>JAWNOT010000072.1:1460000-2035000 GCA_035045825.1 Drosophila eohydei | reverse complement strand
AGCATTTGACTTTTTTCTTATTTTTGTTTTTTTTTTTTAGGTGCGAAAATTATTACAAAAGCATATTGTAAATAGTTGCATACGGTTTTTTTTAATTTGTTTTCAAATTTTTGTTTTCTTTTTTTTTTTGGTTTTTGCTTCGTTTTGTGTTTGCTTTTAGAACAACAACAAAATATGTGTTTTTTCTTTTTCAGTTTTATAGTTGATATTTGAAATTGAAAATTTGTTCGATTCTGGAAACAAATGCGTTCAATATTTATTATTTTTCTTGATTTTTTTCATTTCTTGTTTTTAGTATTTTTTTGGTATATATAAAAAAGCCAATTATTGGAGCCATTACAATCGATAAGTTTCGTGAAAAAATCTGTATCTTTTGGCAATAAAATGACAAAAGAATTATACTTGTATGCTATATAAATAAATTACAGTTCACTAATTTGTTTTTTTTTTTCCTATAAATAATTTTTAAAAATTTTAGTTTTAAATTTTTGATATATATATATTTTTTATATATTTTTTTGGTTTTTGTTTGGTTATTGTTTAGATTGCTTTTTGTGTGTATTTGTGTATTTAAGTTTAGATATATATATGCATATATAATATATATATATATAAATATATATGTATATATAAATATGTATATATGTTACTTTTGGTTTAGGATTAAACAGCAAGAAAAGAAATTCAAAAAACGTTCCAACAAATGCTAATTAAAAATTGAACAAAGGTTGCAAACTGATTTGAAATTTGATGTTTATATATAGCTCTACATTTAGCTAAGGAAAAAAGAAAAGGTTTGAAGGAAATAAAAAAGCGTTTGGCAATTAAATATTTTTCTAAAAGCATTGTTAAAGCAAAAGATTTCTTCTTGTTCAGCTGTGTAACTAAATTTTATGTGCAGTTACTAAATTATTGAAATCTGTTCGCAACTTTCGTCTAACTCATTAAAAAGTGCCTTAATAAATGTTATTGATTTAATCTTTGCTTCGAGTTTTGCCTATTTTTTTCTTTTTAAGTTAAATTAGCTCGAACTTCATCTCTGAATTTACAAACTTATCTAGATATTTCTTTTAACCTGTATTTATTATATTAAAATTTAGTTTCGAATTGTGCCTTGATTTATTGCTAACTAATCATAAAAGATTAAAGCTTTGTTTTGTAAATTTTGAAGGAATTTTATTAGATAAAAGTTTATCTAAATATTAAAGTTGTTTTATCAGATTCGTAAATATTAACAATGGTGAATCTTTTGTCTTGCTTCTAATTATTAAATATCAGTAATCGGAGCTTTTGAGTAGTAATGTTCTTTACAAAATAAAATGGCTATAGGATAGCTACATTTTATATTTGAAAACTATATAGAAAAATACTAAAATACTTTAAAAATTTAATTTATAGTAATTTAATAACAACTACACGTTGAATTCTTATACTGATTCAAGTTTCTCGCTTTATGCTGAACGCGAAAAACCAAATAAAACGAAACTTTGTCTGGGTGATCGTAAGATTTGCGAATTGTATTGTATATATGCAATAGAAAAAGTTTTCTCAATAATAAAAAAAAAAACAAAAAAAGAAATATATATATATATATATATATATAACGCATATAATTTGAAACACACGACAATAAACACCAACATTTAGACAAAATATGTAAGAATTTATATGTATATATAAATATGTATATATTTGTGTGTATAGGTGTGTGTGTGTATTATACTAAAGGCACGTTTTAGAATTGCGAGTTTAAAGTATAAATTTAGAAATTATGCCAGCCCACACACAGCATACGTGGAAGAGCGAGGGGAAGGCAGGTAGGTAGGTAGGCAGGTAGAGCAGGTGAGCAAGTAAAGTGACTTGCACACTTCAAATAATGCCAAGAACCCGCACTCACACACATAGCAAAATAAAAAACCAACACACACCCACATGCAGCCCGAAATAACAGCATTTTTGGTTACAAGGTTATTACGTATACGTCATGTGTGTCGCAATGTGTGTGTGTGTGTGTGAGCTTAACAGTAAGTGTTGTTTGTGGGCGTCTCTCTCCCTATGTGTGTATGTGTGTATACAGAGAACACAATAACGAAGTCTCACTGTTAAGGCTCAAGGGGGATGTTAGCAAGAGCGAGAAAGAGACAGAGAGAGAAAGCGAGAGAGAGTCGGCATACACTTTGTGGCCAGACTAGGGGGCGCTGCTTGAATACAAATGAAATGAAACACAAAGACAAAGCAAAAAAATGGCAAAGCAAATGGAAAAGAAGAAGATGAAAACGGGCAAAAAAAACAAAACGAAAATAAGCGAAGTAGCTGAAGGCAAGAAAGAGAGCGCGAGAAAAAGAACAAAAAATGCCAAACAATAAGTGTGTTAAGTGCAAAAGTACACATGTAGTAGAGTGTATAGAGAGTAGATATGTGTGCGTGTGGGTGTTGGTGTTGGTGTTAGTGTGTGCCTCTGTGTTTTTGCTATTTTCATTTGCCTGCGTGTTTGGCTCAAATCATGAAAATTAAAAATAAACACATAAAATGAGATTGTAAAACAAGGCTCAAGCAGACGCTTTTTATGACTGCCGCCCTAATGGCCACGCCCATGCCATTTGGCAAGCTCTAAGTATATACATACATATAAGGATATATAGAAATATAAATTTATATATTCCAGCTCCCTTTATTTTTTGCAATTAACACAAAATAATCACGTTTCGAGCGCGCTGAGCAGGCCAGACGAAATCTCATTTGAGTTATGCTACTCCAGTCTCTACTCCCTACTCTGTTCTCTACTCTCACTCATGCCCTATACCCTAATGTCACATTCTGACAATTGTCGCATCTCACGAACGTGCGATTGCAGTTGCCTTTGTCTGTGTGGGTTCTGCCCCGACATGAAAGTATTTCAAGTTTTGTTTATGAAGTGCAGAGCACATTTCGTGTGTTGGCATTCACAAGCCATGGCTGTGTGCTGCTTAACGTATACCCTGTAATTAAATTTGTTATGCTAACCAGAAATTTTCATTGCTTACTTAATTGGGTTATATATAAAAGGGTTGTCTGGGAAAGCTCAACGACAGAAAGCACTTTGAAAGACTTTGTTGCCTAAGGGTATTTATTAATACACCTAAAAGTAACTAGGCTTAGACCTGCATTTGGCTTAAGGATTATCTCTTCTTTAATGTGCTCAAAAATATCTGTAAGATAGTACCTACGATAAAAATAACTTTAGCTTTAGGGTATAACAGTTTTATTTCAGTTAACAGCTCTGCTGAGCATTCTGTGTTAAGTTAACATTTATAAATTTTATCTTTGAGATATATGTATATATATATATACTCTTTGTCTCTCTCCCTTTCTCTCCATATCTAGCTTAAAGTCGCACTATTCCTTTGCCCAACCCAACAAAATCAAAGTTTTCTTTGATTCTAAACACATTCCTTGAATTGCAGCTAACAAAGTGCTGGGTATCAAGGTGTCTTCTTTCATTAGAAGCTCATTTTCACAAATACACACACATACACACACACACATACACTTCCATCCATTCAGTTGTGTCTGTCGCATTTAGAACAATTGAGGAGGGGTTTGGCTTTTTGCTAATGAGCGGATGGTCGTACGTCACGGACGACTTGCATTGTGTTGAGCGCTGTGCATGTCTGCACGTTTCTCATTTTGAATAGACACACACACACACACAGGCAAACACACGCTCTATTGGTGTGTGTTGTGTGCCTGCTGAGCATGCACTTGAGCTCATTCGTTTATACGTTCTTTCCTTCATTTGTTAAGCCTCGATGCCAAATTTCACTAATTACGCATGCTGACCTTTAAAAGGCAAAACCCACATACAGTTAACTGCCCACACTCACACACATATGCCGTCGCCCACACACAGGCACTCTGCTGCTTATCGTTTTACGACTCGATTAGCATAAAAGTATGCTATGGTTTTTTGGCTTTTTCTTCTGGCCACAAATTGAAACACAATTTATGGCTAACAAGCAAAAACGCAACTTTAATGCTTGCACTTCTTAGGCCCCTCTCTGCCTCCCTCTCTATTTCTCTCTCTTGCTCTCTTTCGTGCGTGCACTGCTAAAAAACGGCTCATAAATAATTGTTTAACTCGCAGGCAAGTGCAGAGCCTTCCGCTGTTGAATATACCCTACAGTAAAAGTTTACTATGGGGGTAACTTGAAAGATTAAAAGCAGGTTCTTAAGAATCTATAGTATACATAAGATATATACATATATGTGGTTGATAAGAAGCCGTATATCCTCGAAATTCCGATTAAGCTTATGCCCTGTACTAAAACAGTTCGTGAAGGTGTCTATTAGGCAGTTGAAAGGTCAACATTTATCTGGTATAAATATTTACCATATATACTTAAAAGGAAACTGCATTCCCTATACTTTAAGAAGGGGTAAATTAGCCTAATAAAAGCAGGCTTCTAAGATAGAATGAATCTATATGTATACGGGCTTCATAAGCAACAAAAAGTAAAAAAGTATATATGTATATCATATACTATTTGATCAGAAGTTTCAACTGTCAAATCAGTAAATAGTTATGATCTTGATATATATATATATATTGACCTGTTTTAAGCCTTTGATCTCATATCTATAGCTATGATTTTCTATTTCTAAAAATTAGCAGATCCTAAAACTCTACTTCCAGCGCACTTATGAATGTGTTAAAGGCAGGTCTTTGCAATCAATTAACAGGTTGCTACTATATTTCATATAAAAAATTAAACTAAATTTAAAACAGACTAAAAATATATATTCATATCATTGAAAGCTTATTTTAGTAAGCACCAAAGTGTTCTTAAAGGGCATCTGTTAGTCTAGCTCAGCAGCTGCGCTCCCAAAAGGGTTGCACTTGCCTGCCCAACCGTTACGCGTAGCGTACTCTCTCTCTCTCTCTCTCTCTCCCACTCTGTCTCCACCATTCTTCCGCTCTCTTTTAACGCGTCGCATATATTATGCAGGCGTTGCTGCGTTTGCTTTTTTTTGTTATTTGATTGAAGGGCAATTAATAGGCAGGGGCAACAGAGACTATGCGTGAGTTCGAGAGTTTTATGTTTAGTGAAAGACAGACAGAGACAGAGTTAGAGTTAGTGTATTTGTTGTCGGGGTACATTTTGCAGTTGCCTGTTGTTGATAGACTTTCATATGAAGCTCGATTTTTGATTAGCTTTGTAATGATGTAATGACAAAACCGGTTTGATGGACTGTGTTTGATGAAGTGTAGAAGTGTGTGTGTGTGTGTTTGTGTTTGTGTATGAGTACAAACATATGTGTAAGTGCGCCTGTGCTTGTCTGTTAGATTGATGTAACTGACATTTAGTTGTTTTGATTTGTTGTTGCTTTGACTTGAAGTTGATTGATGGATTGATGGATTGATGAATTGATTATTTGATTGACTGAGTGGACGCATTTTGATTGTTGTTATTGTTGTTGCTGTTGCGATTGTTGCTGTTGTTGCAGTCAACTACAATACCTTATAGTAGACATAGGCATTGTCCATAGGTTTGTGGCTTTGCTCTGTGTCGCTGTTGCTAAATGCCTGAACTTTAAAATGTTGGAATTGCTGTTGCTGTTGTTGTTGTTCGTAGTTTCGTTGTTGTTGTTATTGTTGCTGCTGCTGCTGCTATGCAAAATTGTGCTGCAGCTGCAGTTCGTTGTACTGAGTCGGCCGCGGCTTGAGGCCTTATTGCTATTTATGTAATTTGAGTTGGCTTCCAAGTTTTATGTGTGTGTGTATATGTGTGTGCGTGCGTATGTGTGTGTATGTTTTAGTAATACAATAATAAACCGCTAGCTGTGACTTCCTAGTTACTGCTGTCGCTGCCTCTGCTGCTGTTGTCTGCCAGACGCTGTTTCCTGCTTCTTAGCTGTCTGCTTAATGTAAATTTGCTGCTCACACATACGCACACATGCATACACGCATAAACAGGCACTTTCGTATGTGTGTGTATATATTATAAAAATACAGTACAAGACGTTGGGCGACGACGACGGCGACGGCGGCGTTGACTGCGACGTCAGCGTAGGCTATAAGAAAAAAAGTTGCTGCTGCTGCTTGGTTTGTTGTTCGTTGTTGTTGCTAGTTAATGTTGCTGCTGCTGCTGTCGGAGATTTCCTTCTTTTTTGGCAAAATTTTATTGATTTTTTGCAGAGGCTGACTTTTTGCTATGGCAAATGCACTTTTACTCTGCCATTTAATATTATTATTTATTTATTTATATTTTCTTATTTTTTTTGTAATTTTCTTACACACACACAGTTTTAGTTAATATATATACAGGCTAAAGGCACAATTTGAAATGCTTTACATCCTTTTGAAGGATTTTTCTTGCTGCTGCTCTTGCTTTCTCTTTCTTTCTTTTTTTTGCTCAATGATTCGCGCTCTTTAAGCGTTTGCACTTTCTATTTTAATAATAATATATACATATATGTGTACATATATATATTTTGTATTTATATATATGCTTTATATATTAATTTGTTGTATTTTATTTATTTCTGCCACAATTTCCGTACGCGTCGCGCTTTTTGTATTCTTTTTTATTTGCTTTTCTTTTTTGCTTTCTGCACTTCGTTCCGTGTCTCGTGTTTTGTTAGCTGAAACGTTGCGTATACAACTAAACGCGCCTGCAAAGCTTTCGCGACCACGAGGCCAGCGACCATTGAGACGATTTGGCAGCAGCAGCCGCAGTCGCAGCAGCAGCAAAGCTTCGTTTGAGCTATCGAATTCGGCTCAGCCTCGGTTTAGCTCAAACGCAGGCAAAAAAGAACAACAATAAAATTGAGGCGTCATGTGGTTGGCTGCATTCGTGTGGCTCTGTGGGACGTCGTGTTCGCAGACTCGGCACTCGAGGCATTCGGCTTTCGGCATTTTGTCACTCGGCTGAAGCTTTACAACTTTTGGCTCCGTTGCTAGCGCATAGGGAAAAGCTTTTACGTTTTACGCTCAAAAGCTGTGGGACACGCGGTCGCTGCTTTTGCTATTTTATTGATTGGCGTCGGCGTCGTGAGCTGAATTCGTGCTTAGCATGTCGCTAAGCAGTCAAATAAAAGTTTCGTGATTTACCGTTAGGCCTGCAGTGGCAGCTGCAGCTGGTGCTGCAGCGGCTGCTGCATTTGATGTACGCAGCAGCAGCGCCTGCGTCTGACATGAATGCAGCTCTGCAGTCGACGTCGCCGTCGCCGTCGCCGTTCAGCAGCTGATTTTGTGCCGTTGCAAATGAAAGCGCAAGTGAGCCGTCCTTTCGATTAGTACTTGCAACACGTACCGAATATTCTATGTCAACTTTTTTTTTTGGTTTATTATCTGCCAAAGCAGCAATGCGCTTAAAAGTAGGCAACTCTATTTATATGCATAATCTGTGAGAATAGATATAGGCAAATACTTGTAGGGCCGACAATTAGATACCCTTTGACTTAGTAGGACTTTAAGCAGCTTAAAAATAGGGAATTTGTCTAATATTTACACATTAAATTACTGGACTATTATAAATCCTGCAAGTGGGATAAATCTTTGATAAACTGAAAAGTAGTATGTTTATACTGAAGACAGAGTTTATCCTCTTGTGAAGTATCTAAAATATAAGGTGCTGGTTGATTCGCCAGTGTCTATTATATGTTCCAGGTTCATGATTTGGAGTGTTTTAGATTTCCTTGTTTTATTCTAGTTTTATACTTTTACTTAGAAATATTGTTATAGATGTTATAGATGTTATAGATGTTATGGTTAGATATTTACATTTTTCATATAAGACCTTCAGGACAAGAAGCTGAGTCTATTTGAACACTGTTCATTTGCTTCCTAGCATTTGTGTATTAATGTAACATGATTTGGCTTAGAAATTCGTCAAGTTCCTTTCATTTATTTCTATGAAAGCAAACGTAATTCTAGTATAAAATTTGGATTTCTTTGATTTATATAAGATTTCAGTCATAGCGAAATTATCTTCATTAAATGAAAATTTATATATATATATATATCTCGTTTGTTTAATATTATTATTATATATATATATATATATATATATATATATATATATATATATATATATATATATATATATATATATATATACATATATATTATTGAAATATAAATCCTAAATTTAGTTTTAGCTTTAAGTTTATTTTAATATCTTTATTATAACTTCCTGCCCTATTAAAGCTTAAATTCAATTTCTACTAACTCTCTTCTTAGTGTCCTAGTTTAGCTTATTAGTTTAGTGTGCACATGTGTCTATATATATCTATACAGATATGTGTGTCTGTGTGTGTTTGTGTTTGTATTTGTATTAGGTTATGGACTGGCACACAAAGTACAAGCCGCAATCACTAGGACAACATCCGAACAACTGCAGTAAACGCAATGCACTCCATTAGAGAGAGGAAGACAGAGAGAAAGTGGGGAGGGGAAGATAGGTGTGGGAGCAGCAGAGCAGAGGTCTGCTGCTTGTGTGTTTGTTCATATAAAATTGAAATGCAATTGCATGTAAATCGATAAATCAATTTAGAGTCTGACATTTCGAGTGGCGAGTGGAGAGTGGCATGACCAATGATGAGGCTGTGCATAAAAGGATGCGCAGGATATGCCAGTGCCTGGCAGTCTGCTTGAGTGTGTGTGTTTACGTTTGTTTGTCACTGTGCCAGTTAGTGGGCTGCTGCTGCTGCTGCCGTTGTTTACTGCGCATTTCCGTTTCCGGCTTTATTCATTTCATTTGCAAGCAGCAACTCGAAGTAAATGTATTTCGCAGCTAGTAATTGCGGCACAACGACAAGGACCTCTCTGTCTCTCTCTCACTCTCTCAGTTTTTGACAGCAAAATGAATTTCAATTTTTTTCTGCGTTAAGCCGAGTAATTATTTTATGCCCTGTGGCCAAACAAAGCGCACCGGCTATGCCGGAGGAACGGCGATAGGAGCTGCCACAGCTCCGACGCCTAGTCCTGCCACAATACATCAAGAGTTGAGGCAAAACGTTTCATGTTTATAAACGAGCTACAGCCATCCACACCCACACATGCACACACACACCCCCATTATTATTTATGCGTATGCATGGACTTATGCCCTCATCCACTGCTCCAACTTCCGCCCCCTCTTGTGCTTGCTAATTAAAATTCAGGCATTGGCATCGCTTTGCATAGCTACGTAATTTGCTTTGGCCAGGGCCAAACAGCATGAATATTTGAATGTGACTGCCATTCATCGACAGTTTAGGCCAACTACGTGCAACTATGCCAGGCGGTTGGGGGTTGGTTTTCGGTGTGGTGCAGTGGTTGGGTCGGTTTTAGCTTCGTGGGCTAATGTCTTTGGATAATGTTTGGCTAAGGCGCTAGCAACAGACAGAGAGAGAGAGAGAGGGAGAGAAATAGCACAGAAAAAAGGTAAATACTTCCAATCGGGTGTAGCCGACTGCTTAATACTCGTTCACGAATGAAAATCATATTTATGTTTATGTATATATAATTTGTTTAAAAGTTCGAACCTTAAATAAAATCGATCTTAATTGAAGGCTTCTTTCTATCTGATGTAGATTGATCTATAATGCATGTCGTCCTTGGAAGGAATTTGAGCTTTGAAGTAGGACTATCTTCAGAAGAGTTTGATGCCTTGGGGAGATCAATTACTTAAAATATATTCTTTCACTAGAGTTTAAGGGAACTCGTTCGTTAGGTTCTTTTTGAGTTTTAAGTTTGACACTTTAAGCATAGACTAAACTATATCAACTCTCTAGTTTACAAAATCATTATACCCCATATTTGCTGTATCATGAACGAGCATTGTATAAAATAGGGTATTAAAACAACAACAACTCACCCTCACCCCCTGCTCTTCCTGAGCGTATTTCTTGATTTCACGCTCCAAATCAAGCTGTTGTTGTTGTTGGCCCAGAGAAATTGAGAAATTGAGAAATTTTTTTGTATTTCAGATGTTCAGATGTTGGCTTGCTCCAGAGGGCGAATGTATGCCACAGACAAAGTGGCGCCAGTTGAATGTCCATAAATGTTGTTAATATCATATTCACACACACATACAGATACACGCACACGCACACATACATAGAGAGCATAGCTAAAATATGCGCACGCTTTAGTTATGTAAGGCTCTTGGCAAACGGAACCACTTGAGCGGAGAACTTGGAACTAGTTAGCAAATGTTCGTAACTATGTATGAGGCGGCTTTACAGATGAGTTGAGCATAAGTTTAAATATATTAGATCAATTCTAAGGATAATGCGCAGCTGAGGACAGTCTTAGCAAGGGCTTTAATATGAGTGTGCTTCAATTTAGTAACTGCTATAAAGTAATATAGTACAAAAGTTGCGAATGCTTATGGAAGATAGTAGATAGTAGTTTACCAAAGTTGGATATTAGGATAGGTTCAAGAAAAAAAATACAAAAAAAAAAAACTAAAATAATACTAAAGAGCTAAAAATTCGTTCTTTTTATCAGTTTTATATAATTTTATATTCTTGATACATTTTGTATTCAAAATATAAAATAATATAAAGACAAATTATAGATAGTTTATACGTGATATATGAATGAATAGATACAAATTAGAAACATGAGAAATACGAAAACACTAGACTACAGATACATATACCACTTTCATCTAATATATATATAATCTATATGTTCTTGTACATATTCATATTCACATTTATATATATACTCATATTCATATTCATATTCATATTCATACGTATGCTCATACCCATACTAATACTCTTGCTCATACTGATACTCATACTCATATTTATATTCTTATTTATCTTTTGTTATATCAATTTCCACAGTTTCTATATAGTCTAGTTTAAAGCGTCTCCTTCCAATCAATTTGCTTGCTCGTTGGATAAGCAAGGTAAAGTTTCTCGTTTGCTTATCCCCGTTTACTTGGCTCACTTTTTGTTTATTAAGTACTCGCAACACTTGATGCATATTCAAACAGCACATTAAAGTTGTGACAGCCTTGGCTAAGAGTTGTGCATCAAACTTTTTGTACCAGATAAGAACTATTAATTAAAGTTGACACAGGTTTTTTCACTTTTTTGTGTTAGGCTGAAAAGACTGAACATGTGTATATGGCAAATGCAATTGGAATCGAGACAACAGCAGCAACAACAACATCAAAAGCAAAAACTGACCTCGACCCAGCTAACGGCGCTGATTGCTCGCTTTTGCCGCTGTTGCACGCGTCGTATACGCAACGTCAACTTTTTTAATTGCTCGCTCGTTCGACATCAAAACCAAAAAAAAAAAAAGCCAAACACCCAGAAAAACTGTGGTGCAATTTTTTAGGATTTTCCTAGTTTTCTATTTTTTTTCTTTCCTGTGTTGGGCCTTTGCAATCGAAATAATCTGTTTATGTTTGGCAACGTTTTTAGCTAGAATAAACAAATCGTATAGTATCGCAGAAGAACATAGGGTATAAGCCAAGAATTCTGCTATGTTTTGTGTCTTATAAAATTATAAAATAATAATACTAAGATCGATAACTTTCCTTTTTAATAAACGATTGTTTGGCTTACAAATGTCGATAGCACGCTTAAAATGGCTAAGACAAGTAAATGTTAAGTATTTGGTGTTGCTTCTCTGAACTAATTATACAAGATCAATATAAATATTGATGAAAGATTGAATGAGAATGACTTCTTGTGCTTCTCAGAGTTCATTTGATGCATTAATATTAATGTTAAGCATCTTTTTCTACAACAATCGATAAATATCTATATTGAGCATTTTATTTAATCTTATACAGCGTTAACTAGCAGCATACATCGCATTCTATCAAGCTCATGGAATGCATAATAATATAAATAACAGCATTTCTTATCATCAATTCGATAAATATCGATTTTGTCAACTGCTTTACTCGCCAACTATTGGATAACTTCTAGTCGAGCACTCCAGTACTTTCCTGTTGTCATTGTTGTTTTGAACTGAGGACTTTTAATTACAAATGTCTCTGGTTATTTCGCTCGTTTTTGGTGTTGGTAAAAAAAACCAAACCGGAGACAAATTCATTTCGAGCAACGTCAAATGCCGCCCCAAGGCGTGGCCAGCTTTCAATAGCTTTTCGTTATTGTATTTTATTTTCGTAAAAAGAAAATATATATGTGAATGTATATGGATATATAGATGTATATATATATATATATATATATATATATATATATATAACAATTGAAATAGTTTGAATGGAAGCATTCAAGCTTCCAGTTGATGCGTGAATAAAATGTGAATAAATTGCCAAGTGGGCAGCTAGCCAAGAGCAATGGAATTGGTTCGAATGTAGAGCTGACTTAAATAAGTAGCATATCATATGGCATCAAGGTTGTATATATATATATTTGTGTGTATGTGTGTCTGTGTGTGTGTGCGTGCTGTGCAGTCTTTTTATACGGTCCGACGCTTTTGTTGACATGCCCCGGACTATGGCTAGCCTCTATGCATGAAGTAGGACGAACAAGCCGAAGTGAGGGAAATGAGAGAGTGTCTGTCTTTTAATACATGGCATTATGTATACGCATGTTATCTATGGCCAGGCATGCGAGTAATTATAGAGTGTGTGCGTGAGTGTGTGTGTGTGTGTATAATAAGCAGCTGCCCCGTTTGGTACGTCCTTGGGGACAGATGAGTCAGAAATTGTTGTCAAACTGGTTAGGGCAAATTTTCAGTTAGATTTCCCATGAGAGGCACGACACATCTATCCTGAATGGGGGCTAGACAACTGGCCTCCCGCTTGTACAGTTTGAGCTCCTTTTTTATGTATACCCTATATATTACATTTTAAGAGGTCTTTATATAAATCACCCAGTTTGTGATTTTGTATGCACTGCGTGATGCAGTTGAGTGATTTAAAGTTTTATTCGCACAGTTTGGGGTATTTGTATGCCCTGTTTGTGCATTAAAATATAAGTATGCTCTCCCAGCTCAAGTTTTGTCTGGTACTTCTGTTAAATATCTAACTATAGGGTATTACTAGTCAAGTATTCTTCATTTCTATGCCTGGTTTATAAAAGAGATATGTAATAGAAGAGAATGTAATAGAATATTTAAGAAGCTGCACAATCATTACCAGCTCTGAGCGCTAAAGGGTATCTACTAGTAAATATATATCTCTTAATAGCTACAATATTAACAATTCTAGGTTAAGCATTTACGCTACCTACAAACTTATAGCGTATCCATTCGTCGAGTCTTAACTCTATGTTTTTAGGGTGTCAATAAGTGTGAAATATGATGCAAATCGAATGCATTTTGCTTGTTGCATAACTGTGCTAGCAATAAAGTGCCATAAAAACAGGGTCAACGGGTGGGGATACATGGAAGAAATAGAGAAACTTATGGGCGACATAATGCCGGGGGTATTGTCAAAAACAATGGCAACTGTCTGTGAGATGTACGAATATTGTATGCAACAAATTGAATTTTATTGCTTGCCCCACATTAAGTTGCGAAAGATACAGTGAGAGAGAGGGAGAGAGAGAGAAAGAGGGGAAAAGGGAATTATCAGATACAAAAGACATTGCAACTGATGAAATGACTAACAATAAGTGAGTGTAAGCATAAGTGTCTGTCTGTGTGTGTGTGTGTGAGTGTATTAAAGAACGTTTATATCTGACTCATTTGCAATACGTACAGTGTTTTATCTCTTTGACATGGGAACGAAATGAAAAACGTTTCAAATTAATTAAACAACAACAAGAAACTAGCTAGCAAAAACATGTCAAACGATAGAGAGAGAGAGATAGAAAAGTAGAGAGAGCGTGTGCGTGTGTTGGTGTTGGTGTGTGTATATTTTGGCATGTTTATAAAAAACTCGTAAACAAAACACTACAAACAAACTGCAATGCTAAGAGTTTTAATATTTAAGATTTAAGTTCATGTTAAATTTGTTTTAACTGGCAGTTAAGTTTAAAAGCAAAAAAAAAACGAAGCAAAAATTTGTTTTTGTTTTTTTTTTTTGGTTTTTTATTTTTATTTTTCGATCAATGCTAATCACTACAATATAGAGCATATATGCGTGTGTTTGTGTGTGTGTTTAGTATTATTTTGGTACTTAGTAAATGTAACAGTTAAACGAAAATTAAAGCAGTTGCAGTCGCAAAAGTTAGGACAAAATTAAAAACAAATTAAAATTGATTTAAAGAAATTGCTATTTTTTTTTTTGTATATTCTTTTGTTGTTGTGGTATTTAACGTTGGTATTTTTCTGGTTTTTTTTTTCGAAATCATTGTCACTAGAGCATTTTGTTTGCCGCAAAACGAAAGTTAGAGTTGTTTTTTCTTTATCTTTTTCTTTTTTTTTGTGTTTTGAGTTAGGCCTGGTATTTTTTTCTTTTAGGCTGACTCAAGATAAGTGTGTGTGGGGTTTTGTGGTTGGGGGTTAGAGAGGGGTTTTGTCAGAGGACTTACCTGTTTTTGTGCCATCGCCTGCATTTGCTGAAACATTTGCCGTTCCTCTTCTTTGCCTGCATGTGAACGCATATACCCTCAATTAGAGAGAGAGAGAGACAGGGAGAGTGAGTTCGACTTACCCATGCCCTTGGCTTGCAGCATTTCCAACAACTTTTTGATGCTCTCATCGCGTGCAATTAGCGTTTGCTTCTGTGTCTCTACTCGACACTCGAGATCTTTGATGGTCTCCCTCAAGATGCTAATCTCACGCTGTAGATGATCGTTCTCTGCGTAGATGGCCTCCATTTGCTGTTGCATCTCTAGATTGGGTTGACGCATTCGCAGACGCAACTCTTCCTCCAGCTGACGCACGAGCATCGCTTGTTTCTATATACACAATTGCAGCTCGTTATAGTTGGTATCTACTGTGGCTGTCCAGTGCTCCTTTGCCTTACCTGATTCTCTGTGCTAAGCAGCTTTAGCTGATCATTGATCATACTGTACTTGGCACTCTCCTCTTTACGCAGCGCTCGCTCTTTCTTCAACTCCGGCGACCAAAAGGTTTTGATGCTGTGCATCGAGCTGCCCAATTTCTGATTCGTCAGCTCCAGTTCACGTTTCAAATTCCCCAGCTCACGCTGCAAATCCGTATTCTGATGCTGCAAGTCACCTAAATAGGCACGATCCGATGTTGGCATGCCCGTATTATAGCCTATTTATAGATAAGGGGTGGTATGTAAAGTTGGTTAAAATTGAAGACAGCACAGCTATTTTATAACTATTTAAATGTTATTGAATTTTATTATAGTTATCAAATTTATAGTTATAAAATTCTATTAATTTTTTAAGTTCTTATTCATGCATATAAATATTTAATTTCAATTGGAAATGTAGTCTTTTAAGTTATAAATACTATATATTTTTTATTTATTATATAGTTTTATTATTTGTATTTAAATCACATTTTTAATACCAAATTTTCATTCTTTTTCAGGCGTTAAAAGCATTGAATCCGGTAAGCTTTGTCATTTATATATTTTGTGTTTCTAATTCTAGTTTCTTATTGTTTGGATTTAAAGCCAATTTCAAATGAACATTTAAATTTACTTATTTTTTTTTATAAAAATTGCAGTTTACTAACTCAAAAATTGCTTACTACTATGTCCAAAAGCACTAAAAAACAGAAAAGTTATCTTCTAACAAGAGTCGATTTATATTATGACCGTAAAGTGAAATTTGCGCAAGTTTCCCAATTGAAAACTTCTAACTCATGAAAAGAGTTTTTTCTTCTAAATTAAATTTACTACGCGAAAACTCTTAAGTTTACTTGGCCCCTTTGATAACGAATGTAAATAAAGTTTCAGTCATATTCTAGATTTTTTAGTTTAGATAGACTTACCTCCTAGCGCGCTGGGACTTTGTCGCGCCGAACGGCCATAGAGTTCGTCCTCCAGGTACAGGCCCCTTTCCAAGGATCTGTCCCTGGAGCGATCACGCGGCTCTCGTATGGGTATAAATTCACGATCATGCGGATCCACGAGTCCACCACGATCGAGCGACTGATAGCGGGTTCCTATAGTTAATACATAGATAATCAATTAATATGGGCGATAACAAGGCATTGATTTGATGGTGTTTGCTAGCTCGACTTTGGTTATTACTTGGATAGTCCATGGCATGTGACATCGGTGGTCTGCTGGCGCTGCGGCTGCGATGATGTCCCGCTCCAGCGGGACTTGTTGGCTCATCCATGTCGCGGTAGTATGGACTGCCCATTGCTGAAATTCACATAGAATTCATGACGATGATCAAATGAGGATGAGGTTTTGGGTACGTTTTCGGTTTGTTTCTCTTTTCACTTTTTGTGGTTTGAATGAGAATAGAAATGATAAGCAAAATCATAAATGAACTGGTTCACATGTTAAACCAAAGAGCTTGAACTAGTTTTTCTTTTATTCAATTTTTTTCTGGGTGAAAACTAGTGCAGTGAAAGATTTCTGTTGTTGTTTTTTCTTTTGACTTTTACATCTTCTTATTGCACTAAATCTAACGTTTGTGTCGCTCATACTGAATTATGCAGTTACTAAAGATGTAGAAAAAGTACGGGTTAGTAGTAAAGGAACGCAAGAAACTAAAAATGCTTAAAGCTGCAACGAAAAATTTGTTTTTGTCGTGTTTTGCACAGCCCGTGGCTAAGCTCCTCCCTCATATTGCCATATAAAATGGCTCATAAAGTAGCTACTTTGTGGACTATTCTCCGTTTCTCTTACCAACTGTTACCTCCTACATTTAGCCACGTTGTGTGATTTGTGCAGCGCATAAACTAAACTTTTTCGCCAACCACACGAGCTGCACATTCTGCACGTAACCAAGCCAAGCTAAGCCACACGAAAACTTAATTTGTGGCTCTTTTGTTGCTGTGCAGTGTCCTTGCGCTTGAGTGTTGAGGTTTCAGGTTTTTAGCTATTTGATAGCTAACTATTTAGCATATATTATATGCGTATAATTATGAATAGTTCAATGCATATAGAACTCAACTTTGATTGACATAGTTGTATACTCAAATTGAAAGTTTTTGTTGGCTTTTTAGCAGTTAGCGGTTTTATAGCTAAAGTCAAATATTTATTGGGAAAAATGTTGACTTGTGTTGCAGCGTTATCTGCTGCAAATGATTTGTTCGAGCTTTAGGTATTTAGTTGCTTAATAGCCAAAAACTATATTAAATTGTGAAAATACTGAAAATACTGCAATACTACTGTGAGAATACTGCAGCCAGATAAGCCTTAAATATTAATCCATTATTATTAAATATATAATAATGTAAAATTTTTATTAATGGAAAGCTTTTACCTAACATGACCCAACAATATATCTTTATATATACATATGTATATTTAAGCATTTTATAATTTATTATAACAATTCCATATCTCCTATAGGCCACCAACTGCTATAATTCGTAGCTGGAAAATATTTGCCAGCTCGTTAGCTTGACATTATTAAGTAATAAATTCTAAAATAAAAACTATTTATAGTTAGTTGCCCACAGCTCGAGGTGCAGAGGGTAATAATGGCCATCAATTTAAGCCAAGTTAAAACGCTAATTAGCAACTTTTATATTATTTAAGCATGTGTGAAAAATGATGGTCAATTAAGCAGTTTTCTATTAAATAAAGTGAATAAAAACTATAGAAAGACTTTGCTTGTTGAAAAGTTGGACAGCGATAAGACGGATGTTTACAAAGTGAATGTTGCGCTGACCATAAATTGAAGCTGGTTGGAGAACTTTTTCTCTGCCGTCAAGGTTTTTTGTAACACTCGTTCAGCGAGGTGCAGAGAGAGTATATCCGGTTTGCGTCTCTATGAATTTGACAAGCTTTAGCCAGGTACTGCTAGTTGGTCTTGATTTGCCTGTCGACCACTTAGAGCTTGATTAACTATGGCTTTTATTGTTCTTCAGCGATAATCTCTGTTTTTTATAGATCAAAGATTATACTGTAGATCGTAGCATTGAATTAGAATCTATATTATATAGTCTGCTCAGATTCATATATTCATAAATTTGTTTAAGTGGATCTGTTATTCGAATCATGAACAATTATTAAGCAGTCGTAGCAAAGTTCTTCATTTTTATTACATTTATGTAAACTCGCACGACGTGGGTAAGCAAATGCACTAAACTGTTTGCTAGCTAAGCATAATGCTAAGCTAGTTAAAGACTTTGTAAGCTGTCATGTTGGGAATGTGAACATGTCGTGGAATATAAAGTGAATTTGCTTGCTAACCATAATTGTAATCCAGTTTGAGGCTTTGATTTAGTGTAACGCTTCAGCAGGAATTAAAAATTTGATTTGTGGCTGATGCTGATGCTGGTGGGCAACGTGGTGCGATGCAGAAGGGTGTCGGGGCAGCTAATGCCAACTGCTGGCCATGTTTTTGCTAGAGTTGCCAGGTCAATGCAATTTACAAGTCAGCTGAAGCTGCTGCTCGAGTTGATTTAATAAAAAAATTGATTTCATTTCAGTTTTTTTTTTCATTTTTGCAAAGTTCAGTATGCAAATGCGTTTACATTTAATGCAATTCCATTTCAATTCATCGTGTGTGGGTGTGTGAGTGTTAGATGTGTGTGTTGTGTAGTTGTTGGTTGTTAAGGTAAGAAATAAGTTGAAATGTTTACAGAATTTCAATTTGTTGTTTTGCAGATGCGTTAAGCGAAAACGTAAAATCAAAATGTAACATGCGCATGCGTGTGATGTTAACGACAGAAATTATAGATTTTAGTATACAATTTTTGTTGATTAGTATTTGTTGTATTTAAGAACTACAAGTAGAAGAAGAAGAGCACAAACTAAAAAGCATTTCATGATATTCTTTACAAATGACAATTTCGATAAATATGCTTGAGCCAATTCATTTTTTTCTGTGAAACTGCATAAAAACGAAATTTTTATTACTGCAAATTTTTAAAGTATTTTTATATAAGCTATTTATTAAATTAAAGTATATATATTTTTATATTTGTTTATATGTATATAATATTATTTTAAATATGTTTTATATTTGTTTTTATATTTACGCAGTTCTTAAAATGTATTTTAGTTAAAGCTTTTGTTTTATAATTTATATATTTTTTTTATATTTTTATATTTTAGAATGTTATCTATTTTGAAAATATATTTTATTTATTCGGTACTTTTATTTGTTATATTTTGACATATATTTAATTTGAATATACTATATATATTTTTTTTAAAATATTAATATGATTTTTGTATTTAATTTCTTTTTTATATATAAATGTTGAATTTATTAAATTTATTAATATTTATCTATTCGTTTTTATGCAGACAAAAAATTATTGTGTTGTAAAAAATTTTTGAATAAGTTTTAAAAGCCAATTGAAGTTCTATTAAAAAATAAAATAAATTTTCGAGTTGCATTAGCTTTCTCTTTCTCTTTCTTTTTCTGGCACAAACGTGAGCAGCTGTGTTGTTGTACTTGGTTTTTTTTTGTATCTTTCAGATAGACAAATTGATTTTTGGCTTTGGGGTGCTTGGCTACGTTTGTGCTTAGTCTTTGCCACTAATTTTAAGCATAACTATAATAGATATTTTTGGTTTTTTGTTTTGTTTGTTTGTTTGTTCACCTAGTGGACTTCCGCGTGCGCCGTAATCCCTTGATGGTGATCGATCGACCGTTGGCAATTCCTGCAGTCGACGCACGCGACCCGGACTGCGAACACCAGAGCTATTCACTGGATTATAATCGTCGCGTGACATAATCCGCGGCTGATCCGCGGCATGCACCCACGCAGTTGTTGTTGTTGTTGTTGTTGTTGCTATTGTTGTTGTTATTGTTGTAGCTGTCCTGTTGTCCTGTTAAATGCTTCGTTTGATTGGTTTTATTTGTTTTTCGTTTGATATGCACGTTTTGATTGGCTTTTTGTTCGTTTTATTTTTGTTTTATTTTTGGTTCTATGCTAATTCTTTCAATTGGCTGCATCTGCAAGTGTAAGAAGTGGAAGAGAACAAACATGGTACAAAATAAAGATAGAACAGAGAGAGAGAGAGCATACACACACACACACACACAGATATCTCATATACATATTGAGCATACGCCTCCTCGGGTCATATATATATTACGCATACGCCTCATCTTGCGTTTGTAAACTTTAAGCATTTAGCATTTAGCGTGATTCTTTTTGCATTTAAATTAGACTACATCAACTAGCATATCCTTAACCTTTTTACCTAAATCTCAGCCTCTCTAAGCGAGGGAGAGAAGAAGAAAAATGTTGAGTGGCTTTTGCATTATGGCAGCTCCTGTTTGCTTTCTATGCAAATTTTCTTTTTTGTTTTCTATTTAGACAAAAACAAATTGCATGCAAATTGCCACTCGACCAAGTCTCTGCCAAGAGGAGTCGCACTCAGCTGTATGTGCACACACCTGCACCCAGCTAGAGCTTCATATGAATGACAACGAGGGTGACTTTAGTAAAGGATATTTAGCTTTTTGTATTCAATGAACCAAGATTTTTGTCGTTAGGAATAATACACTCTTTTCTTATAGACTCTGGTGATCTTATATAGATTATATAAATATATTCATGGGGCAACTATAGTCAAAATCAACAAAGAACCTTTGGCATAATAAAGTTCTGTTTAAAGAGATACTTTGTATTAATTTGAGGTGGATTAGATTGGATGCGTAGATTTATAGGAAATTTAGAAATTTTAATTATTATAAATTAATTTAAACGAACCAGATCGTTCAGACTGGCAAATGCATTCCTTTATATTCAGATCTTTAGATCTTTATCAGCTCTTCTCGATTAATTTATGTCGATCAATTTATGTTCTATGTTCTCCTTGATTTTCAAATATTAATAGTATAAATAATATTATTAAATAGAGAAATGGACTTAATATCTTTCCTCAAAAATATCTATATTAATAAGACGCTGCCATCAGTGGTATTTGATCTTGCTTCTAAAGCCATGTTCAGACAGCGAACGCCAAATTGAAGAACTTATTATAATAAGTATTAGATACATTAGCTACTTCCCTTAGGGTCAATATCACGCCAAAGTAGTCTTAAGTATATATAGAATTTTGTATATATAGACCTCTATTCATATGCCTCAGCATAGCACTAAGTGGTTAAGCACTCTCGATAAAACTAGAAATATATTGTTAAAGAAATGAATTAAGTATTTTTAATTATTTATAAATACTTTTTAAGCAGCCCTCGTTAGCCGCAAGATAGTCGCCATTGCATTGAAGGTAGAAGACAAGTTGCACGTTTTTGCCAGGCTCAAATACGGAAGGGCTCAGAAATGAAGTGCAGACGCGCACAGGCAGCGCCGCTTTATGAATGGGCTAAAGCAATGGCTTAAAAGGAAACCAGTGGAAGGAGGGAGGATTGAAGGGTTGTTGGGCTGCAATGGCGACAGCGGCTAAATAAAAGCTAAACGAATCAGCAGACCGGAAGACCATTCAAATGTTTACTTGCATGCCTGAGCAAATGCAGCAAAAGTGTTTTTATGTATGTGTGTGTGTGTGTGTGTATGCGTGTGTGTGTCGCCTGAGTGCCCATTTACGTGACAGCAGCAACAACAACGTGCCACATGCCACATGCCACACAGAAGCAGCTATCAAGATGAGGTCATAGCTTTAGCTGGACCTCGTCTTCGATTACACATCTGCTCAGCCTGGCTCAGCACTTTGCTAAGCAAACAAAGCGCACAACTTTAGCTATCTATATCTATATCTGTTTACCCATATCTGTATCTATATCAATATCTATCTGCAACTGCATTTGCATCTGTTTAGCTATGCAGCTCTTTAGATGCTTTTTTTGCTGCCTACTTTCAGGCGCTCGCATTTTTTCTTTCCCACTTCCGGCTTGCATTTGCTGACGAATTCGTGTGCAATTGTTTGCGGCTATTACAGTCGACACTAGCTAGGTGTTATCAGCAGGCAGAGCTTGCGAGTTATCGCTGCGTGTGGCATGCAGCCCCGCCCCCCTCTCGCCAGTTGCCCCTTCACATAAACATGTGGAAACTGTGTGTGGGCTCGCAGCTTGCAGCTTCGTCTTAGCTTATTCACCACACTCGCTTGCGCAGCTGCGGCGCTCAGCAAGAGACGCCTGCACACACACACACACACACACACGTCACACACACACACAGACATACACGCTACGCACGCACACATGTGACGATTCAACAATAGCGTCATCGTAAAGCATTTGCCGCATTTGGCGGCGTTTCTTTAGCTTTCTTACATTTGGTTTCTTTTCGTTTTTTTTGTGGTCTATGCTGCGAGACATACACACAGGCATACACACACGCACGCACACACACGCAGCCACATAAAATAAGGTTAAAATTTGAAATCAATAAAAATTATTCCACCCGTCTAAAATTAGAACAGAAAGCCTAAGACAAAAGGCAAGCAGCAAATGACGATATGACGACTTGTAACTAAAACCAAAGCAATGCCAAGCAACCCTACACACACACACACAACTACACCTAACCCATAAACCCTCGCTTAAGCATTAAAACAAACACGCAGCCTTGCAAGTAGGCGTGGCTGTAGGCAATCTCTATATGTATAAAAAAGGCGAAATACATTATTATATATGCGCTGTCAATTCGCTGTCTGCGTGTCTATATATATATGTGTGTGTGTGTGTGTGTCTATACTCGCATGACAATTCATATGCCACTGCAGGCATTTTTGTAACCTAGGGCAGTACGAGTTTTTGGGGGCAAAATACTTGAAAATTGCTTTTCGTGTGAAATAAAAATAAATAAAAAAAAAAACAAATTAAAATCGAAATAAATTGAAAAAGAGGAAAAACTTTGACAGCTAGTCTAAATATGAGCCTAGGCATATTGTCACATATATATATATACATATCTATATATATATGTCTGTCTATATAGAAAATAAATAAAGTTTACGGGGCGTATGCGTAATTAAACTAAGAACTACTTAAGTCTAAGAGCGAATAGCTTAAAACTAAGCACAACAAACACTAGAAAACTATGAAAAGTAGGTAAATTTATGTTAAAAATAAGTTCAATATACATAATACACAGACATACGAGACATACGAAATATATACGAGATATACGAGAGTTATACACAGGCAGAAATTAGTTAGCTGATCTTAGGGAACTTTTATTGTTTTATGTTTACTCAAGACAATCGCAGAAAATCAATAGAGCTTACAATGCATACGTGTGTGTGTGTGCGTGTGTCTGTCTGTGTATGTGTATTGACTTGATCGAAAGTTTCTCATATATATAAATATAGATATATATATTTGCTATAGCTGCTTACCCGCTTTGCTTAGACGATGAATTTTGAATGCTTTGAAGGTTCCACGCGGCGTATGAAATTTATTTTATGTATATATTTGAGTTATTATGAATATATATATGCTGCAGCTCCAGCTTTAGCTCTAGTTCCAGTTCCAGCTCCAGCTCCAGTTCCAGATCCAGTTTCAATTTTAGCCCTTAGCTCAACAATTTGTTTCTACTATCAAATTTATGTTTAACACACACATACATTGCCTATGTGTGTGTGTGTGTGTGCGTGTGTATATAGGCTGTTTGCTGTTGTTGTTGTTGTTGCTGTTGTAGTTGTTGTTGTTGCTGTTTTTGCATTTCCGTTTCCGCTAAATTTGAATTTAAAAATTTGGTTTTGTTCACTTTTTTCACTTTCAATATTTAATTTTTAAATTTGTTTCTAAATTCTTTCTGTTATTTTTTCTTGACTAATTGCATTTTCTTAATAGCCGCTTGTTAGTTTAATGCATATATATATATATTATTATTTTTTTTATGTATGTACATGGCTGTTGGGTAGGAATAAAAAACACACGCAAACCGCACTTGAGTTAAGCTGTTGAACTTTTTTAATTCAATATAAATATATATACATATATATATATATCTTCTCTCCTTATTCACAGTTAATTAAAGCACTTTATTATACACATATATATACATATTCATATATATATATATTTTTTTTTATATTTAATTTTTTATGCTCGCATTGTTGCTTGAGTGCTGCGTGCTCAACGAGTGATTTGTAAGGGCTGTGCGAAGTTTTTTGAAGTTGGTTAAAACACTGCCATACGCTCTCTCTCTCTCTCTCACTCACGCACTCGTTTCGCTCAATCTCTTTCTCTCTCTCTCAGCTACTGACACACATTTGCGCCCACATACACACTCACACATACACAGAGACCAAGCGTTGAGCGCATGAGAGTGGGAGTTGTGCGCTCCACGGAGTTGCCGGAGTGAGTGCGCGCGCTACGTTGTAACGTAAGCGTCTACGTAACGTTAGCGTAACGAACCGAACGAACCACTAAACGAAGCTAACGACATAAGGGCTACCAGAACCCCAGGCCCCATCCTCCCATTGCTTGCTCCCAGCCCCTCGCCCTACGCTAGCTACATTATGTTACACGCCCCCGCGCGTCTAACCCCAACTTCACAGTTGTGTGTGTGTGTGTGTCTACTGTTATACAGCTTATTGCTGTGCGTGTGTGTGTGTATGCTTTATATGTAGGTTGAAGCAATTTATAATAAATTTTTCGTTCTCTTCTTCTATCAATCGATATGCGTTTAACATGGCCAATATAATATATTGGTGTTAGCTGGGCCAATAAATTTGACTTTAGTTTCTGTTTGATATCTGTTTGATTTATTTATGCTTGATGTATGCTTGATGTATGTTTGATGCTTCTAGCTTTTGCTTGGTTTAATCATTTCTTTTCGCACAATTTTGCAGGAAATCAGTTTTCTGTATCCAGGGTGCCGTTGCGGCCTAAAGCACAATTGCTACTATACACGCACACACGCACACACACGCACGCACACCTACACACACGCACACATATCCACCTACACATGTACACATTTAATTTTTTGTGATTTTTTACAAATTTTTCTCTTAACTTTTTCACATTTTTTCGCACAAAATTTCATGTAGCTTTTTTATTTAGCCTTTTTTTTGGTATTTAAGTTGGCTTTTTTCGTTTTTTTTTTTTGTATTGCTTCTAAAAGATACTTTTACAGATACACACACACACGTATGCATTGATGTGCGTGTGTGTGTGAGTGTGTATAATCTAACCCAAAAAATTTTGTTGTGCGGCAGCTTGTAGGGCCCGTTTTCACATATGTATATGTATGTATGTATATGTAATTTATTTTTTGGTATTTTGTTTTTTCGGCAACGCCGTTGTCCAACTAACAACTACCCTCAATGTACTGAGCGCTGTTCGCTCGTGCCAGTTGCTGTTATAGTCGACACATATAAGCCGTGGCCAGAAACGTAAACGTAGTCGTAGTCCGTTTTGCTGCGAGGTGAATTTCGTAGTATTGTTGTTGTTGTTGTTGTTGTTGCTGCCAACTATAGTGAAGAGCAGATTCGGCATTTGGCGTTTGTTCGCTCGGCATTTCCTGATTGCAATCAATGAATTTTTATCGCGCTCGCGCAGTTTTCCCTTACTCTCTCAACTCTCACACTTACTCTCTTACAGTCCATCTCTCTCTCTCTCTCTCTTACTCTTTCTCTTTCTCTCTCTCGTGGTTAATTGTCTTTGCTTTTTGTATTGTGCGGCTAAATGAAAATTCCAATAGTAAAATATGAAATTCCTTTGCAACGGCGTCCATTACGTTTTCGGCTGCTGGCCTTACGTATATCTGTGTGCTGTTACACTAAACGTAACGGCATTCAAATTCTTACGTTTCCTTTGCATGCTTTTTGGTTTAGGTTGGCAATGCTTGAACTTAAAATTAACGTCCTAAAAGTATGCTATGATTTTTTTATTATGTGAAAATAATTTGAGCGGCGTTCTAAAGTATTTCTTTAAATTTATTAATAAATAATTGGTTGTTAAAAATATAAATATTGCAAAATAATAATATTATTTGTTGAATATATTTACTTTTTTAAAAATTTTAAATAAATTTTGGAAAAAAATTTTGAATATAAATGTTCAACATTGTGAGCTGAACTATATGAAAGACATATATAGTTTATTAGGTTCGTGGTTTTATAATAAGAGATTGAAAACAATTTTGTAGACAATTTTAACTACTCAACTGTTTATCATTGTATCTTCATATACTCGTATACTTACCCATGCAAATAAAAATCCTTTAAGGTCTTTTCAATACAAATATATATATATATAAATTTTTAACATTATTAAATTTATTTATTCGTGAATGTCTGTGTTTGAGTGTGGCTTATAGTTAGAGTGTGTACGTGTTTGTGTGTGTGTAATACATTATATTTCGCATAATACTAGAAACATTAGAATCATTAAGAACTAATCGTAACTAAGTAATACTAGCAACATTTGCATCTTTTACTGGCTTAGCTGTCTGTTTGTCTGAACGAACAAGGCAAACCGTTTTCTATTTACATGTGAACTCTTCGTAACTCTCGTCACACACCTCGCACTCCACTTGGCAGCACCAGTGGAATTGACATCTGCACTGCTGACTTCGCTGTATGTGCTGTGTATTATGGCCACGCCCACAACACAAAAGATCACAGCTCTGTGGGCCATGACCGGTGTGATTGCAAATGCGACCCACCGTACCCACTGTGCCCGTTTGAATGCTACGCTCACAATAATTGGGCGATGCCTCCAAATAGATCAGCTCCATGCGTTTGGGTGCCATCAGCGTAGGCTTCTGGGCCATCATCTGCTTCTTTCTGAAAGTCAGTTAGAGCAAGAGTTGAAGAGAGATGGAACCATACCACGTATAGGCCTTGCTCTTTACTTACCTGCTTAATACTAATCTCAGTCCACGTTTGCCTCTCAGGGCCTGCACAGTTTTGGCTTTTTGATACTTTTGCATTAGCTTCTCACCGATCAGGCGAAAAGGCGGCAGACTTTTCCAGCAGGTTTTCATCACACACGAACCGCTAACGCCATGGCACTTGCAATCAGTGCGCAGCAGCTTCTTAACCAGCTAATGGAGCCGGTGGGGGTACATAAAATTTACTACAAATTGATTCATATTTGAAATATTATGCATACGCACCGTGCGCCCTACGCGATTATTATGCAAATTCATAAGCGTACGCGAATCCCGTTCCAATTCACGTGCATCCATAAATTTACGCGTATAACGCATACCAAACTCCACATCTGCCGAGCAACCGCCCCATTTCCAGGGCTCCGGCGGCGGCGACGTCTTGTGCCGCACATCGCAGCCGCACAGCGAAATGTTGCCTCGTGCACAGGCTGCAGTCACCGAATAGGCTGCACCAGCGCTGGCTATTGCATAGGTGTAAGCAGCCTCTCTAGAAGCTAAAGCAGAGAGCAAATTAGTGCATAGAAGATAGAGAAGTTTCAGAGATAGCATCACAGACAGTATTCTACTCTCCATACTCCATACTCTTTCATCTGCTACTCACCTATTGGTATGACATGTGAAAACACATTGCGTTGCCACACCTCCGAGCAGTTCCAGCGATGGCCACGAAACTGATGCTGACACTCGTGGGCTCCCAGCTGTTGACCCTCACCTAGTGCGATCAACGCATCGGGCATTTCGCTGCATAGCTGACGTTGACCCAGCGTCAGACCGGGTATACGGCCGCAGAGCATGACAGACGTAAAGCTGGATACTAATCTGACGAGAAAGCGGAACATAAATTCTTATATTAATGATACCCTGTAAATAACTTATATTTTCTATATGCTATCTATACGCTTCTATAACCCATATCTTCTACTACTTATATTGCTCAGTTGATCTTCCTCCATTTCACAGCCTCAGCATAGCTGGCAATTTGCAAGTCATTTATTAGGCACTCCATTAATCCAATTGGGCATTAACTATATAAGGCGAGTTGCTTATTATCGTGGATTATGTCAGCAGCTCTGAACTGTCTGGCATTTAAAGCCTTCGATTAGACATGCGAGGCTTTTGCTTTTGTTGTTGCTTTTGATTTGGTTTGGCTTAAGCTTCTCTCTGCATGATTAGATGCTTGAGATGCATATGCAATTATGGCTAATAATATAGCTGGCGGCATTATTTTGACTAAAACTGACAGTAAAACTGTCTACGCCCCCTAAAAGCATGCCACTCACTCACCTGACTGCTAAAAAACCAACAACAACAGCAACTACAACTACAACTACAGCTTCAATTTGAACGCATTAATCTTGCCTTTGAATGCGGCACATTTGCTTTTTCCATTGGCCAATTGTGACTTTTTTTAAACGTTGACTCGTGGCCAGTTCTCAATTGTTGTTGTTGTTGTTGCTGCTGCTATTTCCCTGGCAATGGCAAACTGAAATGGAAATGAATTGATCGCTGGCGGCATTTATTGAGCAGTAAGCACGACTTTTGTTTTTTTTTTTTTTTCATTCAAACTATTGAAAAATGTCTGTAGTAGAGGGTCTTATGATTTTGTGACAATGTACGTAACAGGCAGCAGGAGACCTGGTCCAGCTTTTTGAGAGCAGAGATGTATTCACGCTCAGATCGAGAAGCTAAGTCGCTTGTATATTGTTGGTCTGCCTGTTTAGCTGCTTATCTGTCTGTACGCGTATTCCTATGTCTTTGTAACTATCTTTGCATCTGTCTGTAACCATTTGCTTGCCTGTTTCTATGTCCGTGCATCTGTCTGAACTCATCGATCTGCGCAACTATACAGAAAATATATGATTCCATGCCGTACAAAGAAACACTTGATTTTTATTTTTTTATCGATATTTTACATATTTTTTGTAGCTTTTCACATAGTTCAGGGCATTTCCTAGCCGTGTACCGCCATCGCTTTTACTTGTTTTGTTATTGCTATAGCCATTGATCGCTCCACATTTGTTTGTGCATATATTTTGCCATTTTGCCATATTTAATTTATTGTTTACTTAATGCGACGTCGTTGCTGTTGCAATATTAGCTGCTGCTGCTGATGTTGCAGCATTCAGAAATTAGCTGAGTAGTATATGAAGATTGTTTATAAAATATCAAATTTCACACGGAAATGCAGAATTATGAACGGAATTGAAAGTAGAAATTAATTCAAATTGTATTACTATATTCTTAACTTCTTAGAATGGTGAGCAATGTTAAGCAAGACTTTAAATTACAATTAGGCAAAATTACATAGATTTAAAAATTATTCTAAGATCTTCTACTTTTAACATATTATAAAGTTTTATAATTTTTGGAAAATGTGAATATATTATACATATTGAGATTGATCTCAAAAGCAGTTACTTGCTCTACTTAACTAGTTAATATATATCTGACTGATATTTCGTTTTTTTGTGTATAATTATATATAATTTCATTGAAGTTGACTTGACTATCTAATACCTGTCTTTTAACAAAAACTTTACAGCTATTTCTTGAAGCTTGTTTTCTAAATATTAAGCAAGTCATAAGCAATAAACGCTCTTGAAGTCGTAGGAAGAGCATTTGTGAATGGCATGTGTAGCCACTTCCCACACACACACACTCATACACACACATTATCACACTCTCACAAAGAATATAGTAGCATTCCATAGCCGCATTCATTGGATGCATAACGAGCAATTGTCTACTTGTCGATTGGCCAACACAAAAAAGCCAATCAAACAGCTGCGCAGGCGCCCAAAACATGAACAGCTATGCATATTCACTATATACATATATATATATATATATACATATAGTATAAAGCGATACACAGCTGTGTTATATCCTCAGGGCATGGACTCGTTGCTGTCAGTCCAATTCCATTTCTGGCTTGTCAATGGGCTACAAAAGTTTTGGCCATTGCTTTCGCCCATGTTAACAACGCATTTTTAATTGGACCAATTAAATCAATTTACAGAAATTACAAGCTTACACAAGAAACATGTAAGTTAGACAGAGCAAGACAGAGAAGAAAGGGAAGGCAGATGAGCAGAGCGAGTCCAAGTCCTCGCCCAAATTAACCCTTCAACTGGCAACTGGAAACTGGAAACGGCCAACAGCAACAATCGACGATCGTTTTCAGTTCAATCTGCAGTAATATACCCTGTAGAGAGTGTAGTGAGGTAGGACTGCTATGATCCCAGTTGCAAGTTTCTTCTGAATCGATTATCATTGGAAGACATTGATTCATGACAGAAATCTCTAAGCCTATGCCCATGTAGACTTCTTAGATGCCTTGCTAGCTTCTTGCTCTATATGGCAATGCGTGACGCAGGATACCTGCAGTAAGTCTACAGGGTATCCTCTTAGTTAGCAGCCATCATCGCAACAGTTTGCTCATTGCTGTTGCTGCTGCTGGTGCTCATGAGCTGTTGTACATGTTGTTAACATGCAGTCGAGGCCTCGAAGACCAAAATTGGTAGTAAACTAATAATTAGGCTCGTTTAACAGGCACGACCACGCGGCTTGCCAGGATGCGATCACCAGATCTCCGAACAACAGCAACAGCAACAACAATGAGCCACTGGCCGTTGTGTGGTTGCAATGCTTCAGTGGCCGTCGCTTCAAACCATCGAACCACCAAAACCACCGTTGCCAACCTTCAACTTTAACTTTGTTAAACTACGTTGATCGATCTGTCAGCGCATCCGTTTGTCAGTCAGTCAATAGCTTTTCGTGCGTTCGCACAGCGTGACCGTCATGCCCACCTCGATAACAACAACAACAACCACCACTCAAACAACAACAACAAATGGGCAACAGCTATCGCTCTCTTTTCATCGTAGCCTTTTGTTTTTTTTTTTATCATATACCCTGAACCTATTGGAAATGGGTAAACAGGGTATATTGTTTAATTTGTTAAGCAGAAGAAGGTATCTTCGACTTTCTATAGAGTATATTGTATACGGTTCATTATGATGAACAGGTGAGACAATAAAGTCAAGAATGTCTAGTTCTTTGCTTAAATATACGTGTGCTTAAGGGTATAAAAATATATGAGTAAGTGTATATGGCTAGAACAGTAGAAGAGCTTAACTGTAAAGGACAGCAGCAGTATAAGAGAGAAAATGTATAAACGTATAAGTTTACGCGCATTAAAGCCTAAAATAAAAAGTATAAGAGTTTAAGAATATAAGAGTATAATCGTTCAGGTGCATAAATGTCTTGGGTATCACACGAAGGAGTATAAAAGTATTATAATATTAAATTATCAGTATGAGTATTAGTATGAGTCTTTGAGTCTGTATGCTTTTCTCTACAATTTTTGTCAAATCATCGAAAACTTTTTCCATTTCCACCAAATTTTCTGCACTGCTAAATTCCATCTTCACTTTAAATATCAGGTGAGGGTATCATTTAGTCGAGCACTTCCGCCTAGAGTACTACTCGATTTTTTTGCAGCTTGTTCAGTTTTGTTCCAGAAATGCTGTTTTTTCCGCCGTGCCTTATTTAATTTGTCGTTGCCACTTGAAGCGCGTTGCTGCCCCATTCCACGTTGCTCCATTCCGTGTTGCCGGCTGCCTGCTGCCTGTTGCATGTCAACGTCGACAATTTCATCATCAACTTAAACCGAACCCATCCTCCGAGCCTCTGCAGCACTTACGCAGCGTCAACCGACGTCCGAGTCACGTGTACTTGATTTGTGCTTTGTGTTTTTGCGCCGCTTTTGCTTTTGCTTTTGGTTTTTTTTGCTCTGGCCTTACCTTGCCCTAACCTTAGCTATGTGGCTCTTCCTGCTGCTGTTCGTCTCTTTTATCTTTGGCTCTAGATCGAGGCACAGGCTTTACGTTTGGGTCTACGCCTTCATTTCGTGACCCTTTTTTCCGCTGGTTGTTTTTGTGTTTTTGCTTTGTTGCGACGATTTAGATTCTTATTCCCAGCTTAACGTGTGATGCGTGAGAGAGCAAGGACCTGTCATGAACTTGATATCAATGATATTGCACCAGAGTTGCCAGGGTTTCGCGGACAAAAGTATAATTGATAGACGAAGGCTCAATTGGCAATTGGAATATTGTTTTACGCGCTTAATGCAATCTAATTTATTATTAGCCATGTCATTACCCAGTCATATTATTATTAGAAAAAAATATTAGTACTAGCATTAATGTTGTCATTGTTACTATCATTATCATTATCATTATCATTATCATTATCATTATCATTATCATTATCATTATCATTATCATTATCATTATCATTATCATTATCATTATCATTATCATTATCATTATCATTATCATTATCATTATCATTATCATTATCATTATCATTATCATTATCATTATCATTATCATTATCATTATCATTATCATTATCATTATCATTATCATTATCATTATCATTATCATTATCATTATCATTATCATTATCATTATCATTATCATTATCATTATCATTATCATTATCATTATCATTATCATTATCATTATCATTATCATTATCATTATCATTATCATTATCATTATCATTATCATTATCATTATCATTATCATTATCATTATCATTATCATTATCATTATCATTATCATTATCATTATCATTATCATTATCATTATCATTATCATTATCATTATCATTATCATTATCATTATCATTATCATTATCATTATCATTATCATTATCATTATCATTATCATTATCATTATCATTATCATTATCATTATCATTATCATTATCATTATCATTATCATTATCATTATCATTATCATTATCATTATCATTATCATTATCATTATCATTATCATTATCATTATCATTATCATTATCATTATCATTATCATTATCATTATCATTATCATTATCATTATCATTATCATTATCATTATCATTATCATTATCATTATCATTATTATTATCATTATCATTATCATTATCATTATCATTATTATTATTCACGTCATCATTCTCATGATAAAGTATAAAACCTAAGTCATTTATCTTGGAAGTTTTCTAATATTTAGAGGTCAATTGTTTTGCATACATTAAATTGAATATTTGTAGTATTTAAAAATATTTTGTTGAGTGGCAAACTTTTATGGTGTTTTTCTAGAGATTATCATCGACTGTGATATATTGAGCTTATAAAATTATAAGAGAAAATCTTGTTTAATATATCACATTTGATACTTTTGCCATATTTGTTCAATATAATAAATCATTAAGGCACAGATGATGTCAATGCTGCTTGCCAAATAACTTGTTTAATATATTAGTTTAGCAAATAAATAAATAAAAATGTCAGGAAAACAAAGAAGCAATGCAAACCCCATATACATCGAAACTAAAAAGCGTAGTTCCAGTTTTACGTCTCGCTTTTCCAGTAGCTGGCTTCCGCCTCTGCGCTAACCATGCAGTTAATAATTATTATTGGTATTTCATCTTTATTGTCTCCATTACTTTTCGCATGGATGGCATTTACGAAAATGCTCGAGACTCGTTTATATATATTTTTGGGCCATTGGTTTATCATTGGCCAATCATTGAAATGAGTCGAATATGTGATTTGCTGCATTCGTGGGGCAGCTATCATTAAAAACGGATTAGGCCAGTCGCATAATTTAGCCACAGCGCCAATTAGCAAACGGCAACAACAACAACAGATGCAACTGGAGCTGGAGCTGGAGTTTGAGTTGAAGTTGAAGCTGGAAGCTGACTCCCAAAGCCTAACCACTTATATCTCGTCTCCAGAGCATATAAACATAAATGCCTATGCGCGCTCAGCGAGTCAATAACAAGCCAAAAAACAGCAGCAACAACAGCAACAACAACTCTTAATGCGCACTTCGGAGGCTCGTAAAAATATGACTTTAATATTTTCACGCGCAGGCGTTGCGGAGCAGACCAGAGCAGCGCGCAGACAAACGCAAAAAAAAGCGCGTAACTGGGCCTGCAAACTGGCGGAACTATGGGCAGGAGCAGGAGCAGCGCAGCAGCGATACCAAAAAGGGCAGCCTGGCATACACTGAGAGAAAAGACTAAGTGCTGAGGCATTGCAATTGAGCAAAAATTCAACTCAAAAAATAAAATTTATGTATAGATGCGTTTAAAAGATGTTTACCTTTGTTTATAGTTTGTTTCAAGTTTAGGACGTTGTTATTTATAGAGCTTTAGAGACTAAGTAAGCAATTATTCTTGGAATAAAATAATAATAATACAGGACTTACACTCTTTATAAGTATTTCACAATACGCTTTGATTAAAGTAATCATTCCATATATATACTTATAGCTCATAGATTATATTGAAATACCCCGTAAATATAACCAACTTGTGCACACCAAGCCATAGATACGTTCTTTCTACTTCATTCACAATTCGTGTAAAGAAAGTTCTACTTAAAACTTCACATTTTAGTAGAATGGAATATTTTTGAGGTAATACCACTCATCAAGCTCTTACACCCCTTTCTTTCTTGAACCTATTTTGATGGCCCATTTATTTTTTCATGTGCATATTTAGCGTCTAGGTCTAAGCGACCCACCGCTGTGCCAATTGCCTTGTCGTGAAAGCTGCGGTGGGTTTTATATTTATCTCTGGTAGCCGCTGCTGCTGCTCAACATTAAAGCAGCCCTCAAATTATGTGTGCAGCGCGGACATATATCATCTGGATGTATATAGATCTGTAACCATATCTGTATCTTTAGCCAAGTCCATAGCTGCTTCTTTCTCTTTAGGTTCGAATATCTAAGGCTGAAAAGTCATTTTTAGCATTATCTGTAGCTGTGTCTGTAGTTACAAATGTGTCATGCATGTATCTGTATCTGTATCTACATCTCTATCTGTATCTGCATCTGCATCTGCCTCTGCATCTTTAACTGCATTCTTTTTGTTGTTGTGGACCTGAACCTGGCGCTTGCGTTGGCCGTGGGTAATTACATGGAACGCTGACATGTTCGTGGCGCTCTGCCCGCTGGCCGAAAATTTACGAGTGTGCAGCCAAAATAAAGCGCCAATTGGAGGCGGAAGCCACAATGCCACATTAATTCAAACAATGCGACTGACTACGAGGCCGAGTTCAGTTCAAAATGCAACGTTGGTCTCAGTTTTCTGCGCTGTTTCTGTTTTTTGTTTTGCCCAGGCATTTGAAAGTTTGCGGCCTCGTGTCCAGCTGCAATGTAAAGTGGGCGGTGCCGGGGCACTGGCAGCACAACACACAGAGTCAAGCCCAAACTAAAAGAAAACCCATAAAAGCTGTTCAACATGCCATCAATAAAAATAAAAAAAAAAAAAAACAACAATGCATAAAGCGAGCCTTGGCCAAGAAAAAGAGAGAAAAAATATATGTCGTTGCCACAGCAAATGGCAACAATTGTGCTCAATCCTGGCGAGCAGCTAAGGCTAAAAACGACGTACGACGAACGACGAACGACGTAATTGAGCCGCGAAAGACGTATGACCAGGGTCTCCCTAGCCGAATGGCAACAGGTAAGGCCAAACGTATCGTTCGTCATGGGCAATTGGCAAATGCAGCCACAACAAGCTGACCAAATGAGAGTCGCGCACCAAGAGCCAGCCAGCTGCTAGCCAGACAAACAGACAGATCAAGCGCAGATAGTTTTGTTTGTGCTCGAGTCGATCACTCATCTAAAAGTACAAAACGATCCGCCAGGCAACCAATGACCACCGCCAACAGCTCCCGCGCCTGCTTTGCAGGAACCACTTGAAAGGCCATTTTTGGACTTGTAACTGGCAACGACTTACGACGATCTTGATCACAATTTGAGCGTTTGTCTGCACGTTGCAAGCTCATGAGCTTCAATTGTTCAAGGTATGTAACAAGCCCCTCTCTCTCTATCTCTCTTTGTCTCTGCCTCGCTCTCTGTTTGTCTGTGTTTCCTGTTTGTACAACATGCCATTTGGAGCGCTTTAAGATTGTGCAGTAACCCCAATTACAAGCGATGCTGCAGTTTTTCTGGGTTAAGACCCTTTTGTGGGCAACCTGTTAACTGGTCAGCAAGCCTTTATATACCCTGTACTCATTACAAGTTTGGGCAATAGGTGGGCATATCGAAGTCAGCTATTTTTGTGCATGCTCAATGAAGTTTGAGGATTCGAATAGCTTTTAATAAGATCATATAAAGACGGTAGGCATATTTCTAAAAACAAATCGATTAATATCGATTGCTAATGCTGCATTTTTGACACGTGATATTATTTGAGTCTAGTATTTCGTTGGCTTAGGCAAACGATGATCTATTTTCCCATAAAGTACTCTGAGCGTAATCTTATCTTGTTCTTTAATTACAATAAATGGAATCTGCAGGATATCTGCTAGCCTGGCACTTTCTTGAGTAGAGTACACTTAATGTTGTTGTTGCTGCTGCTGCTGTTGCCGATGCGCATTGTTGTTCTGCTGGCCGCCAAGGCGGCGGCGTAGCTGCCCACAAGACCAGCCCACTGGAACAATCCAAGTCGAGAGGCTGCCGACGCCGCCGTATCTTTTAGATATTCGCAACTGACTGCGCCAAGGCAATTAGATAGCAGCCGAAACACACACAGCACACACAGAGTCGGGCACGTTGATGAGTTTATGGCAAAAATTGATTTCCAGTTGTCGTTGCTGTTGTTGTTGTTGTTGTTGCTGCTGCTCCCGTTGCTCCTGCTTTAGCCAAGTTTTTTGATTGGCAAACTGTGTTTGTCTTTGGAAAATGGCATTCGTTACTGCCTCACACGCGTCCGTCCGTCCGTCTGTCCATCTGTCTGTCAGTCTGTCATGCTGTCCGTCTGTCAGTTTGTTTTAGTTGCTGTTGCCATCATTTAATTGCCCATTTTAATGAGATTTTTCAGCGTTTTTCCCGCTGCTTTTGCGGTTGTTGTTGCCGTTGTTGTTATTTTTATTGCCTGCTTTCCACTAGAATCGACGATCGACGATCGACGAGATCAGCAGCTGAGCTGTGATTGGGCGTATTGTGTTTGGGCGTCTATAGATAACAATTTACATACAACTCCTTGTAATTTCCCGCTCTCTGATTTCTCTCGCCTTTTTACACAGATCAAAATTAGCGATTCGATGCGATCTTAACTGTTGCTTTGTCGAGATCGAAAGGAAACAGTTGTCAACAACGGCGCAAGATTTGATATTGATAAAGAAAAAAGAAAACAGTAAGGCAAAAAAAAAGCTAAGCTCTCTGAGTGCGACAGTATGTTCACACACAGCGAATACCCTGCACTTTTTGAGTGGGTTTTCAAGAGGTATTTATGTGCAACTAAGATCAGCAGATCTTTTTACAGCTGCGATTTTAATTTGAACAAGCAACAACAAATTGTTATTGTCTATGAGTTACAAATTTGCTTATCAGAATTAATTTCATACCCTCCTTAAGGTGTAGGTACCCTTTAATTCATTTTGTTTGATAATTAACAAATAAATATTCTGAAAAATTATTTATTTGTGATGTTCATTCCGTTTTGAATAGGAAAAATATTGGATCTTGCCGAAAGCTGGGCTAATTTAAAATAATTTGAACTGATATTCTATCGCCTTAGTATTACAGTAAAAATAGAGCTTGAGAATTCAATTATGATATAGAGATAGAGAGAAAGAAACTTGAGACATAGAATGTGGAAGAGATGTATAGGTAGATGGAGGCTTAAAGAGATATATAGAGATATAGAGATGCAGAAACATGTCTTACTATCTCCTTACAAATGTACTTATATAAAAACGATCTAGGTAAGTATATATGCTGCATGTTATATAGAAGCTATGAAGATCTATGGCCTTAGCTTTATGCCCAACTTTAAGTCAACGTATATAAGTTTCACAGCTGAATATACAGAACTTCTCTAATACGATCTGTAAAACTAATGAAAACTTAAGAATATATTTTAGAAACTAATCTCTAATGCTTTGTACTCAAAGCAAACAAAATATATTAGCTTTGCTTAAGAAAAACATAAGCTTAAACCACTGTTCTTAGCCACTGTTCTCTGGCCGCTAATTCCACTCTTTTATCTAAACCCATAAAAGAGTTCTCAAGCTATTTAGAACACAACTTTGTCGCTATATCGACAAATAAGAATGAAAACTATTTAGCATAAGAACAAAACGTTCGGCAATCGTTTCTATACTCAGACGGCTTTCATAAAGGAATGAAGCCAAATGACCAAAAAAAAAATTATAAAGATTTGTTTAACTGCTCGTTTTCTTGGTTGGTCTGTACTATACCTTATTTCCATAATCCAGAGTAAGTATATTAAGAGTTTGTTGTGTATTTTCCACATGGCTACGTCGTTAAAGAAAATGAACAGGCACAAGCACGAACACAGGCACGAATACGAACACGAACACGAACAGGAAAACAAATAAAAATACAATAATTCTTCATATTCTTTTCATGCTAAATGCGCGCCTCGGAAACTTAAGAGCTCTCCATAGAAAATTTGTCGAGCTTTGCACTATATTTTTTTTTATTATTATCGTTTGTGTATATATACATATATATAGATTTTTTACTGATGAATTAGAGACATTGGATCGCTTTTATTATTATGGAGCTCAAAGAGCAGACGACAGCAAAAATAAACAAACTGAAGCTGCAGATCGTAGACTGAGTTTGAGTTTGAATTTGAATTTGAGTTTGTGTTTGAGATTGCCGAAATAGTTGTTGTTGTTGTTGGATTTGTTCATATGCTAATTAACACCTTCTGTATAGCGGCATTTTAAATTAAGTCATCGTTCAGAGAGCATTGAGTTGATGAAGCAGCAGCTCGTTTATCACGTCTCGTCTTGTCTCGTTGCGATTTCATTCATGCAAAATAACTTGGCTTTAACAGCGCATCATTCATCAGCAGCATCAGCACCACACGCACCACTCGCATCACTTGCACCACTCGCACTGATCAAGCCGCAGAGACTTGTGCGACTCTGCGACTACACGACTTTTTAATTTATGATAAAGCGCCTGCCGACTGTCACAACCAAATTGCGGCAATAACCATAAACGGCGCAGCAGGTGAAAACTACCAAAAATGAAGAATTCAACAGGTAGAAAGAGAGAGAGAGAGCGAGAGAGAGACGGAGAGAGCGAGGAAGACGCTTTGAAATCTTTGTATCGTGTGAGTGTATTTCGAATGTTGTATGTTAATTCACACAGCGCGCGATAAAGATGCCGCAGGAGTCGGCATCAGCGAAGTCGTCGTCGGCATCGTTGTCGGCTTGGCCGCTTGAAAGGCTTAGATGGGCTCGGCCCGGGTGCCGAGATTAACATAAATGCGGCTCATTAGTGACACAATTAAAGAGCTGAGCCGACAAAATGCAAAACGATCCCCAACACGCGACGCCACACGGTTTCGATTTCAGTTTCAATATTATTTTTCAGCTTTAGGGGTTTTTCTTTCTATTTTGTTTTTGGAGTTTTTTTTTTTGTTTTTGGTTAGCCGGGTCAACCGTTGAACGCGCTTGTCGTATAAGAACTGGCAGACGGCCAGTTGAAATGAAATTTGTAAAAACTATTCAATCAGCTGGCGCAGCGAACATGTTTGAGCTGAGTTCGAGGAAGCTGCGAGTGAGCGAGGTTCGCTGTTAGAGTTAATGAAACGTTCAAGCGGAGTAGAATGGAAAATGCTTTTTATTTGAAATAAATTGAGAGCTTGTGGGAAGAAAAAATAGTTAAATGAAGAAAGAGAGAGAGAGAGAGAGAGAGAAGGAAGGAGAGAGAGAGAGAGAAGGAAGGAGAGAGAGAGAGAAGGAAGAAGACAGAAATATAAGCAGAGAAAGAAAGAGACGAAAAACAGAGAGCAGTAGTAAACGACATATTATGAAAAGCTGTAAATCATACTTACATTTATGTGAATCGCATAGAAGAGAAGCGTATACAATATTTGTTTAACTAAGTCAATAGCTCAAATGCCAGTTTACTTTGTTATAAATAAATATTTATATGCATATATCAATTACTTTTTACAAAGTCTTCTAAGAAATATAATTTAATTTTAATTAATGAATCTTATTTTATTTTTCTATATTACAGATCGACATTGAAGAAGAATCCAATTACTGCGAGGTATGTCTAGTTATATTCTATATTCTTTACATTTTAAATGTATTTATACATTCACATAAAAGTCGAAAATTCGTTTATAACAAATCCAACTTTTGCAAATGAATTCGAACCAAACTGATAAATCGCAGCCAAACTGAAGGCAGCTGCTGAAGCCTAACTTGTTGAACGGCCCTTAGCAATGTTTGCTGCCAGCTGCAACATGTTGCAAGCGATCGTTGCTTAGCGCTCTGTTACAGGATCCTTTGCACGTGAATTAAGTCCAAGTCTGGCATTCTGAGACGTCAGTTCGGGGTACCATTAAAGCCCATTATTGTTGGCTGATAATGGCTTGGGAAAGCTTCTCTCGCGCTCTCCCTGCCCACTTCCCACTTCCCATCTCTCTCTCACTATCTCTCACTTAAATTGTGACACGGCAATCAAATCAATTATTTATCGATGCGGGTAAAAGTCGTGTTAACGGACTGAGAAGACATTGCAGTGGGTTAATGTCAAGAATTTGTGGCTTGCGGCTGCAGGGGGCAGGCACTCTCAAGCATTTATCAAATGGCCAACAGATGATTTGTCAGCGTACTTCACACACGCACACACACACTCGCACATCATGTTCATCAATGTGTATTTACAAGTGTTTTTCATAATTTTTCTTCTCTTGTCGGTTTTTGTTTTTACAAATTTACAGCTTGTTTAAATTTGCAAACACTTCAGAGATTACAGCAGTTAGCAGTTTACTATTTTACAAAAATGCTTGTTTCTCTCTTGTTTTTGCTTTGTATTTTGTATTTGTGCGGTGATTTATTGTCGGTTATTTACTGCCTAGTTGTGAAACGCCACGCTACGCGCTTCTGCCACAGTAGTCACAAAACAGCTTGACATTTGCCAACAACAACAGGTTGAGGGCAAAGTGGTTGGGGGAGCTTCAATTAATGCTACCTGCCGTGTCCAAGACAACCAAATGCAACTGCAACAGCTACTGGAGTAACAACGTCTCTCCCCCTCTCTCTCCCCCTCTCTCTCTCTCTCTCAGTGTGTGTTAAACTCTAATGCATTTCTTGGATACGAGTTGTCGCCTTTTAATTGATTTACCATTTATGCAAATTTGAACTTGGCTTTCGTGTTGCATAAATCTCTTGCTACATATACATATATTATTTCTATTTATATATATACATAGATATACATAAATGCGTTCTTAGCCTGTCCATGTAATTGATGACATTTTAAGCAGAGTTTGCCTCATTAAATGTAATTAACTTTAAATACACAATTTTGTTCACAAGCGTTGACAGCCAATAACACAGTTCATAACTCAACAAATCGCCGCCAACAACAACAACAACAACAACAATTGTAATAGCAACAACAGCAATATATGTAGTGTGTTTGTCATGGCCCATTGTCTGGCATCGAGTGCTATACTTAGTTTCGAACGTTAGTAACGTTTTTATAACTCTTGAAAATGTGATGGCAGGGTATATTGTTCTTGTTAAAATTCATGTAACACGCTTTAGAATTTTTGGACAATTGCATAAATTATTATCCGTAATAACAGCTGATTTGATATATAACATAGATCGCTTGTAAGAGAAGACAAATTTAAGATTACAGAAATAGTTGAGTAAATGGAGTATAAGTGTGAAGAAATGTCCAGTGTCAATATAAGTATGAAAGTACACAAGTATAAGAGAAATATATAATACAGTTATACCAAATTAATATTAGAGAGTCTATAGAAAATAACGAGAGTATAAGCGTCTAAGAATATAAGAGTAGGCAGCTTCTCCTCATTCTTCACATACATCTTCCTATTAGTATCGAAATCAAGCTTTAGTTATTTGAGTGAGACTTGCCAAATGCAGTGTTTAGTTCCCCAAGGAGTCTAACTATTGATATAAAGCTATAAGTTCGAGTGCTTATAATAGCTGCTCATCATGTTGTTTTGGATATCTCATAGTCGAGCAGTCTGACTTGCTGACTTGCTTGTAAGCTTGTGAGATTTTTGCATTGGCAAACGTGTCCCATTATCAGCTGGCATTAACTATTAACTGTAATTTGGTTCCAAAAAGTTGAGCCAAATCAACAATTCGCAAAAGCCCTGCGGGGCTCTCACTCTCTCTCTTTCTCTGTCTTTGCCTCCTATATATTAAATGGCCAATTGTGTTGGTAAGTAATTGTGTTGGAGTGCTTAGATTAACAGCTCATTGTCGTGATAGCCGCGGCATTTCAATAAATACTGCATGCAAGAAGACGTGCCAAAGTGATGCGAGTGTGTGTAGCAATTGCAAAGGGGAAATACCTGAAGAACTGAGTCAGACATATATAAAATATTTAGATTTATGTATATAGATCTATGATAACTTTGCGCGGACTGAGTGATGAGGAATGCCATAAGGCATAATTAACTCACGCTACAATAAACCTGCTAATTACAGGGTATATCAACGCATATTCGATCAAGTCCATTGATTACATTCCACACGTGTAAAACTTTCAATTAAAGTTGATATATTGATCATCATATGTCATATGACCCACATATTGTAGCGTCTATTGCTAATAGTGTTTACGATGGCTTTTATTATGTGCTAAGATTGTGAAGAAGAAGAAAAAGATACAATATAATTGTTTTATGGGAAAATAATTGCAAAGACGTCTTTTTATGACAGCCAATCGATTCTTGATTAGTTAGTTATTTTAAGAGCTGGTTGATGAGGAATTTTAGCTTATTTATGTGAATGGCTGTTGAATATATTCAGCAGTAGCTAAGCTCTTTCTTATATAGGTTCTAGACGTATGATTAAGTCATTTTTAAAAAATTGAACAAATATTTTTATCATTTGAATCAAGTTTTTAACTTAAGTCTTTTGATATGTGTTTCAATAGAATCAGCTTGTGGAACTATTTAATTGATGGATATTCAAGTTGTACTCCAACTGTAATAAAAGCAAATGCAACCTGGCCTGCGAGTGGGAGGGACCGAATATGAAATACCCTAACTTCTATGTGTAGCAGCAATCTAGCTTATATGCAAGCACAAAAGGGAGAAGCTATAGATATATACTCCCTTAATTCTCTTATACTAACATTCACTTCAACAAAAACATTATACCCCATTCCCCTCTTTCGAATGGATTCAGGGCATATGAAAAAAGAAAAATCAGAAGCGTGAAACAATAAAATAATAACTCCAAAATTTCCAGCTAATAAACAAATTTTAAGTTCAAATAGCAAACAAAAAACAAATTGTGGGCGTAATAAAATCTTTATATATTTTTTTTATATCATATATAGCTGGTATTATGATTATTGTTGTTGTTGTTGTCGTCGTCGTTTGTAGCAACGGGAATTTCAATAGAGAAACGCTTGGTTTCACATTTCCCGTTTCCGTTGTGTCAGGCAACAGCCAGTGGAACGATCCAATCTAAAAGGCACAATGCAGACCCATTGGCCGGAATGGACACGTAACGATAACAAATCACATCATCTATTGCTGTTAGAGTGGATCGCGTGACATGACACGAACGAGGTGTTGTATAACACGAACGGTTTATGTTGATAAAAGGGTAAATTGATGCTCCAAGCTAGTCTAAAATAACATAAATCAAGAGAGTATGTATCGAGAAAGAAATTGTGAAAATTTTGAAACTTCCAAGCCATAGTACACGAGGCTGATCTCATAAATATCTGATGTTAACTTAGAGATAAGCGTAGTTTGGAGTAAAACCATAATATTCTGAATAAATATAATCAACTTTTTAGACCACCCTCTATTTTGCTAGCCTCTTGAATCTATAAACTAGAAGTACAATATACTCTAATACTCTCATATTATAACAGCTCTCAGAAACTTCCACAGTATTTCAAAGTCGTTCAAACTCCATCTTTAATCAGCTTATTTCACATAAATTTCTGCTCATATTCCATGATCTTGCTCACGCTGCCATCTCTAATGCCACATGACTGCAACAAATCGCATTTGTCATAGAACTGGAGAGAGAGAACATTTGATATGTTGTTTGTATTTGAAGTAAATTGGGCTAAACAGCGATTGGCAGCAAAACAGGTGTAAATTGAGCCAAGACAGGAAGGCTTCGGTCGTAAGTCAGCATCCAATTACAGGCAAACAGATTTTTATTAACAAGACGTTGCGAATGCATTTGGCATTTGGCATTGTCTACGTAATTAGACAACAATGCAACCAACAGATACAAAAAACAGGCTCAAAGATGCTCAGGCGTTAATTGAGCTAGGGAATGGTGGAGTAGTGGAAAAAACTATCTGGCAGCAGCTGCAACTAGGTGCAGGTAAAAATCTACCGCTTATCGACAGCATGTTGCAAGGTTTGTCTTTTAACTCGTCTGCTCACTTTCACCCTGGCGATAGGCCAAGGGTTAAAGGCGCCAGACAAATTGCTCACTAATTGGTTTTATTAAGTTATCAAGAATTAAAAAAGGGTATCTTAGGGTCTAGGCCCTTAATGGGAGGTGTGACAGGAAACACATGACGTTGATAAGTTCACTTTTTATGCCTCGAGCCCATTAAAAAATGTGTAAACAGGGTATAATGTTAAAGGTAGTGTGTCTGACTTTCCTAGATGTCCTTGAAAGTGACAGCCCCGAGCCAATATAGAACTGTATAAGAGAGTGTAAATATAAAATCCTAAAGGTAAAGTGCATGTATGCATGTGTGTATAAGTAGAATCGAATGAACCTATTAAAATATAAGAGCGAATGAGTATGTGAGTAAACAGTATCTATACATGAGTTTTCTAGTATAAGAGTATGAGAGTATGAGTGAAGTATAAGCGTAAGAATATAAGAACATAAGAGCATTAGAGTAAAGAGTATGTCTATCTTTGTATGTATTATGAGTATAAGTGTTAATAATATAAGAGTGAGCATGCACTCCACGTAAGTTCTGCTGTAGTACGAGCACAACAAATTTATCTCAAGCATCCATAATAATTTCCACATCAATGAAATCAATTAAAATCTATAACAAAATGTATTTGAGCATATCATACACTTTTAAAGTGCTCAAGTCACCAAACGTCGGCGAGTACACTTCATTTATAGAGCGTCCCCTATTTGTATGTAGAAAGTAAATTCTTTGTAATTCAGTTCAACTAAAGTGTTGAATTAAACTTTATTGAATTTAATTACAATTTTACATAAACTGGAAAGTCGTTATATATATATATATATATATATATATATATATATATATATATATATATATATATATATATATATATATATATATATATATATATATATATGTATATTTATATATATATATATACATATATATATTATCATATAGCATTCATACAATAAGTTTTCTTTTTGAATTCACGTTTAATTATACTTGTAAAATTATATATATATATATATATATATATATATATATATATATATATATATATATATATATATTATAGTTGCATGTTGAATATTTCATAATAAGGTAGTTATGTATGTTATATAATATACATATATATATATATATATGTATATACATATATATGTATATACATATATATATATATATATATATATATATGTATATACATATATATATACGTTTAGTATGTGACATAAAAGTTGATTTTTTGTTAACAGTTAACTGTTGCTGCTTCTTCTTGAAATTTTTCTTTTTAGATTTCTACAAAGTCTGGTGCAAAATTTATAATATATATATATATAATATATTAATATATATAGAATAAAGCGAACATAAATTTAGTTGGTGTTTCAATTAAAGTTATATTATCATTTTGCTTATTCTTAAAGACTTTTGGAAAGTTCTTAGGGATATAGTCTAGCTATAAGAATTCAATCCTTCAATTCATTTTCAACAGATATGTGAATACCCAAAACAATTTTAGCTAGAATAAAGTTGCAAGTATAAAATGTTTAATCGAATATCAACAATTGGTGTTGTTTACATTAGTTTAGTTTAGTTTAGTTTAGATTTCCTTTTAAGAATTAAGAGTTTTCTTTTTATAATATAACAGTTTTTTCTTTGTTTTTTTTTTTTTGGTAATGTGGATACTATGAAACTAGCATTTAGGGCATTTTTTATGATTTTAATATATATATTTATATATTTTTAGCATTTACTTATTAAAATTGCTAGAGGATAGATTTTTTAAATTTTTATGTTTATTTTTATAATTAAAATTAAATTGTTTATTAGTTTTAAGTTTTTAGTGCCAATTGGCTTAAGGTACTTTAAGTTTTTTCTTTCTTCTTTTTTACTAGAGTTTAGTATAGAGTGTGTATGTGTGTGTTTGTGTGTATGTAGTAGTAGTAGTAGTTGTATTAGTTTTAAGTATTTATATATAGATATATGTGCAAATATTGCAAAGGTTTTTATTTTTACATTTCAACAACATAACAAAAGAGCTTTAGATAGTTTTTATTTTCTAACTCTAAAAATTGATTGCAATTCTTCTTTTGTTTTATATATATTTAAGTCATTAAGTAGAGAAAATCTTTAATTAGTCTTCATTTCAGATTAGTTTCGTTTAAGTACATAAAGTAGTTCAGTTACATATATATATATATGTATATATATATATATATATATATATATATATATATATATATATATATATATATATATATATATATATATATATATATATATATATATATATATATATATATATATATATATACATACATATATTGAAAGAAATGCAATTGAAGAGTTTTAAGAGTAGGTGCAGAAAATGAAGTTGTTTTTGGTAAGTTTTAATATAGTTAACAATTTATAATCGATCTATAGAATTGGCTCTAGCTGTAAGCCCACAACAAAGATGCGTAGGGATAGATAGAGTATATATATAAATATATATATATATATATATATAGATTAACACTCACAGCCCAAATGCAATGAGTTCTGTTTTGCACATGCATTGAAGTGTGGTGTGTGTGTATTTGTGTTTGTGTATCAATTCTTAATTATAGATATATGACAAGATTTATTTCAATGTTTATTCTGTTTATTTTTCTGAGGCGTGCTGGAGGTATGTCTATATAAATTGTATGTATGTCAAGTTTCACGAGTTTTGCTCAGAAAACTTTATTATATATATATACAGTATATATATTTATATATATATATATATATATATATATACTTATATATATTTTGTTTATGAAAGCTAACAATGTGGACGGACAAAAATAATTTACAAAAATTCTTGTATTGTTACATTTAGTTTTGAATGGCGTAAAACGAGTTTTCGCTCTTTTTCGATTAAAGATTGAACAGTTATTTATATATATACATACATATATAAATGTATATATATATTTATATATATATGTATATAGTACGAATTATCGATTGCATGCATAGGATATCATTTCTCTCATAATTTTATAACTAATTTTTTATTGCTAGACTACAAAAGTCACATAAAGTTGACAGACTTGGCTTTAAGTACTTGCGTTAAACAAATATGTTATATATATAGGGCATACTTAATCTTAAAGTATAGTTAAAAATTAGAAAGAAATAAGGAAAGAAAAAAATGTTTTTAACATGATATTTTGTTTTCGCTCTATCGATTTTAGAAATCAACAACAACATTTGGACTTTCGAGCTGAGCTTTAAGTATAATTTATAATACTATATATAGCTAGGATATATTTATATTTTTATATGTTTTTAAAATCGAGAATTAATGCTTTAGATATTATTACACGCTGTTTTAGAAACAAGCAGAGCTCAAATTTAAATACAATTACAATAAAATAGTTTAAAGTTTTTTAAGTTTTCGAATTAGAGCTAATTTTATATACATACAAATGGAACTACTAGGCATATAGCATATAGCGTATATATATAGATTTATATCTATATTTTGTATTGATTTATATCGCTTTTAAAGTATTTTAGACTAAATTTCTTTTGCTACACTTGGAGTTAAAAAGTTTTTCGAAGGCTTCGTTAATAAGTTCTTTTGAGTTGACAAATGGAAAAGTAGAGCTCTCTATATCTCTTTTGCGAAGAATTTTTGTTGCTTTTGTTGTTGTTTTATAAAATACTAAAACTACGTTTTACAAAGTTTCAGAAAATCAATCGTTCTATATATATATATTAAAATTCGTTATGCAAATGAATAAAAGTGCAGATCTTGCTACTACATATAATTTATATATATGTATATATATTATCAAGTCAGAAACGAAAAGTTCCACTACAAGAGGTGCTGCGTGTCTTAATAAACAATTATGAAAGTAGAAAGTTTCACTCAGTTGTTAAAGCTATTAATAAATTCTTATTGAACATAGTTTTTTTCTTCATATACATAATATACTTTTTTATCGCTTCTCTCTCATAGATTGGATTGCATATGCTGCAGATTGTTGTTGTTGTTGTTGGTGTTGTTGCTGTAATATTAAAGATATATTATATATTTGAAAGATGTGTATATAATTAAATCTTACCTATTCTCACTATGACATACTGACATTTCCTGTTGCCCTTGATACTGCAAGTTTTGAAGGTATTCCGCCCTGCGTTGGTGCACCAGCTTCTCTTTTTCGGCTCGCTCTCTCTGTAGTCTATATCGATAAAAGATGAAATTAGAATAAATGTTAAAGATAAAATTAACATTTTTAATATAAATCAAATAATAATCTAGCCAACAAGAGAGAACTTAAGTGGGTCCCTGTTTTATAAAAACAGATCATTTTATACATTCAAAACGATTACGGTCTCTCCTATCGTTTATCGATTACACCCAATAATGATCAATTTGTTTTCATTATCAATTATTTTACATATGTAAACTTATTATAATCGATCCAATAGCATTATCGATCACTTATTGGTATAACAACAGTCCCTAAGTTTTTATTATCGACCAATGGGCCAGTCCTTATTTTTTGTATTTAAAAATTGAACACATAATAATCGATTTATTATCAAGTTCAATAATTTTAATCTATTTCAATGCTAGCAAAATATTGTTCCATTATCAAGCGACTGCTGTACAAAATAAGCGATAAGATTGCAGCTAAAAAATTTTCAGCCGTAAAAAAAATTAAAAATGATTAATAATAATAGCGAAACGTGTAAATCATAATTATCAATAATCGACTCATTAATCGATAGCTTTGTGATACTACTCCATTAAGATCTTACCAAAGTCGTCAAGTTGCCATCCCAAATGCTAGCGTGCAAAATTATTGTATATAATTACAATTTTTAGTACCCAAACTTGACTTAGTTCTATATAATCTTAGGTATACATAGAGAAGTTGTTGGGCATAAGAACTTACTTGATGCGTGATTGTCTCATGAACTGTTGTATTTTTCTGGCTGCCTGATTTTGTGTTGACTGGGAATAGGTACGCCTGTGTATAGAGAGAGCATGGATAAAGATGCAGATCAGTTAGAGTAGGAATGTGGTAGATATATGGATAATGATACAGATAAAGAAACAGATATATATATATATATATATATATATATATATATATGTAATGAAAGTGTCACTTACTTCAGAGGACCCGACGGACTCGTCTCCTTGGGCGTGCTGGGCTGTGAGCTGAGCTCCTGCTGCTGCTGTTGATCCTGCTTGTAGTGATCGTAGAAGCTGGAGAGGCATTGGGAATTACTGCTGACGCTGCCCTGTTCGCTGCCTGTGCCCAGTTGGGACTTCTTGAAGCGCTTGTTGCGTCGATACGAGCGATAGCCGTGCTGTATGACTAGAGCTGCATTGGTCATCTGTCGATAGTAAGCGTATTGCTTGTAGCGACGGTAATAGTTTTGGATGACAATTGCAGCGGTACGCTCCTTGTTCTGCTCCTCCATCTTCTGGCGGCCCTTGTACGAACGATATGCCTTCTGTATGCACTTGGCTGCCTCGTAGAGCTCCCGCTGTTCGGTGTCTGTGAGCGTTAGCTTCGAGAAATCTGCCTCGAATGGATATTGCGAAATGCTGGAGGCATGCAGAAACTCCGTCAACTGTTTTGTTGAAGGCGGCGGACTGGGTGAGCTGACTGACGGATCTGTGCCTAGAATTGAGTAGCTAGCCGGCGATTGCAGAGGACCCGAACTGGCGGGACTCAAACTGGAGCAAGGTGTGCTCACATCATGATATCGATAACTGTGGTCATGGAAATCAAAACTAAAATCGCTATCGAAATGCGTATTGGGCAACGAATCGAGCAGCGGATCCATAAAGCTATCTGTCAGAGCCGATGACTCCGAGGTGAGTGGCTCCGTTAAAGGACTGCCCAACACCATCATTTCGTGCGCTTCGTTCTGTAAAATAGAGGCAATGCATTAGCTTATATAATCTCTAAATACTCCTCTATATATCTCACTCACCTTGATTCTATCTGGCATAGCTGCTATAATATGTTCCGCTAGCGTTAAAACTTTTGCATCGGAATCCCCTGAAAGTAGGCCACATAAAATGAATTGAGCTAAACTTTGGGCTGCTTAACTAGGCTTTACACAGTTCAATTAACGAGTCTACATATAATGCTGTGTTTAAATATACATCGACAAGCACCACAGTTAGTTGGCGAGGGTAGCTTGAGAAGTTAGCGCTGCTGATTCTTAATTGAAAGACATTTATTTTTAACTATGTTGAAGCTCCTCTATATGAAAATCTGTTGCATAAAAATTACTTTAGAAATGTTTTTTGTCTATTTAGACCATTTGAATATGCTTCTATCTCTCATATAAAGTGCACCTGGAAAAGAAATAAACTAATTTTGAAGCAATTTTGAATTCATGAGTTATTATTGCTATTATTAAATTTTGTTAACTTTTAACTCTTTTAAATAGGCGAATATTTTAATTAGGGTTACCATGGTTGACATTCAATATGAAATTAGATCTTAACGCGACTATTTGTTACCAAGACTAATATGGATTCATATGTATTTGGAACATGTGATATTTCTATGAATAGACAGAATAATCAGAATTTTTAAATTTTTAAATTTATTTAGAAAATTTGGGTTTCTCATAGATATTGAAATATATGCTGAATACTGGGTAAATATATCACATAAAGTGTTTTAGTAGGAATACAATGTTGGATAACTATTATATTGATTTAATAGCTAGAAATTTATATTAAAAACCTTTTTCTTTGCATTAATATAAGCTAACTTGATACATATTCCTATATATTTGATATTTGAATTAAACTGAACATGAAGTCATCAATCAGATAATTCTTTGCTTTCACTTTCTAAGAGTCTGTTACTTCTTCAAGCCGCCCTCGTTGATGAGTGTGTTTTGTATGTGTTTGTGAGTTTTCCAATAGTCACACAGACACACACTTAATATTTACAGAATGAACACATTTTGAGTATATATACAACGTGTATATATGTGTGTGTGAGTATAAATATGTATTAGTGTTAGTATTAGTGTTAGTTAGTTAGTGTTAGTGTTACACATCGTTAATAACGCACATTTAAGATTAGTTCTAATCAAGTACAAATACATATATATAGTTATTGTGTCTGTATCTGTGTGTGTGACACTCGTAGAGTGCTAACATCGAAATCATAAATTGATTTGTGAATACACTCATATGCATATTCATAGCTATGACAAACATCAAGAACATCAACGGATTAATTATTTGGTATTTAAGAGGCTGCAGCTCAGAGCGAGTTGTGTGTATGTGTGTGTGTGTGTGTGTATTTTTCTATATATGTATGCAACAACAACAATTAGCAACAGCAACCAACAACAACAACATTGAGAGACAGACAGCGAGAAACATATATATAAGAGTGTAAGAGAGACAGAGAGAGAGCGAGCGAGCGAGCGAGCGAGCTATACACAAAATGCATATTAGATTTGATGATTGCCAGCCCTCCTCCCCTTTGGTTGTTACGTTACAATATTAGTGGTTAGCATAGAGAGAGAGAGAGAGCTTCCTCAGACTAACCTACGACCGCATCGTTGAGTTCATTGTTTAAAGTTGCGTCGGTCACGCTCGTCGAATTGTCATCGCAATCGATGTCTTTGTCGTGTATGGGACTCGATTCGCCCGTGGATACCTCGCCTGGTGTTTAGAATTTTGATTTTTATAGCATTCATTTACAATCGCGCACAGTTAAGAGATATCTAATAGTAAGCATTAACTCTTGCTGCCCACAACTTACACAGAGCAAAATCCATTTTACGCATCGGCGATAGCAAACCAGAGCAATTGTTGCCGCTAAGCGAATCCAAAGGGGAATCCACGCCCAGAGCATAGTTGTCATGAGTCTCATAGTTGCTGAAAGGTAGAAATTTTACTGATATTGCTACTCAAAGTTCGTTTAGCTGCAACTGTCTTACCCGTGCAGTCTAGCCAAAGGCTTTCCAGATTTGCTGCGCATGTCCATGTTGATGCCGCTGTCTATGGAAGAGCGCTTCGAGTAGCGACTGTTGTTGTTTGGCGGACTTTGATTGCTGCAAATTGATGGGAAATCATTATTATTCCTCTGTGGATAAAGTCAATATGCGTCCAGCTTACCTATGAAGCGCCACAGGTCGTAGAAAGACTCCGTCATGCCGCCGCTGCAGTTCCAGTTCATAGACACTATAACTGGACTCCTCAGTGGCCGCCTCGGCGGCCAGATTCATGGAGAGATTGGCCAGGCCACCACGTGGCTGTGGCTTGCGGCAGCGTTCCTTTTCAAGCCGACACAGCTGCTGCAGCAGCTGCTTATGGCCCTTCAAGCTGGCCAAATCGAGTGGCGTTTGCTGCGCCTGCGTCTTGATCTTCAGCGCATTATGATTCCATTTGTAGAGCAGCAGAGTGCACTCCAAGTGTCCGCGAACACAGGCCCAAGCCAAGGGCGTAAACCCATGCACGTCCTGGCTAAGTGCATCCAGCTCTGTTTCGAGTATGATATGTGGATTCTCTGCACGCCAGTTAAGCATGGCGCCCACTAGCTTGGCATAGCCCAAGGCGGCGGCCAGATGTAGTAGCGTCATGCCACGCAAGCCAACGCTCCAATTGGCGCAAGTGCTGGGCGTGCTCCAAGCGTGCTTCGTCAGCCGATGGCAATAGAGCACCAGCTTCTCCTCGAAGTTGGGCTCAAGAAAAAGGGAAGTTTGATCGAACTGCAAAGGGAAAGTTGATATAAGAGAAAATTTATTCGATAGCCAAAATGCAGATTCGCTTACTGTGAGCTCATTCTCCAGCTTCAGCTGCAGTTTCTCATCTATGGTAGACAAACGATTCAACAGCGTAAATTTGTACAGACAGTCGTTGGAGCTGCTGGCATCGAATGGCGCATCCGCTAGCAGCGACAATTTGTACTCAAACATCGCCGCATTGGAGACCAAAAAACCGCCACATGCCACCTGCAAGGTAACCAAACCTGCCTCATGTGCTGGGCAATAGCAGCGCAAGACGCCCTCCTGGACGAGCACCGTGGGCACAGGCTGTGCATCGAACAGCACCGTATAGCAGCCACCATCACTCGTCCAAGGACCTGCCACGAGCACCTTGACCCCACCCTCTGTATAAGACCATTCCGGACTGAAGTCGCAAATGTTGAGCAGCTTGCGCTGGGTGGTCGTGGGGTTGTGCGTGGCCAGATAAGAACTACCTGCCTGACTGTGCACCTGCTCGAGCGCCGTGTTATTCAAAGCCTGCTTATCATCCAGATCCAGTTCGGGGAATTCAACCAACATATCAAACGCATCCAAATTGGCAAATACATCTGCCGTGTCCTCGTCTTCACGTTCGTTTGATTGTTGCTGTTGCTGCTGCTGAGCTGTTTCGTTGTTATTGCTATTAGCTGTTGCTGTTGTCGTTGTTCCTGCTGCTCCTGCTGCTTGAGTATTGCTGCTGTTGCTGTAGGGCATATTGGCTATGAGCGTGCGTTGTATATCCTCGTGCGAGAGATCTAATGTCTCATTAAAGAAGCTCATTGACTCTGCTTGCGGTTCATCGTCGTTGCTATTGTTGCTGTTGCTGCTGCTGCGACTGCGACTGCTGCTGCTGTTGTTGTTGCTGTCACTAATTTGGCTGCTGTTATCACTGGAAGCACTGTAGTTGGCACAACCATTAAGAATTTGGGCATCCGTTGCCTGATTGTTGACGCTATAGTTGCTAGACGCCTGCTGCTGCTGCTCGCTGCTGTTGTTGCTGCTGCTGCTGCTGCCGCCGCCCAACTCCAGCTGTCAGTTAAATTTAATCAACATAAATAGGCATAAATGCAGTTGATTTGCGGTTGAAACTTACCTCAGCGTGCGCATTGGCGCTCATTAAATTATCACAAGTTGTTGTTGCTGCTGTTGTTGTTGCTGCTGTTGTCGTTGTAATTTGTTGCTGCTGATTGCCATCGATAATCGACTGTAAGGAACTGGAGGTGGATGATGTTGCTGATGTGGAAGGAGTATTGCCAGCGGAAGACGTTGCTGCTGTTGCTCCAAGCTGATTGTTGTTGTTGCTGCTGCTGCTGCTGCTGCTATGATGCTCAGGTGACATGCACATGGCTTCAACTGGGGGTTGATTGCTGCTGCTGCTGTTGCTACTACTGTTGTTGTTGTTGTTGGGGGTGGATGTCTGTTGCAATTTATAATAATGTTGCTGCTGTTGAGTGTTGGCTTGCTGCTGCTGCTGTTGATTGTATATAAAGTTATTGCTGTTGTTGTTTATGACATTTAATTCGTTGTTTGTGTGAGCTGTTGCTGTTGCTCCTGCTGCTGTTGCTGTTTGATTTGCTGCTGTTGTTGTTGCTGCTGCTGTTAATTGCTTATTGCTGCTGTTATTTGTATTGTGGCTCAGTTTGTTGCTATTTGCGGTCAACTGCTGCTGCTGCTGGCTTTGGTTTTCAATTAGTTCCGTATCCATGACATTTGCTGCTGTTGTTGTTGCTGCTGCTGCTGCTGCTACTGCTGCTGCCTCCCTTGTTGTTGCTGTTATTGTTGTATTGGCAATTTGCAGGCGATGATTTAAATGTGCTGAGCTGTTGCTATTATTGCTGTTGTTGCTGCTGTGTTGATTATGACTTTGATTGCTTTGATTGTGACTAGCTACAAAGCGCTGCAAGTTTAGATGTTGCTGCTGCTGTTGATATTGTTGTTGTTGCTGTTGCTGCTGCTGCTGTTGCTGCTGCTGTTGTTGCTGCTGTTGCTGCTGTTGTTGCTGCTGTATTATCAGATTGTTTCTTGTGGCCAACATCTGATTGGCGCCACGATATTGCTGCTGATAGCTTCCTTCGTTGTGATTGGCCTGCTGCTGCTGTTGCTGCTGGGGAATGATTTGAAATTTGATCGCCGACTCTTGCGGCAGCTGCTGCGTTGCATTGTGAAACTGCGCGTGTGGATTGTCCAAATGCAGCGTCGCATCACGCTGTCTGTGTCGCTCCGACCAGCGTGAATAAAGCTGCAAGTATTAAAGATTCGTCAGCCCCAGAGCCCCACCTCTTGAGCCTCTCCACTCACCTTGCTGGCCACCACAACGTTGGGTGTGCCGTTGGCTGTGCTGTAGGCATCATTGGGTCGCTTCTCTGAGACGCTCTTCAATATGCCGCCCGTGCGTCGCATAACGGGATGCGTGCAGGTCTTGCCATCTGCACAGGTTGCATCGCCGCAGCCACAATCGAGTTGTTTGACTAGCGCGGCTTGCCGCGAGAGACGTTGCTTCTCCATCAGCTGGCATACAATAGACTCCACTGTTTCGGCCGTCTATGGGGGACAATTGCAATTGAGTAAATGACATAACTGTTATATTAGCTAGTTTATTGACTAGCTCTCAATATACATAGAAAGCTTAAGAAACTGTTATACAGTTATATATTATCTAAATAACTGTTATAAAAACAGATCTATTGGATTTTAGACTAGCAATTGTCGGCTAATTAATATATGCGTAGTGAAACCAACTGTTATACCAATTGTTATAAAAGCACTAAGCTGTTATACTGCCAGTTGCTATAAATTCCAACTCGACTACTTGCTTTTATAACCCTTGATTTACAAGTATTATAGAACTGTTATACTAACTGTTATACAGACTATTATACAAACTGTTATACTCACCGATATCTCAATATCATTGCCCGAATCGGAGTCCTCATCTGAATTCACTGTGGACACTACATGCGACGAACGGACTTTTTATACAGGCTTCAACTACTACAACTGTTATACTCACGCATAGGCTTCAGTTGACTAACCAGCTCCTCTTTGGTCCACTCCTTCTTATCGCCCCAGAGCGTTATGCTCGGCGCAATCACGGCCATTTTATTATCGTCCGGATAGGGCACATTCAGATAATGCACCAAAACAATGTCCGGATTCTGTTTTGGTGTTATTGTTGGAACGAAGATAAAGTAGTTCAGCTTAGTAAGTATGCCTCACAAACAATCTGTGATACCTACCTGCAATAGCCAGTAACATCTGCGATGAAATGTGGGCAATATGGCCGAGTGTACGTAACAACCGTAGATGCACTGTGGAGCAATTGGGAAAACAATTTAGCCAAAAAAGAAACACAAACAAGAGCATAAAAATGTATAGATAAAGATAGATATAGATATATATGTATATATATATATATTGATTTATACAGCCAGAGCAAAACGCAGCGCCTTGATTTAATTGGAAGACATAAAAAAGACGCAGCTCAAATTAAATTACCAAACGCCCACGCTAGGGGGCGCCAGCATAGACTCTGGCTAAGGGCAAATCTCAGAGTCAAGTGCCAAAAATCAAACCCTTTCTTGTATGACTTATACAACATTATCTGCTGCTGCTGCTGCTGCTAGTGCTAGTGCTGCTGCTGCTGCTTCTTCCTTCTCATCTTCTACTTCCTCTACACTTGTTTTTGTTTTTGTTTTCTGCGCAATTTCTTTTGCTATTTGGCGCTGATAAATTTTGTTGGCCGTCGCCTTTGAACGATATGCCGCTGACTTCTTTTCTGTGTTGTTTGTCTTTTTTTGTTTTTAGAAGTGTTCAACGTTTATAAATATTAGTTATCGTGTAAGAAGACAGACGGACAGCCGGACAGACAGACAGCAAAGGAAAACCCCTGCTGTGTGTTTGCCAAGTGCATAAATCTCGCGGCAGCTACTTGTCTTCAGCAAAAAACCTTCGCCAAGTGCAAGCGGTATTAAAATAAAAATTAAAACAAACAAACAGAAAAAATTGGCGTGAAATTGCCAACTGTTTTTCTTCTTCTTTCATATACATAAATATATATATATATATATATTTATATATATATATATCTCACAACATATGAAGAGCTCGGAGTTCTCTTTGCTTTAACTTCAGTCAGACAGGAATATGCTTAACCCTAGCCAAAGCTTATTTCATTAGCAGACAAACAAACGCCCAGTACAAGGACAAAGGCAAAAAAAAAATAAACTGTTATACTTATATTTCCGCCGGAAAATCATAATTCACTTTGAACAAAAAAAAGTGTTCTTAACAACCCTCAAGCAGTTAAGGCACTTAAACTTAAGCTTTGCCTTCCGTTTATTTGTTTTTTTTTTATCTGGTAATCTTTATGGAACTCTTGTCCAGTTTTTAAGACTTTCTGGCTAATTGACTAATTGCCCAGCAGGCGTCAATGAAAGTTTTTAAAAAAGAAATTGTCACTTTGAAAAGCCTTTTTCAGTCGAAGTTTTTCTGCTAACTACAAGCTGATGTCACTTGGTCGTTATTGAATGTATTTTTTGCTTTATGTTTTTACTTTTAGTGTGATTTCGTATTAGAATTCGAATTTCTGTACATTTCTTGAAATATTTAGTTTAAGCCGTAAGGTAACTTTATACTTTCATATTTTATTTATATCGATTAAAGCTGCGTAATATTGATTTGAATTCTAGTTCTAGTTCAATTCTCTATTCTAATTCAGAAGTATGTTTTATTACATTATAAATTCATAGAGCTATGCTATCGTGCTATCTAAATTAAAACATATTGTTTCACAGCTCACCTCAGTGCCTTGTACTTTAAGTTTCATGTGATCCTCGCGGGTTGTCTTCCCATCCTTGCGTTTCTTCCAGCAGTAGCCATCGCGTCTATAGCGCACCTTCTTTCTCGAGTAGAGCAGCAGAGAGCCGCTCTTCGGTCTGCAGGGGAGAAAGACAGAGAGAGAGAGAGAGAGAGAGAGAGAGAGAGAGAGAGAGAGAGAGAAGGAGTAATATTAAGCTATTGCGTTGTAGACTAAATGTGGGCCAACATTTGGTGGCGAGCAGCGTGACTCACCTTGTTTTGACTTCTTTTGATTGCCATTCGCTGTGCTTATCAAAGCTGATAAGAATCGCTGCGATTTCCTGAAATATTTTAGTAAAAACAAACAAGCAAACAAATATTTGTTGAAAAAAAGCGATTAAATATGTTTGGAGCAGTGCGATTATAAATACACTAATCTAAGGTTTAATTGATATTTATGAAATCCCATGTGAATAATCTAGTCAAGTTTGATAATATCCTAAATTAACATGGCTTTTTCTTGAAATAATTTTTGGGAAATATTGTTTAAAGACTCCTTCGCGCGACTTCAACTGTCCACAGCACTTTTAGCTTATAGAGTATTCAGTATTCGTCTCATTTTGTTCTGCTCTTCTCTTCGCTGCGAGCGTCCTTCAGTTTGCCTAATCAGCAAGTCACGTGTGTTTACCAATTTTTAAAGCACAACAACAACAAGAAGAGCAATGAGAACTTCTATGAACTGTGCAAATGAATGTTAACCAAGTTAAGTGAACGTGCTAACAATTTCCGAGTTACTGGAAAATTTTTAGCTAGCCAAAGCACTCGCGGCATTTCCTGCCCCATTGTCCGGCAAAAGTTGCCTTTCCTCTTTGGCCTTTTTGTTGCTTTTGGTTTGTTGCGCATAAAACAAAGGAAAACATTTTAGAAATTTCATTTGACCGCAGCAGCAGCAACAGCAACAGCCAAAGCTAAAGGCAGGTAGCCACAGGATGCCCAAGTGTGACCACAATTTACAGGTGTCGTCACTTGACACCTGGGCATGAGCAGAATGGGCTTGATAAACAGTCAACAGAAAGGTGAAATATGAAGTGGAATAAGAGTGAAAAGAGAATGAGAAAGGAAAAGACAAAAATTTGACAGCCAAGAGTTTGTGCTCTATGGGAGCTGGAGAGAGTTTAGCGGGAGAGACCCCGATATAAAGAGCGAGAGAGAGAGAGACCGAATGAGGTGACAACTCTGCTGGGTAGCCAATCGTCAATCGTCAATGGAATATGCATGGAATTTGAAGTAGAAGTAGAAAAGTAACAGAAAGACTATGGAGACTATGAAATATGCGTAAGGAATGTGACAGCATAAGAGGCCATTGAAGAAATAGAGAATGGGAGCGAGCTGCTCTGGGGTACAGTAAAACATTCAAATGCAAATCACACAAGCAGGCAACTGAAATCGAGTTGGGTTTGAGAGTTTCATTGGCTGTGTTTGCTGAGCTTTTGCCCATTTGGCATTTCATTGCATGTTTTGCCGATAAAGTTATCAATTTGTTTTGCCAGCCTTGACGTTGCATGAATAATGTAAAGTAGCCATACGCTCACACACACACACACACAGAGACTCACACACATGCACATTCGTGCCCATTCAAAGACGAAGAACCCATTCATCTGCGCCGTCAACAACTGGCCAAAAAAAAAAAAAGGGAACTCGCGCGCGCACAGCTGGCGACGCCCGTAGTCCATGCTTCGTATGCTTCTATATGCCGTATTTCGTATGCTCGTAGTCCATGGTCCGTACAGTCCTCATACATAGCCCATTGACGATGTGCAGCAACAATTTCATATGTCAGAAATCGCAACATTTGCGAGTGTCATAAAAATTGTATGCACAGCAGCTGCACTTGGAGAAAAGGCAGAGGCAACGAGGCGAATAGATGGCTTAGAATATGTATATGAAGTTTTTAAAACTTCAAATAAATTAAGTTAAAGGACTTGATATAATAATTATATAAGAAAATTGTTGCAATAAATATAGTAGTCAACAAAATTTGATAAGATTTGGGAACCATAAAGCAAACTTTAATTTTAAGATTCCGATTTAGTTAGCAATTCAAAGATTTAAACTTTTTATCTACAATTCTAAGACCGAAATACTATAAATTCAAATGCCTAATGCACGATTTCTCTCAGTGCAGTTTACGAATTGGGCACTGCTAACTGTGAGAGGATGAGAGTTGCGAAATCACAGGCGCGTGTTTGTCAAGTGGCAAACGTTTGCATTTTGGTCCAAATTGCCTTTGACTTTGGCATTGGCTCTTTTGCTTATTTATGCATGCCCCAAAGCTCTGGCTTGCCACAGGCAACTCTTCATTTTTTTATGATGAATTCTAGGCACATACGTTCGAGTTCGAGTAGCTGCGCGAAATGCGCATTAAATATTTATGCGCACCTCAGCGCATTTGCTACACACACACGCACACATGGCCGCCCCTTGCCACGCCTACTGCCTCAGCATGTGGCACTTGCAACACACAAAACAATTAGACTCAGCTATTTACAGCTTTTATTCTTAGCCGCCAAACTGAACTTTGCGTCTCATTATCAATTTAAGTGTTTTGATTCTTTCCATTGGGGCGAGGCATGGGCCATGTATTTGACCAGCAGCTGGTATTACATTGCTCAGCTGCTTTATGGTCGAGCTTCGAGTCTCGTCGCCAAATTAAAACTGTGTGGTTAAAGCCAAAAGCCCAAGCGAGGCCATTTAATGGTCAGACCCAATGCTGAAAACCAACTTAAAAGCTGACCCCCCCCTCCCTACGCCCCTGCAACGCCACTCGTCCTGTAAGCAGACTAAAATAAGCGTGCGTAATTTTATTTATGCTTCGTACACGGTTACATTTTGTAATTTTTGCATGCTGATGCAGTACCGCAGGAGCAGGAGACGGCAGCGGTCACTGGAGAGGGTTTATAGAGGGGAGCAGTTACTACGAGTGCGACAGCCATTGGCCACACAGGCCTCCCTCTCTGGCGAAACTTTATATTAATAAACTGTGGCACGGTCTGCTTTATACACTGATTATGCTTCAGTAGATAAAAATCTGCCTGGGCTACGCGCACTTTATACTGAGGGAATGGGCAAGATATGCTGCTTATATGCCCTGGAACTGAAGGGACCAGCTCTTATGAGGTATATACCTAACTACAAGTAACGTGCGTAACTTTCCACACAGATTTCTTGTTTCATAATCTACATAATATTTTGATGTCTTCTATTCTTACCTTCTCTACGATTCCCTTCTTTTCTATATTAGATAGAGATCTTAGATCTTCTACCTTTGGGTTCATTATTCTAGAACTTTTTCTTTGCTTCTTGCTCATTCTTCTCTGCTTTCCTTTGGTAAATTTCCATCTCTCAACAAAAGATTATTTTCTTTTCTGTTCTCCATTTATTTACTCTGAACTTCTCGCAACTTTTGTCATTTACTTTTTTCTCTTTTTATACTTCTCTTTAGGTCCATCTGATCGTTCGGGTGTAGTTTCTTCTGGATTTTTTTCTCTATAATTTTTTCTCTCTTCTGATTATCTATGCTCTTAGCTTCTTCGGTTCTGATAGATCACATTTATAATTTTTTATAGCAGTTCGCTTCTATTTTGAAATCTTCTGGCTCATCATACCCTTTCTTCTTCTTCTTTAATTTTTTTATTCACTATTTTTTCTACTCTTTTGGTCCTTTATCTGTTCTTCCCCTCCTTTACCCGCTTTTCTCTCTTATCTCTACTAACCTGTTCCTTTTCACCTAAAATTCTCCCAGCTCTTCTCGCTCTTCTGCCTCTTTAGAGCATTAAAGTCTCGTTTACCCTCAGGATAAATTTACCATCTCATTGTTTTGCTTGATTTTTAATTTAGTCAGCTTGTCGCACGAGTATGTAAATTGTCGCTTACCGAATGCTGCTGCCCAATTCCGCTGTCTCCCGCGCGCTCCCACTCTCTCGCCTCTCACTCTTTGGCCAAAACTTTACAACTGTCCAAATGAATATTTGCGGTTGCGTTTAATTCACAAGTAAAACAGAGCAACAGCAACAGCAACAGCAACAGCCACAGCGACTGGGCGGCAAATGTTCTGCTTTTTTAAGCGCAAAACTTTTATTGTAAACACAAAGAGCCGAAACGAAACTTTGGCGCGTACGTGCGCTGGCCAGGACAAATGGCATAGCAGCGCCTCGCGAATCCTGGCAGGCCAAACAATTTCTATTTGTATTATAGTTTTGTGTCGCATAAAAAAAGAGTCAAAGAACTTCGCGACTATTCCTAATAAACCAACAAACTAACCAGAGCTGTCCACAGCAGGTCGAGGCGTGTCTTATTAATCTCTAACAACAAAAAATAGTCAAAGGAAGCGTGTCCTTTAGCGCTGTCAAAGTGTCCAGCCAGAAGGACTGGCAGGCTCATCCTGCCTGTCAAGTGCGAGTCAAGACTTTTTCAGTTGTTGTTTTTTCTGCTTTCAGTTTCGACATTTTTTATGTGCAATCAAATGCAAATCGAGGCACAAACACACAAATAAACTATATATATATAGTAAATATATATATATATACAGATATCTGTAGATATGTCTGTGTTCATGTATGTTAAACTGACCTCATTTGTATTCCAACGATGTCGCTGCGATGGGAAACTGTCGGCTCTTGGCAGGCTCTCCAAATTGTCGGGCAGTTTGATAGGTTCGCCATCTGGAAAAAAGCAAGGAATGAAATCGTAGCAAATGCATTGAAAGTGTAAGTACGTCTATAAAATTCACAATCCTGTTGCATAATGTAAATTCATATATATATATATAAGTAATTTTGCATATAGTCAAGCTGTCACTCGCACTCCCACTCTTACCTCTTTGGCTGCCCAACAGGTGCAGCTAAATGCGACAAAAATGTAAATCTTGATGATTTATAGAATTTTAAATGTCAGCTTAATAATGCTTCAGGTCTTCAGGCTTCAGGCTTTAGCTCTTCAACAACTCTACACAATCATTTATCACTGGAATAACTTTTGGCATATGTCTACTGCTGCTGCTGCTGGCTTTTCCTTTTTCTTTTTATGGAAAATGCATTCTAGCCAAATGCGTGTCTCTCCTTCTCCTCTCTCTCTCTCTTTGAGTCATTGAATAATTACGCGCACTTAATGACGCTTGCAACTTGTAAAACTTGAAATCGATTTAAGGTTTACTTGCAGTTCAGCTTCTGGCTTATTAAAATGCCACGCAACTATAATAATAACATGTCAATAGGTTTGCAAGTTAAGGCTGTTGCTGCTCAACTAGCAGATACTCTGGAATCTAGACTTTTTGCCTCGACATGTGCATCTATACTTTTCTCTCTCACTCTTATAGGACTCTCTTGTGGTCGCTAGATGGCGCTATACTCAACGTTCTGCATGTTTGAGGAATATGATTTCGCTCTACCTCTATCTTCTTCTTCACTTCTTTCTCTCTTTTATGCTGATTAGAGCTTATATCCTTTTGTGTATATGTCTTCTACTGAAGAGATCACGCTGCATTTTTGTCTTTGCCTCTCTTTCGGTATATTTTCCTCTTTCTCATTTTCTTCCCTCTTCTTGCTCACACTCACTTTCTTTCTCAGTTTTTTCTTCTCTCTATATTTGTTTCTCTCTGCCTCTCTGTTTCTCTTTTTATAATGCTCTATGCATATATATTCTCCATGTGTCTTCTACTCTATCTATCTCATTTCATGCTCTGTCTGTCTCTCTCTGCCCTTACCTATATGTACCTCTCTGTCTATTAGCATTTTTATTTGACTAAATGGAATTTCATGCATTCCCCTAATACTACTCCATGTTCCAGCCTTTCTTTCATTTACTTTCCAGCTCAAGCGGCTCACGCCAATACACCCGCCTTTGGCTACACATATACAGGGTATCTGAATAACATCAACAACAGCTTTGTTGCTGCTCTTACAAATGGGCTATTCGCAATAAACTAGCGGCCAAAGTGTAATTTAGCAAAAATGTGTAATAAAGCGTCGCGCACTCGAAGAACTAAACGAATATATCAAAAGCCGATATATAGACAGATATATATGTATACACTTTATATATATTTGTAGAATGCACTCTTAAGGGTCATAAAAAAAACGTAGAGAAAAGAAAGAAAAGTATTGTAGAATTTATATAAAGTGCTCAACGTTTGCCCACAGCCGCGTAACCGAAAAAGTGTTGCCAAATTGCAAATGGCAAAGGCTGAAGGGTGAAGGTTGGGGTATTGGGGGGTTGGGGCGCAAGCAGGGTGGCACAGACAGTGCGTGGGGCCTCATGATGATGTAGTTCAGCCCCCTTTTTGGCAAATGTGTTGTCAATGTAGTCCTAGACGTAGTTCAAGTTGTTGTCGTTCGCGTTGTTTATGACCTTTTTATATGCCGTACGTTGCCAGCAGCCAAGCACATACAGAGAGAAAAAGGGGAGGGGAGGAGAGAGAGAGAGAGAGAGAGAGAGCCCTTGTAATTGATGGCGATATTTTTAGTTTGATAGCACACTCAAGTTTTATTGCTCAACTAATTTGTCATGTGAAAGTTGCCTTGGGTTCGGCTTTAAAATGCCCCAAAGCGATAATTGTCGTAAATATATATATGTATATATATATATATATATATATAGTGTGCAAAGAATCGGTTGTATATATATTTTATTATGCAGTCGCTGCCATTGTTGTGGCAAAAATGTCAAAAACTGTGAAAGCCGAGTGAAGCCGCGTAAAAAGTCTGTTTGATTAATACAAATAAAAAGTTTTTAACTGCGCTTTGCATATTTCATGGCAAACGCTCAAAAAAAGCACTGACGGCTACAGCCCCCATATAATAGACTGACTGCCCAGGGGCGCTTGGTCTGGGGCGTGGCAGCTACAGCTATAGCTGCAGCTGCCAAAAAATAAGTAAGTGACTGTTCTGGATGGGCATGCGCGACTGCTAGATGCCCTATAGCAAATGTAATCGTTGCCTTTTCGCTGGAAAGAGGCAATAGCTCTAGGTTTTCTAGTATTTTAAGTAATAGTGTTAAGGTAGCCAAGAAAGGAACTTTTTTAACTGTTTGCATGCTGGCAGAGCAGTCACATACCAAAATTTATGAGTCTAACTCTTATAATCCTCGAGATATGCTAAAAAAATATAGGTTTAAAATAATTTTTTAATTATATTAGGAATTTGATACAGGATATTGGGAATAGAATTTATTTCATTCTAATATAACATATCTTAGAATAGCTATATCGCATTAGTGCTCTGTAGCTTATATATTTCTCCAGTTAAACCGCTTTATATAAGCAAAACTTCGAAGAGACAGATAAACTAATTCAACTCTCTTCAAGTTGCATAGATATAGATTATATATAGCACTTCACACATAGCTACATATATGCCAGGCACATGTTCTATGGATTGTGCACAAGCCTATATACCCGCTTGCACTGATTACGGGTCATTCGAAAAACAATGCCAAAAAATTCGAAAGCCCCCATTGAGCGCTACAGCTCAGGTGCCATCGAGGATAGGCTGATGTCCCAGGCGCGCCATGTCGACGTCGACGTCAACGTGCAAGGACCTCAGTCTCAGCCTCCTCTACAGCTGCACCTGAGCGGTGGCTGTGGCTGTGGCTGTGGCAAAAGGATATTTTATTATTTTACGCGCAGTTCTCATAATTTGCAAGTCCCTTCGCTTAATTGTGACAAATGCGCTTTGGCATCCCAAAAAGAACGGAAAAAGAATTTGTGCCTCGCATAATTTGGCTTTGGCTTGCAGCGAGTTGGCAGAGCAGAGCTCACAGCTGACCTCCAGGTGGGGGCCAGCTGGCACACCTGGGGCTGTTAGGCGGTCAGGTGGTTGGCTGGCTGGCCTGACAGCGCAAATAGCACAAAAGAGTTGACATAAATAATAAATTTTCGTTTTACGATTTCGCGTTACGCGTCACACACACACACACACACACACACACCGGTTGAGAGAGCTGCCAATTTGAGGTCTGCCAAATTGTGGCTAATAAATATCTGACAGCAACAACAACCAAAATATATATCTATCTATATATATATAAAGAGAGAAGAGGAAGAGAAAGGGAGGGTGGTGAGCAGCGTGTGTAAGCGAGGGAAGTTCAGCGCTTTAGTTGTCTGTGCAAAGAAAAATTGTTTGCGCGAAAATCAACGAGTGTGAAATTACTTTTGTTTAGGCTCTGTCACAGTAGCCGCTCGCCACTTGCACAATTAAAAGCCATTAAAAGGCTAGAAATTGTCTGCGTATAAAGCAAAAGTAGAAGCTAAAAATGGTCTGTGTGAGTGTGTGCGTGTGTGGCAGTTAGCAGTTGCAGGTGGCAGCTGTAACTAGATGAAAGCACTTGCAACCATCAAAGACAGCCTAAAGAGCAAACACGATCAGGAAAAGGGACAAGTTAGCTCTCCTTTGCATATGTATATGTATTTACATCTTTTATATATATAACAGATCTATATAAGGGCAGTCTTGTTATAACCGTTTCTCTAACTATACATACACAACTTTATTTCTATGCATTCATATCTATGAGCATATATGTATAAGCCTTCATCAATCATATATACACTTCACTTCGCACAAAACTTGGTCAACAAATGAAGAAGGCAGAAAGAAAAAAAAGGCAATCACAGCACGCACCTCTTTCAGCAGCTTGTTGGCTGTTCACTTGATGACGTCTTGGCCACATGCTTCTAACTAACCCACAAAAATAATAAAATGTCTTATAAAACAACATACCAAAAAGAAAGAAATGTTATAGTGGGAATCTTATAAGATAATGCCACACACACACACACACACACACACATGACGTCGCAGCCAAAACCCCAATAAGCAAACAGACATAGAAAAAAGTGATAAAGCCACAGACGTCATTGTTGAGGAAACTTTATAGAAACTTTATAGATAATAATAATAACAGTAATACAGACAAATGAGGAACTCTGATTATCATATAAGGTTGGGGATTTTGGTATGGCAACTTTGATAAAGATGAGCAATGTGAGCTAATATTAAAGAGTTCCAGGAATTCTGGGCGTAATTTATTAATAGACGAGACTAAAAACAGCGCCTAAAGTTTATTTTTAATAAATCAGCTGAGCCAATCTTAAGTGTTGCATTCATTATAATGATAAACACAGGTATAAAAGAAGTTGGTAATTTAGGTTGTGATTGACCACAAAGTATCTTTCAATAGATATGGATTATCAATAGTCCCGAGTAGTATAGAGCTTACTTTAATGTTGGTCGGCACTTGACAAGTTACTTGAGGCAAGAAAATTAAAGAAATAAGATAGAAATCAGATCGACAAGGCACAACACAAATAGGTCGATGATAAGTAGAACCTAGATAGAAGATATATTGGATTTGTGTTGCAGTGAGATAGAAGATATATAAGAAAAATTAAAGATACAAACAGCAAAAAACAGAAATAAATCAAGGGCATAAATGAAGATGGATAGAAAGCAGGTTCAAAAGAGATTGATAATATAGTGGAGAGTAGATCGAAGCTAGAAGAAAGGTACGAGGCAGCTTGAAGATGCACGGAAGTTAGGTGGGCAATAAGTCGAAGCTATATCTAAGATAGATAGAAGTCAGATGCAATAAGTCTAGGAATAGCGTTAAACTAGTTCATTATAGCTGCTAATATAGACAATTTATAAGAAGCATGTATATATATATTTTATTACAAGGCATAGTTTACTAACTATCTGTATTACAAACTCAGCTCATTTTACAGGGTATACTGCGTATATACACACACATAGAAACACGCTTCATGAAACACTTAAGCGAGACGCAACGCGTTTTTCGTTTATCTTGAGTAGCACAAAGTAAACTTCTCTATAAATTTACAACAACTATGACTTATGACAGATGTGCGAGGCATGATTTATACAAAGATACACAGAGCGAGAAAGAGAGATTGAGAGAGAGAGAGAGAAAGATACGTTGCGGCTGATAAAAATCATTTTGCCCGCATGTCACTCGCGTTTAGCTCATGTAAATTGTTGTTGATTGCGTTGCAAGGAACCATTTCTCTTGCTGAGCGGCAAGCTACAACAAAATGTTGCATATTATGTGGCAGCAACAGCAATTAAAAGACACATAACAGCAAATAAGCGTGTCAGCCAACTGAGCGAAACAATAATTAGTAATAACCCCAAAGGCTATGCAATTTTTGTTTTCTTTTAAATGCCAAAGCGAAGGATTTCAACTGACTTCATGGCAAGCCATAGCCAAAGCCAAAGCCAAAGCAAGGCAGGTCATGGATTAACATAAAAATGCCAAGCAAAACCGAAATGGAACTCCCTCCGCGCGAGTACATGAAACTCCAAGAGTTCCGTCTGCTTCTCGAAAAGTCATAAAAGTGCTATTAATGAATTTCTAACCAAAATGCCATAGAACAAAGCAAATGAGCTGAAGAGGTGAGGGGCGAAGGCCCCCCAAACAAAAGCTCTGCTCAAATGCAATAAATTATTCACATTTATGAGGGCTTGGCAGAGGGAGAGGCAGCGAGAGAGTGACAAAGGCAGCGAGCAAGGCAGAGTGACAGAGACAGCATTGTCAAAGTCGCCAAGACACAGTGCTTAGCTGCACCTAAGCCCTATCCTAGGCACATTTGTCTCACTCTCTCTCTCTCTCTTTCTAGCAGCTGCTTTGCCCGTCTTCTCTTTCTCCACCTCACTCTCTATCTCACTCGCTCCTTCTCGTCTACGTGGCTCAATGCAATTACGTGCGCATTTCATTTGTTTTCCGCTTTTCTTTTTGACGTTCCTTTACCTTGTATAAATCAGTGCAAAAATTTCACATTTCCTAAATGATTTTCATATGAATGGCAAAAAATGGCAAAGCTGTGCCTTATGTTTACTCTGTAGTTGGCAGATATTCAAACCTATCAAGGGCATCATGGCTATATAATTCCTAATTTGGTCTCTTTAACTTTCCATCTCTATATGTCCCTACGTCTATCTCTTTATCTCTAGCTCTTCAGCTCCATCTTTGCACTTATCCATATTTATCTTTCCATCTCTCCATATATTGATCTCCATTTCTACATCTCCTCATCTTTATATTTTTATATATCTCTGCATACATCTCTCCGTTCTCATTCTCTTCATCTCTCAGTTTCTCCATCTATATATCTCCATCTGACCACGTCTTCAACTCACCATCAACATTCCTCTACTTCCATCTCTTTATTTTTATCTCTACAAATTTCTTTAACAGTCATATATACCCCATTCTGTTTCGACCTTTACAGGTCATAATGAATACAAATAAAAATTCATCTCTAGCTAAAGCCCCCATGGCATAAGCTACACATAAAAATTGTAATGCACTTTGCAAACTTTTGCTTAACTGTCTCTGTCTTACAGTCCGTCTTGTCAGTAGACGTACACGTATGAGTTTCCCCTTGCAGGGTGCTCTACGACTCTTTTTCGTATACGGTCAGTCGCGGCTGCAAATTATATTAATATGCAGTCGCTGAATTTCAGTAAAGGCTCTCTACCTCTCCAACCCCTAGCCTTGCCCTTTCACCTCTGTACAAATATGGCATTTTTTCATGCTTTACATATATTTGTTTCCCATTTTTTTCGGCCTGCGGTTACCTCTGTGTTTATTTAAAATAAATATATATTTTTTCCATAGTTTATTCACATATATCTCTTCTATCTACGACTACTTTTTATACTCGTTCAGAAAGCGAGTAAAGCGTGTATATTGGTTTTTCGTATTATGCATTAAAATATGTAGTTCATTTATTGATAAACGTCTTGAGATCGTGCATATCTTGATGATATACTATCTATATATAAGAGTCTGTCGAATCGGAATTAAGTAGAGTTTTCAGAGGCTTAGAGCTTGAATACCAAAGATAGCTATACCTTTGAGCTGCTATAAAGTAATTTCTGTCTCTTCTAAACGTGACAAGGTAAGGCCGTATAAAAAAGCTTGGCCTTACAAGTTTTAGGCTTCATCAAATTTCAGTTAGCTTGCTGAACGAGTATTAAGCAGTCGGTGGCGTCCGACTGCAAAATTCTCTGCTATTTTTTGTCTATTTAGCAGCGAAAGGTGTAATTTATTTTAATGCTAGTATTTATCAAGAAGTCATAAATACGTGGCCAAGTATTTGCCTGGCAGGCAAACACAAATGTATAGATATATCCATATACTACATACATTCACTATATATATATTTGTGTATTTGGTTTTTACATAAATTGCAAATTAAACATTTAAAGTGCCATGAAATTAGCGCTGCGAAAAACACATGGAAGCAGTTAGTCAAGCGCTGCTCCATTAAAAATACATAAAAACCCAAATTGCGTTGCACGAAAAGCAAATTAATCTAAATGCCCCGAAATAACTAATAACTATAAGGGCAGGCACAAAATAGGCTATGATCGACTAACCAAATACCCAATTTAAATTTTAAAGAAATTTTTAAAAATTATTTAAAGACAAGAGGATTTTATAAACCCTAAATACTATGTACTAAGACTATACACTTTAATGTACTGAATAGAAATTCGAATTCTTGTTTAACCTAATGATTAGAATATGTAAAAACTTGATGTGCTAAGGCTACGCTAGATTTTGTTTCTTGGCTGATAACAGACATATACGATACGATCTTAAATATATATATGATTGATCCCACTTTAAAAATACTAATCTCTATTATATTTCCTCTATATTTGAATTACTTTTAATTTCAGTTATATGAATGTTCGGGACACTGAGCCTGACTACCAATGTTTTATTTGCTGTAACTGAAAAGAATCTGTAGCAGAAACTGTGTAAGTAAAATAAAACCAAATTTGTAGAATTACAAAAACCGTGAATAGGAAATATTCTAAATATTCATTTTAGGAATGTTATTGAAACCTTAAAATTATAAAGCAAACTATTGGCTAGTTATCTACAGCTATGTCCCTCTAGTCTCTGCCAGTTCATCGTTCAACCTTTGCAGCTAAGTTAACTGTTAGTCTCTATTGCACTTGTTATGATTCTATAAGCATTTTTTAACTGTAGCTTCCAAATGCAAAAAACATTTTCCCAATCATCTCTCACATTTGAGAGTAAAATTTAGTTAAAAGTTTCAACTTTATTTCAAATTAGAAATTTGACTGAGAAAAGCGTTTTACCAATTAAAAAAAATCTTTTTGTGCATCAAATATTTTGCCAAAAAAGCATATAGCTTTTCTAATTATTATACATTATATTACATTATAAATAACTCAACTTCCTTAGAGAGTTTTAGTATACTAATTTAAGCATAATATTAAATTAGCTACGAGCTCTCTGCCTTCTCTAGGTAGCTCTTGAAAACTCTATAATTGATTGATAACTTTAATAAGTTTAATTATCTCAGTTAACGCTGTTTCTGAAACACCTCTGACAAACTGCATCAGCTATAATACAAAAAAAAGGGCTTACAGCTTTTGGCCTTCTCACAAAACAACGTCATATACCCCATTGATGATGTTATATTAAGTACAGGTATTAAAACTAATATTTATCTAACAAAATTAATATGGTTGTGTAAGCTAATAAAGACAGCGACACACAGACACAGAGATAGAGACGTAGAGAGAGTGAGGGGGAGAGAGAGGCATTCAAAATATTGGAATTGGAATTGAAATAGGGAGTTTGAGAGCTGTGTGGGGTGTTTTTTGGGTTTTTGGGCCTCCAACAAATTGTTTGTCTAACCGACAAATGTAGCACAAAATTTTTGTTACGCACAAATCGAAGGGACGGACGATAAGCCAAATAAATAACGCAGCCAAATGCCTCTGGCTGCCAATGCAACAAAAATGCAGCTGTGTGTGTGGCCGTGTAGTGTGCGTGTGCGTGTGTGTGTGTGTGTGTGACCAACGTTTAGCAGCGCATTGTACAATAAATCTATTTGCGTGCGAGCTAATCGAAAACACCTGAACTGAAGGCAGCAGAACAACAGGCTCGAAGAGGAGCAGCAGCAGCAGCAGCAGCTTTCTGGCCTGGTCCAAACAAATTGCCATAGACAACAACATATTAATCCAAATTAGCATCAAAGTGATTTAATTGCTTGGAATTTTGGCATTGGCAAACACTTTTCGACTTTTCACCCAACAGCAGAGGCAGCAGCAAGGACATGGCAGGTCGGCAGCCAGGACAACCATTGCCAGCAGCTGGTAGGCAACGTAGTTGGCTTGTAAACATGCCAAGCGTAGGCCTTGCATTTTGTCACCATTTGCCCATCGATCAGGCTAAACAACAAGGCAGACACACACACAGGGAAGGCGAGAGAGGTCCTTGCCTGCTTTAAAGTTAACTTTAAAACACTTTGGCCATAAATTTGGCAAACGCTTAAAGCCCCCAACATTTTCTAGGCACGATTTATGTAGCTTTTAGTAATATGAGCATATATATTACGTGCCACGTAAAGTCCTTCCGTGACACACACACACAGAGAGAGCCACAGCCAGGATAACTCTCAAAACTAATTGAATTGCCTTCGACAGCGAATGGAAATTAATAGGCGCACATCAAAAACAAAAAAAAATAGAAGAGAAAAAGCAACGCCCACAGCTGTAGCCCATAACTGATACGAAATGAAAGGCTCAGCTAAAATACCAAACACAGGGTGAAGGAGTTGAGTCCGTTTCTAAAGTGAAGCCAACTGTGCGGCTCATGGGGCAATATTTATTGAGTACGTGATCTTTGACAAATCCCTTTTCATTTCCTGACTTTTTGCCTCATGTGAAACATTTTGAATTTTTTATTGCTGGCACGCTGGTCAGCTGGGCACGCCCACAGTGCGCCCACTTTGGCCAACTGGCTGTGGCTCGTTTGGCATGCAAAAGGCGGCCAGCAAAAGTGCCTTATTAAAATTTTGTCAACTTGCGACTTCAGTTTCTGCTTCTGCTTCTTCTTCGACTTCGACTTGGACTTCTTTTCCTTAGCTTTTCTTCTTTTATTACTTTTTCACACTTTGGGCTCCCCTGACATTGTGGCTTATACATTTATAAAATGTCACAAATGCTTGAAGTTTATCCTGCTCCTGCTGCTGCTGCTGCTACTGCAAACTGTTATATACTCGCACATGCAACTGTTATATGCATTAGTATCGAGTACTTTTGTAAAATGTGTCAAATGTATTCGAAATTCATTTTTAGCTTTAAGCTTTGTCATAGATAAATGTTGAGCTTGCACATATTTTGGCCATAAAAGTAATACCTTTAGAGATTTATAACAGTCTAAATAACATACAATCTCTTCTATATTCAATTCCAACTTGCTTTAAGTACAGTAAATGCTCTTAATGTGTGTCATAGCCTTCTATATTAGGTGCGTGATATATTGGAAAAGAATTGTATTTATAAGAATCTTCAAGCTGCAACCAGCTCGAAATTATATAAGTGAGCTATGGTTAGGCCTGTTCTATAGATTGACAAATATAAACATATATATATATACGTTAAATACGCGCCTCTTTGGAGCAGTGGCATATCGTATAAATATATATGTATATTTTCTACTGCTTAGACTTGGAATTTGAAAAAGGGTTCCACAAAGGAACTTAAAAATTAGACGGAAAATTGAATTATAAATTATATATATTGAACTTTTGCTTGTTTTTTATGCCCTGAATATTTTTTTGTTATTTAAAACGCGTAGTCGAATTCTATTCAAATAACCGAAATTGCGATGGAGTTGTCAAGTTTTAGTATAGTCAAAGGTTCGAGTCTTTCTTTATTCTTTCCCTAATTCCATTTGCATATTCAAAATGAAAAATATTCTAGTTTTGTCTTTCTCATATAGCTTGCTTAATACTTTCTGACTCTTAACCAAATTTCTTTTATTTAAAATTATTGTTAGACACACAATAAAGCAGCCTTAAAAGATGTCGTTTCAATTCTAATCTAATTAAATTGTTATATAAATCAGATTCTTCGATTAAAACTTAAATAGAGAGTTCTTAGAGTTGTTGCCGTATTTTGCAGAGAACTTTAAGTTTTCAATTGATATAAATGATATATTAAATAACAATGCTGCCAGCTCTGCCTATCGAATGCCTACTGTAAATAGCTTATCATTTTCATAGAGCTATAGAAGCTTAAGTTGAATTATCAGCACTTTGTTAGAGGCATTAAATGTGTGCTGTCAAGGTAGAGTTAGGTAGTCTGTCAATGAGGTCAAGCAAGAGAGATAGAGATATAGTGAGAGGACTAGGAGAGAGGGGGACAGACAGAGTTGGAGTAGAGTCGAGCACTTTAGCTGCTACTCAGAACAATGGCATGCCAAAGACAATAAAATTGACTGCCACAACAAACATATATAGCAACAACTAAACACGCACACACACACACACACACGCACACACACATGCGGCACACTTGTTGGTTTTTCATTGACGCACTTTGGTTGCAAAACTTTTTTAGCGTGCCCAAGTGACAAAACGGCGACTGCGATTGCAAGAGGCGGGCCAGAGCATGGTTATGGAGTGTTTAAGTGGAGTTGAGTGGGTGTAGCACAGCGGCAGCGAGTTGAGTGAGAGTGAGGGAGAGAGACGGCAGCGTGAGCTGAAAAGTATGCTACAAAACGCGCATAATGAAGCTGCTCATAAACGAGAAACGACTTTGTTATGGGGGCGATTGCTGCTGCCGTTGCTGCTGCTACTGTTGCATGAAATGTTAACTCGCACCTACACACAGACACACATAAAGCTCTATTGTCATTGTTTGTTGCATATAAAAAACACTTAAAATGCCGTTAAGTTAAAATAATAAAGTTAAGCTGCCGTCGGGCCCAACAAAATCTAATGTGACAATGGCTAACGGGGCAGCTGAGCAGGCGAGTGGGTGTGGCACGCAGTGAAAAACCCCGTTGCACAATTGCTGACATATTTCAATGTGCAACAACAAAAGACAAGGAAGACACAACCAAAGCCACAAAAAACTAAACCGAAAAACGTAAAACAAACGACAAACGTAATGTGGACAACAACAAGAGCTAAACAGAGCTAGGTGAGGTGTAGTCCTTATGAGACTAGCAGATACCCTTAGATGAAAGCATGTAGATAGCTAAAAGGCCTAAAGGATAGACATGCTGAGAGCAGATCATAGATTTATGCTTGATATATATGCTTAAAAACTGAATTGTGAGGCTTAACTAAAGTTTTCTCTGCGTAAAACGCATATAAAAATCAAATAAAAAAATGAAATGATTTGCTGTATGATATAATATATAGATATATATATATAATATATAATATATAGAATACTGATATATAAATATATACATTCTTGAACAATGTTTGCATTAGATGTTATTGTTTGATGGCACTTGAGCATGATGGGATTAAAGGAAATTTTTTAAGATTTCTTCTTATTTTAAGAAACACGTTAAGACATAAACATATTAGAAAAATTATTTTTATATATTTTTATTATTAATTTTTAATATATTTTTCATTTATTCGTGCTTATTTTTATTTATTATTTTATTATTTTTTAATTTTATTTTTTTGATGCTTCAAGCAGGTGCAATGATTAGCATATCTGGATTAAATAATTTAATCAGATTTGGATATCCAATTTTTGTATGACATATTGCCTGATTTAGAATTATTAGGAATTAAGATATCATTGTAATTAATTCCAAATAAAACATGTAGCTTTAGTAACTCGCTAGTCAAATTACAGTTGAATTTTCTCAGCCTGTTACAAACTGCTAAACAGAACCGAAATACCCAGCTCGAAATAGATTTTCAATGGGTTTTAGGACATAAAAACGCAAATGTTGGGCATATTTTGCATTGTTAGCGGCATAAAGTCGCACACACTCACGCACTCTCAAGCAGCTACACACACACACTAACACATACCTAAACACATGCAGGCACACACCTGAAAGGCTGAAAACACCTGAGTCTTTGGTGTCTTTTGTTTTCAATTGTTTTGTAGTTTAGATTGAGGCGCTCGCAACTCGTTAAAGTCCATGCCCAGGCAGTGTGTGTATATGTGCGTGTGTGTGTGAGTGTGTGTGTATTGTATTGGTATTAGTGCATGTCCTTTTGTGTCAACAATAAACGCGAAGTCGTACGCGTTTTGTGGAATGGCGTGCGAATTATTGCACCAGGAAGATATGAAATAAAATTTAATGAAATGTTTATAAAATGAAAATGAGTTGCATGAGACGATAAAAAAGGGTCGAAGAAGAAGAAGACGAAGAACACAAATGGAGGCATTTAATGTGGCCAGTTGAAAACTTTAAAGATTTAGCAAACATAAACACAGAGACAACATTGAACAGCTAGAAAATGGCTAAAAACGGCTAAATTAGACATTGAAGCATGCTTGAAAATCGTTATACAAACTTGGCTTGATCGCGCCACGCCCAACGGCCCGCCCCACATCATGCATACTTACTAACACTGAGCGGCAATAGAGCGCTCTGCAAGTGGCTAAAGATCTGCCGATGATGATGATGATGATGATGGCCCAGGCCATTGAAGTACAGGTGGTTCTGGTGCAGCGACAGCTGCTGGTGGTGGTGGTGATGATGGTGGTGGTGGTGCAGAGCGGGTGTCATGCTCATATGTTGCTGTTGCTGTTGCTGCTGCTGCTGTTGTTGTAGATGTTGCTGATGGGGCAGCAGTTGCTGTTGATGTTGCTGCTGTTGATGTTGCTGCTGCTGATGTTGCTGCTGCTGATGTTGCAACATGAGCTGTTGCTGTTGCTGCTGCTGCTGATGTTGTTGATGTTGCTGCAACTGTTGCTGTTGCTGTTGCTGCTGCATGTGTTGCTGTTGGCCATAATTTGCAGTTGCTGCTGCCGTCGACTGTAAGGCGACTGCTGCTGCTGGCGTGGGCAGCGCTACTGCTACAGCAGCTGTTGCTGCTGCCGTTGCGGTTGCCGCCGCTGCTGTTGCTGTCGCGGCTGTGGCTGCGTTTGCTGCCGCTGCTGCTGCAGCTGCCGTCGCCGTGGCCGTTGCCGTGGCTAAAATATGATGATGCGTGGTTGATGAGCGTTGTAGATGCTGACTTTGTACTGTATTCAAGCTATGTATGGAGGCGTGCACCGCCGACTGATAGATAATACCGTTATTCGACATCGCCGTCAGCGATTGATGGTGTGCGTGGGCGTAGGCCATAGTCGAGCTCGGCTGCACGGCAGCAGCAGCCGCTGTGGGCGTGACTGGCGCCAATGGCAAAGCGCGATAACCAGCCATAAATAACGCTATAGATATAGATATATAAATATCTAGATTTGCACTTGATTAACGTTGTTAAAGTCTTTCCTTTTTCACTTCACTTGTTTGGCATCTGCGCGCCTTGCAATCTAATTGTTAACTAATGCGTTCGCTTCGCCGCTTTAAGTTATTTCCTGCAAATTCAAATCTTAACGAATTTGAATATATATATATAGATATATATACATATATATTTTCTCAGTAATATATTTTTTGTTGAGATTTTGGGCTTAGTTCTTGAGTTGAGATAATGTCACTGATAAGTAACATATTCCCGTTTGCCTTATCTTGACACACGCGACTCAACACAGACAAAAATTTCATTTTCTTTGCACAACAGCAACTGTTGCCGGCGTGTAGAGACATACAATAAATACATATATATATATGCTATAATATATAATACTTCACATAATTTCCACATTTATGATCTGGGAGTTTTCTGCGCTTATCTCAGTATAAATGTTTACCTTACATGACAGTTAGATAAAACTTTTCAGATGGCCTTGAACTAAGGTTCAACTCACGTTTTGTTGTCCACATTTTCAACAACAAAAACAACAACCAGAAAAATCTACGCATCTCACGTTTATTTGCTTCATCATGTAAAACTGTAAACTGAAACCATGTGATTAAAGTAAGTCCAGATAATGTGGAATATAGCTCATATATATAGATATATTTTTTTTTAAATATTTATGTCTAACATATAACTAGAGTTTACTTTACTAGATTTGCCTTAGACTTATGTATTTTGGCTTACAAATTGGTAATTCCTTCTCCACATATCTTATTTCATAATAATAATAATCAACACGAAATGAAAGCAATATCCAACGGTCTCTACCTACGTCTGTCCTTGCTAGAAATATTTGATATTTTTATTTTATACTTGCTTTAGACTTACTTTCTTCTACTCTCTCTTGACTTCTTCTTATAAAGTGTTAAGCTTTTTGTCATATGTCAACTGCAGCGTTTTAGCTCTAGAAATACATTAAATTTTTCAAAACATAAACCGCTTTACTTTTGGTTATATTTCAAGTAAGTTAATAGATCCAACTGCCTTGTTCAAATTTCTATATTGTGGTAAATTTAAAAATATAAAATATTTCACAGTGCTAAAGCTAAGCTCATCAAATTTTGCAGTTGTTGCACTATTAATCAGCTCTAAGAATAGACCTTTTGATTTAATAATAAAACTACTGGAAGTTCGACAAGATTTTCAAAAATTCAGTTGCTTTCTTAACGCGAACGAGTATTATGCAGTCGGCTGCTGACTGCCGACTGCAACTATCTTATTTGTTTTGTCTATTATTTTTACTTGATTCGCAACATTTTTATACAAAGTCTTTGATTTTACTCTTATCACGCTTATCACAATGTTTTTTTTTTATATATTGTCACTAAGCACTTCAATTTCATTTCTATAACTCATATATGTAGTCTTGAAGTAAGTAAGTAAATAAGGTGTGATCTTTAATTTAAAATTGTTCAGCACTTTTCTAGTAAAAGCCTAATTTTATAATTATTATATGATTTATTTTATAAATATTATTTGATGTATTAAGTATCCTCTTCTTTATATTTTACAAATAATTTAAATGTACAATTTATAAAACAAAACAGCTTGATTGTGAAATATTTTTTTCAAACTTTTTTCTAAGTTTTATATTGTTTTGTTTTATATTTTTAAATGTATTTTTTATAAATGTAAAAAAAAAACATTTTTTCGTTAATTTATAAATAATATAAATAATTTTAAGTAAAATAGTTTAAATGATTTCCATATACTTAGAAGACATATTTTTTAAGGCCAAATTTCTTATCAGTATTTATGGCATACAAGAAATAGCTATGAAAACAAATTGTTTTCCATATACATTCTAGCATTAAAGACAAACAATTAACAATGAAATATTGAAACTTAAGTGAATGAAATTTTTTTTTGTCTTATATAAAAATGTTTTTGTCGAAGTCTAAATTTATAGGCTAAGAACTAAAAATTTTTATCGAGATTTCTTAGCTTTGTCTTCAATTGCTCGTAAACTTACGGAAATTTTAATCATTCCTATAAAAAATTTCTTTAAATGCCTTAAACATAACCGAACTTTCTGTACAGATCTTTTTCGTGACAAATATAACAACTTTTTGCTTAGCCACTTTACTTAAATAATTTTTGTCACTTTTAACAAGTTAATTAAATTAAAATTAAGATACATACTTTGTGTTTTATGTTAACTGTTAAATTGTAGAATACGAACTATAAGTTAAGTCCCAGAAAACCTAGTTATTCAATATTCAGATGAAGTCTTGAAATTCAAACCCAGTTAACAATAAATATAAAGTTAGACACAGAAACACATAGAAACACATATAGTTAACACTTATGGAAACTTATCTATATATATAGATATATTTATATATTGGAAAACATCGATAACAACATCAATATATATAAGATTAATATATAGTTTAATAACAACATCAATTGAATTACATTTAATTACATTCAAATTGGAAAGGTGGGGGAAAGTAAATTGTGGTATTCAAAAATAAGCAGAAAACACCAATTACAGTGGGCAACATTGAAACAAGAACGTAAATAAATAAACGAGAGGTGGAAATTACAGGTTAACACACACATACACACAGATATAGAGACACATATGCAGAGAGTTAAACAAATTACATAAACAAACGTGGGAACCTGAATGGCTGCTGAGCCAAGGATCAGCATCAGCAGCTGTTGGTTTGCTGGCTGTTGATATTGACAATAATAAATATTGGCATATTGCTGCTGGTGCGAGCACGCGGCACGCGATACGCAAGAGTACGTAAGACGTAACGTAACGACGGCGACAACTACGTTGCGTTTATCGTTTCACGTTGCGCGACAAGACCACGTCCGATACGTTTGCCCAAGGTCTGCAAACTGAATGCCAGCAGCAGCGACAACGGCAACGGCAGCAGCAGCGTCCGTGAAGCCTCAGCCTCGGCACGACAACAACTTCGGCTTGACACGAAGCCTAAGTCATTCGGCAGCTGTTGTGCATTCAGCTAGGATTCGTCGGTTTGGCTACCAACAGCAGCCAATGCGTGCGAGCGAGATGCACGTACATGAATATAAACGTGTGAGAGAGAGTGTGAGGGCGTGTGAGTGAGCGAGAGTGTGAGCGTTTGCCTGTGTGTGAGTGTAAGCACAGTGGTGCTCAAGATGAGCATTAGGCAGGCAACGTTTCGTATACGTTAGGTTTGGCTGGCTGTGCCAACAATTAGCCTAATTCTAGCTTAACGCTGTGTGGGTTGGTCGAGCAGCACCTACACACACGCACGCACACGCAGACACATTCCTATACACCCACACACTCACACACACAGTTGAGCTGTTACATTTCTATTGCACAACAATAACTGTGACAGCAGTTAGGGGTTGTTTCCGGCTGCGTTAGAGGAACCCAGTACCTAGCCAGGATCCTGCGCACTGCCTAAACGAGTGGCGCCTACCCCAAACAAAAAGAAAAGCGAAGCAGAAAAATAAAACAAGAATATAAAAACAAATGAAATGCTATATGCTGCACGTGGCCGGCATGCAGCCCGCCAGAATGACAGTTTGGGCCGACGGGGAGAGGCTCCTGTTTTTCGGACTCATCCAGCAACGACAGGCAAAAGGCCTCCATTCAAAACTTTTGTTTGCCCAAGTGGAATTTTTAATCAAATGTTGTGCCGAGCGAGACGCCAACGCGCAAATATGTGGCACGCACATATTGCACATACGCCAGGTGCTAGGTGCCAGGTACAGCGGACTTAACACACATTTTAATTAATAAAATAATTAATATTATTATTATATATAGTACAAATATTTTGATTGATTTATTAAACAAAATATGTCAAGGGGTTGTTAGAGCATTATGGATAGATAAATTAGCAAAGTGAAAGCTATTTATGCCTAAAATATAATCTGCAGAGTAGTATCTCAACTATTTCAAAATCTGTGCAAATGTTGACCATAATAAAAATCAAAGATCTCGAGTCTATAGCATTGAGAAATTTATGTCAACAAGATATTCTATTTGCAGCGAGATATGAGGCTTTGGAAATAAACAGATCAGCTCCTTTAATTCAATAAAAAACTTACGAGGCTCTTCTAAGATTGCAGGACTTGTAAAATTTTATATTAAATAGCTCAAAAGCCAACAAGAGGATAACAGGTAGCTTCGTGCATTATAAGCACTTAAAGGATACTTTTAAGCTTGATCCTTAGATAGCCACAGAATAATTTAATTTTGATGGATACAGTGAGTCTTTATAAGCGCACCAAGGATTTGTCTGAGTCGGAGCTAATTTTCAAAATCTGTATATTCTTTACATAGCCATAACTGAGTTATATATTTGAGCTTAGCTAAAATACCAGACTAACAGATGGATCCAGAACGTAAGCAGAAAGTAGCGAAATAAAAATTTCGTTGCATACCCCACAGGGGCAACCATCGGCGTTCGTTGGGTAACGAAATTGGAATTGAAATTCGGCTGAATGCGAATAGAATGCGAATCGCAGCAAGCAGACAAAAAAAAATCGTTAGTAAAAATGTTATTGCTAACAACGTTGTTATCACATTGTAATAGTTTAAGTATCCAACCATTTAGCAGCTTCAGATATCTTTGAATATATTCTTGTTTGACAAGCCTTTTTCATGCAGGTAATTCAGTTCTTTCTTAATAATAATTCTAGTATGATAATAAATGATGAGTGGAAGCGGAAAGGATATCATTTTACTAAACCTATTACCTTATAATATGGCTTATAGAAACAGCTTTTACGAAAGAGCCAGTTTACAGATATAAATAGCTAGATAGCTATATAGATAGATAAACAGATAAAAAGGTAGATCGGTAGATATACAGATGAATAGAAAGATGTATAGATAGATAGACAGGAAGACAGAAAGGCATATATATATAGATCAAGAGAGAGAGAGAGAGAGAGAGAGAGAGAAAGAGAGAAAGCTAAAGCATGCATATGCACCTAGAATCTGTGCCTCTCTCTCTCACTCTCTACATATATCTAACTGTAAATGTATGGCAAATACAAATCAGGAAATTCATTAATTTGTTTGCTTAATGCAACACTTTGTGTGCGAACGTCTATTTGCGCCGAATTACTTTGTGAGACCCATTTGCGCAGCTTGACAGGCGCGGCAGGTGTGGCAGGTGTGATTAAGCAAATCAGGGCACTGCAAATATGGTCACACTGAAAGCATGCAACAAAAAGTTTGCAAAAATTTCGAACTTGCGACACAATTATCCAAAAGAAAGAAAGAAGGAAAACAAAAATCAGGCACAAACAAGTGAAATAGCAATAAGAAGGCGAGATATGTATGGGCGTGGGCGTGGGCGTGGGCGTGGGCGTGGCAGTGTGGCAATTAGGCAAAGGGATTAACTAATTAGACGCCCACACAGCAAATCTAACTCTCACTGCTTGTGCTTGTGCTTGTGTGTGTGAAGTGGTGCCAGGCGCCGACCCATCATCATTTTTTGCCAAAAAAAATGGGAAAAAACTTTTTCTGTTTGTGATTTTTTTAGGCGCTCAGTTCTTTTGGCCGTTTTTCAACACTGGCTCAAGTTTCATAACAACGGAAATGCAAAAGTTTTTTCGCTTTTGTTTCTTTTCGCCTGTGCAAAAGTTTGCCTTTATTTCTCTTGGCAATTATGTGCTCGAAGGAAGCGCAAAAAATGATAATGAAGCGAGCCAAAAGGATTTTTAAGAAAAAAAACCAGTAAGTGAAAAAATCAAAATGAATCGCAAAAAAATAGAAAACAAATTGGCAAAAAAATAACGGAAAACTTTGCTCACATGACGTGCACATGCATGCGAAATGCAAAAAAGTATCTCATAGATACTTTCTGGCGAGCGACTCACTGTGTGGCTCAGGTGCGAGCCGCCTGTTTGTTGGTAATTTGTTTAATTTGCTTACCTTCAAAAAAAAATAAAATAAAATAAAATATAAAAAAATGTGTGGCAAAAGCAGTTGCAAAAGAAGTGAAAGAAATATAACTGCAGCAGTGACTGACCTCAAAATACCCTTTAGAAAATTGTAAATTGTAAATTGGTAATTTTTAGACTTTTATAACAAAGCTGAGTTACTTTTGTTCTTAGAGCACACACATATAGACGCACACATACATAATGAAGAGTCTAATGCAATGACTTTTTCTATATAGATTCAAAAACCCAGGCGAGGTATTTGCGTAGTCGGACTTGCATATATAGTCTGTCATATGATTTAGTAATAAAATATATAATATTAATAACAAGACTACCTTACCTCCAGCAATATACCCTGCGTTCAAGCCCGCTTTAAGCAGTATCAAAAGAAATAGAAATGCAAGAGTCAAATACATTTTCGGCGCCTTTTTTTCTGAAGGTTGAGCGCCTTTTAGCTAATGGCTTTACTCTATATGATAAAGCCAAAAGACAACAACAACAACAATGAGTATAACAAATACAATATGGCCTCAAACTAAACTAAAACTAAATTAAAATTATTTAAAATTTTAGCCAAAGTTTTATCAATAAAATGCAATGCAAAAGTCTGAGGCGCCGTGTGCTGCACTTTGTTAGCTGCAAATCAGATAAGTATCTCACGGATGTCTGCATTTAGCACAGACACACACATGCACCTATGTATGGGCATAGAGAGTAACATACACTGCAACAAATTACTGTACAATGTAAAGAAATCTCATGGAAATTTTATTGAAATATATTTTAGCAGAGCAAATTCTTAACTTAAGCTAGTTTTTGTTGCTTCTCTCTTGTAAATTAAGCAATGATACACTGTAAAAAGAAGGAAGTTACCTTGCATACAAAAATCTAAAGAGTTGAAAAGTTTCAATTGAGTTCAGTTAACAATTAATTTGAATTATAAGGTAGAAAAATTATTGATAAGCTTAAGCTGAAACCTGAACTCTATAGGAGCTCAGGGTTAACATTTTTGTAGGTATTTGTATAATAGGCAAAAGAAGGCGTGGCGAGCTGAGTCGACTTAGACATTGCTGTTTAAGATTCTTATGAATGTAAGAAAATTTACAGTAAATTTGGGAACTCGCATAATTTTCATGCTTAAGCCAGAAGCTCAAGGCTCAAATCTCATTCAGTGAATTCAAGAAAGTATCTGTATCTATGACTAATGTCAAAGTGACTTGTGTCAAATTAGCAATGTTTCCTAGTTGCTTAAATTATAGAACAACTAGAAATAGCTATAACACTTTATTATTTAGCTCATCATATATAAAAATATATACAATCTTTTTCACAGTGTATCAACGATGAGTAAGTTGTGCTCGACTGTCTGCCTGCCTGCCTGCCTAGCTGCCTGTCTCTCGGCAAAAGACCAATTGAAACATCAGCAATACTCGAGTTTGCAATATGCCGCGACAGCTCGACACTTTTGGCCACTTGACGCCCACACACACACCCATTATGAGAGAGAGCGAGCAATCTTCTTGGCCATAACTTAAATCTGGCTTAAAAATCACTTAACAGCTCTTTGCTAGTGTTTCGACTTGTCAGCACATAAAAAAATATGGCCAAAAAACAAAGGACGCTGCACGCTCTCCCTCTCCTTCCCCCTTCTCCCTCTCTCTCACTCTGTATCGAGTGCAATAATCAACACCCCCACACACAGAGCCAGAGGGAGACTGACAAACGGTCTGATAGACCAAATAACTCTTCCTACAATTGTCGCAAATTCCATGCAACAACCACAACAACAACGCATAGAAAAAGCATTTTCTGTTTAGCTCAGCAATAATTCAGCTGCTACTGCTGCTGCTGCTGCCCTGAGGCATTCCACATAAACGTGCAACTTATTTTGAACGCCAGCTGCCACTTGGCTAATCGACGGCGACAATCTTCAATCTTCAATCTCCATGGAATCTGAATCTATTACAAAAAGATGGGAAATAGTTAACTGTTCTTAAAGTAGACAAATTATAGTTATATAAAAAGTTTATAGTCGATAAGTTGCCTTTACAATATAAAGATATAATAGAGACAGTTGAAGACAGATGAAGAATAGATTTGGTTTTCAATAGAATCAAGCAGGAAGTGACTATGGAAAAGGAAAGAATATTTTAAGGATATGAAAAACTGCCCAGAAATTATAGAGAGCATCTGAATGTTCTACTTGAATTAATTTAATTAATTACTTTATCGTTCTATACATGCCTTAATCCCTTATGAAAACAGCTTTAATTCTAAGCTGAAATAGATTTTTCGCTTAGACTTCTCCTAGATGCAACAGCAGCGCCATTGTCGCTCCACATTTTGTGCCTTGTTTCGAACCAACTCAAAAGAACTGGAGAGCACTTAGTAAAGTTTTAGTTGAGAGAGAACCTTCAATTGGATCAATCGAATCAAATATTATGTTTGAGAGTCAGTCTTAAGCACTTAACGCTCAAATGAACTAATTTGGCAATCGTTACAGGTTACACAACGAGCAACGAACAACTCACTCGCTAATGAACACTGAGAGCTGAGAAGAAGAAGATTAAGAAGATGATGAAGAGGAAGAGGAAGAGGAATATATTTGGTTTGTTTGCAACAAGCTAGAGACTGCCAATTGAGCCACGTTTTCATTTTGCCCTCCAGAGAGGCCATCAAGAAAAGCTAAATAGTAGCAGTGTAGAGAGGAAAGAAATTTGGTATGAACAGATAGATACCCTGCAAAGGCAGCAAAGCTGTGGATGTTAAATTACTCCATTATTAAACTGCTTTAGCGCTACTTTTCTATGAAAATATATTAGGCTGACCATATTTTCGCAGAGAAATAGAAGCCTAATCTTAAATGTTCACTAAAAATATTAATATTAGAAAAGTTTATAAGAATATTTGTATTTTAAATCAACACTTGTCTTGAAACTAAGAGAAAATAAGAGAAGATAAACTTAAATAAGCGCGGTGTGCTCAAAAAGTATTGAATTATATGCGCATATAATAAATATATTTATGATTTTTTAACTATATATATTTCTAGTAGCTGACAAAATAATACATCCCCTAAATAAATTGAATATGTTCTTATCTGGTATAAAAATTACTTGAACTTTGCTTACAATAAATCTAGCTCATCAAATGACCTTAAAAGCGTCCTATAAGATGTAGCGTTAACTTGGCTTTTAACACTAATGGCCATTTGCTTTAATGTACTGCTTAACAACCTTCGTAATAACATATATAAAATAAATAGCTATTCATAGGCGATATATATATATAACAATATACCCCATCTGATCTCTGTACTTAGAGGGCATCTAACAAATGCTTGGCTAGTGTGAAAATCAATGAGCCACCAACGGCGTGCACAGCTGGACTACAACTAGAGACAAGAAAAAACAGAGCCAGGCAGGGAGCGGGAGTTGGGTGGGGGTCAGACGAGAGCGCGCCTGAGGCCAAGTTTATTCGCATTTAATTGAATAATTGTTAGGCTAGCCACGTACGTTCAATCCAAAAGGATATGTGGCCAAGGATATTTGCGGCTTTAAAGCGCGACGCCTCAAAGTAGGCAACAGCCAAAAATATTTTTGTTGTCAGTTGTCAATTTTGAAGGCTGCAAACAAAGGCAGCGCTCAGAGACAGACAAACTGTGCACCTGTACAGGCTGCTGTCGATTTATGTGCCGCATCTCAAATGCAGGTACAGATAGCAACTGTCCCCTTCCTCCCCGCTCCCTCTCCCTTTCTTTTGTGTAAGCTTTTGTGCTGGTCAGACTTACCGTTCCCCAGTGGCACATTCGTTAGCGGCTGCTGCTCCATGGACAGTTTATTTGTTGTGGCAACAGTTGCTGTTGTTGCTGCTGCTGTTGCTGTTGTAGTCGCTGTTGCCACCTGCTTGTTGACGCTCTTGCTCAGTCTCAATATGGTCGTGCCACCAGCTGCTGCCGCAGCCGCCGCCGCTGGCGCCTTCAGCTTCTGCAACGTAGCAGCCACCGCTTTGGGCGCCTTCGAGCTGCGCGAAACGCTCAGCAAATGCGTCTGCTGTGCCACATTGTTGCTGTTGCAGTTGTTGCTCTTGTTGCTGCTGCTGCTGTTGTTGCTGCTGCTGCTCAACTGCAGCGGCGGCGTGTTGTTGGCCGCAGACGTGGAGTTGCGTATGACCAGTATAGACTGCGACTTCTCCAGACGCTTCAGCGTTTGCAGCACAAACGGCGATTTGCTATCGCAATTGCTCTCAGAGCTGAGACTACGAGATGCCTGAAAGAGGAAGAAAAAGTCAAAGAAATGAGAAAAATTTAACTTTAATTAGAATAATGATGATGATAATGGTAATGCTAATGATGATGGTCAGTGGAACAATGAACAATGAACAATGAACAATGAACAATAAACAATGAACAATGATCAATGAACAATGAACAATGAACAATGAACAATGAACAATGAACAATGAACAATGAACAATGAACAATGAACAATGAACAATGAACAATGAACAATGAACAATGAACAATGAACAATGAACAATGAACAATGAACAATGAACAATGAACAATGAACAATGAACAATGAACAATGAACAATGAACAATGAACAATGAACAATGAACAATGAACAATGAACAATGAACAATGAACAATGAACAATGAACAATGAACAATGAACAATGAACAATGAACAATGAACAATGAACAATGAACAATGAACAATGAACAATGAACAATGAACAATGAACAATGAACAATGCTAATGACAATAACAATAACAATGACAATGATAATGCCACTTACGTGCTTCAGCATAAAAGGACGCTCGATAAGCTTTGTGGCATTGTTGTTGCTGTTGCTGCTGTTCACCTGCGCCTTGAGCACACTCTCCAGCTGGCTGGCATTGATGGGCGTTTGCAGGAGGATCGTGTTCGTGTCCTTGCCGCTGCTGGCTACAATCGAGATGCTGCCCGAGCTGTTGTTGCTGCTGTTGCCGCTGCCACTGTTGCTGATGTGGCTGTTGCTTTGGACAATCGTTTTGCGTGCCACAGTTGTTGTTGTGGGCAGCTGGTTGAGCGTTAGGGCTGTGGCCTTATCCTGCTGCTGTTCGCTGAGCAGGCTGAGTATATCCTGCTTGTTCTGTATGATGATCTGTCCATTCTCGTTGCGAGTGCCGCGCAGCAAGATGATGTTGCTGCTACTGCTGCTGTTGCTGTTGCTGATGCTGCTGCTGCGCTGCTGTTGCATGGCCTCGATCTTAAGTTTGGCAGCGCGTAAGCTTGTTGTTGTCGTTGTTGCTGTTGTTGCTGCTGTGGCGGCCTCATTGCTGTGGCTCAGCTTGGCGCTGCTCTGCGATTTGACCAGGCTAACACGGCTCAGGCCATTCTTTGTTTGGTCTGAGAATAGAAAGTAGATAAAACACATTATTATCGAGAGTCAAGTTTGGCGAACTTTGCGCATAACTCAAAACGCCCCAAACCCAGCGACAAGCGGCTTTGTATGCAGATCTGAAAGATTGCCAAGCTAAACAGCAGGCAGATTTATGGCTACGAGGGTTGTTTCAGTAGTTCAGGTATCACAGAAATGGAAATGTGCAGCAAACACGCAGGAGTAGGGCGTACTCGAGCTGTCCTAAAACGAATTCTAAGTGGTCCTTTCAGTGAGATTCTAAAGGTAAGCTTTCTTATCCCTAAACATTTATTATTTATTTAATATAAAGTAATATTTATATTTCAGAAAACTCAGTGTATCAACTTTGCTAACTGCAGCTTTACATGGGACGAGATTGATATCGATTTTTATCGATTTCTTGGAAGTGTTAAGTATTATTCATGATTGGGAACAAATTTCATTTGAGTATTCAATTGGTTGAGCTATGTCTTAAATTTCAATTTTGTAATTCTTAATGTTCTCCAGATACGATTAGACGAACGGAGGCTCAGCTGAAAATCCTGCCAAGGCTAGATTCACTCAACTATTCTTACTGATCAGGAAGACATAAAAGCCTTATGAAGAACACATTTAATGAATCTCGAATCCACCAGCTAATGAAGTCACATTCGGGCAGCTTTGTGATTTGTTTTTGACCGCCTCCAGGCCAAGGTCAAGGTAAAAAGTGTTCATACTAAGCCAAAGCAATTGTTTAAGCCAACATCTATCAATAATACGCATAAATTGTATGTGTCTTAACTAAACAAGCTTCACTGTACATAGATGCCTTAAGAGTTAACCTTCTAGGGATTGCCTGGAGCGCCTTTGCTGCTCTCGCAAAGAGTTGCAAAACGTTTCATACAAACAACATTAGGGTCAACCCTCGCATTTGCTGTTATTGTCAGCTCATAACTAGAAATTTGACAGCGTTTGGGGCGCAACAAATTTTGACAAGCTGGGCTGGCCCATTGTGTGTGTGCGTCTACTGCGAGCAGATCAGTTGAGCGTTACGTATACGCGACATAGAGCTTAGACGGCCACAACAATGGCTAAAGGCTGGCAGTGGAGCGAGGCTATAACGGACACAGAGAGAGAGCGAGAGGCAGGCTGGTCGCTAAATCAAGCGAAAGACGACATGTTTATGGCTCACACACAGGACTACTTAGCTGGTAAAACGCAATAAAAGTGCAACAAACAAACAGAGCGACGACAGCTGAGCAGAGGCGGGGCTGCCAGAGGAGGCCTTGAGGAAGGGGGGCGGCTGGTAAAGTGTCAGGCTGCATGCGTTGCCAAATATAGACTCCAAGGCTGAAGGCGACACGAAACAAAAGTGAGCGCCGGAAACATTTAAACGTAGCTAAACACTTGTATGCCAAGGCGGGGGGATGACAACCTCCCAGAGTTCCCTTTCTCACAGCGCCACTCAGCAAGGCAGCTGCTAACCCCCACCCCCTCCCACCACTTTCAGCTGTTTGTTTTGAAAACGTGCGGGTCATAATTAGCCACTGCCACTGCTGGCCGTCTGTGACCATGTGCAAAGATACAAATATATATATGTGTACAGTGAAGACTGCCTAGAGTGAATCATAAATAGCAACAAGGCAATGAATTAAAGATGTGATTAAATTGCCAGCTTAAATTGAGAAAATTTAGATAGGTTTTTAAACTAGTCAGCTGTTCGTCATGCGTGACTTGACTGTACAGTCAGCGTAGTATAGTAAATAACACAAAAAAGTAAAAAAAAAAAAGTAAAAATGATTTAATCAGTTATTGAGTCTAGGCAGCAGTTCGTTATAAGTTGTTTCACTGTACATACAAAAGTCCACAAAAGCTTTTAAGCTATTAGCCAAAAACTTGGCTCTAAAGCAATAATCAGACTTAAACAGAGATTTGCTCAAGGCAGCAGTTCGTCAATAGAGTATTCACTGTACCTACACATATGTAGCTAAGCGAGTGAGTGCGTGCATATGTGTGAGTGTGTGTGAAAAGGTCGCCAAGCAAAACAATCAGGCGGGCAGCCAGGCAGTCAGCCAGGCCAACAGAAGGAGTCAAAGCTGAGCAGCGACCATTCATTCGGGTGCACATACTTCATTGTAATGTATGGCAGGACACAGGACCGCCCCAAATGCAGGACCTAGGCCTAACAGCCATAACAACAACAACAACAACAACAACAACAGCGAGAGCTAAGTAACAACAAAAGTCCTGGCACATAAAACACTGCTGCGAAAGGCAAAAGGCAAAAGGATGAGAGAGGTTAGCTCGGCGTAAGGCTTTGCTGAAGTTTCGCATATTTTTGTGTTCGTTCGCGACTTTCCACATGTGAGAGGCGGTGCACAGTGGCACCAAATGCTGCATAAAATGTAAGCAGATGTTTCAGTGTCCAAATGTCAAAAAAGTTATACAAAATATATAAAATATAAATAATAACAATTCAAAAATATGTACATTTTGCATAAATATAAAGAAAAAATTTAAATAAAATAAAATAAAAACTTACAAAAAATATAAAAAAATATATATGTGAAATTTTCTATCTCTTACTATTTATATCTGCATTGTAGTATATTTAAATAAATTTATAGTCTATAAAAGAAAATCATGCACTGGAAAATGCACCAAGAAATACAAATATTTTTCGAGCTGCAATTTGAAATTGAATTATAACTCATTAAAAAATATATTAAATAAAGAATTTCTAAAAAAAAATAAATAGTAAATTGTAAAATATTTAAAGGCAAAAATAAATATATTTATACTCAATAAATTTGTTTATTATCATTGCTCAATCACTTCATGTTGAGCAACATGCAAGCACTGTGCAGACTAACGCACGTGGCATCATGCATGGCCAAGGGTGGTGGGAGGGGACAAGCTCAACGCACTAGAAGCGGGCAAGGAGGCGGGCTGGCCACGCTGCTATGCAAAAACGACAAATTGCAAGTCTATTGAAATTTTATTAGAAACATAAATCAAAAGGCAGAGAGAAAGAGTATGATAAATAAGGCATGACACTTAATAAATATAAAAATACACGATTTTTTACAGGATAACAAACAGACGCGCTGCAACAAAAGCAAAAAAAAAAACAAGAAATTGTGCCAAAGAAACCGCAAAGCTAAAATGCCCTTGAGTCAAAACAAAACAAAACAACAACAAAAACTAAACAAAATCTAATTGGAAAACCAATACGGCAACGCTAATCGAAGCAGCGCACTTATCAGAGAGAGATAACAGCGCAGCTCATCGATAATTATGTTATGTACACAGTGCGTAAACATGTGTGCGTGTGTGTGCAAGAATGGGCACGAGACAGAGAGAGTGAGAGAGAGAGGAAGGCAATGTATGGGGCAGGTGTGCGGGGGATGTTGTCTTACTTACTTTGCTGCAGATTTAGATTCAGATTCAAATTCAGATTCATGTCCAGCAACAACTACAATTGCGGGAGCGGGAAAAGCCAATTGTTTGGGGCTCGTTTTCCATGTGGGGCAGCTCGCGAACGATTTTCTTTTCGTTTCGTTTCGTTGCGCTTTGTTGTTGTTGTATTGTTGTTTTCCTTTTTGGGGCCACACTCTTAAAATAAACACCTGGTGGGCAGCGCAGCAACTGCAGGCGACGGCATCTGCATCGTTGCGCATTAACTTAACTGTTCACTGTTAAATGCCATTTTCTACACACATCTATCTATATATATTTATATATACAACTTACACGCACACACATATACCTAGCTATTTACATATGTGCGTGTACATATGTTGCAGCTGCAAAAACTTCTCGATATCCAACACGGGAAAAAAAGGTAAACAAAACTATTGTCGCTCGCGCGTGTGTGTGTGTGTGCAGCGCGCGTATGGCTTGCTCTGCTATTATGTTAATAACGCGACCACGTTAAATGCAATAGGAAAATTAGCGAACAAATGTAAATGTTTCAATTATAAATATTTTTAAGACGTTCAGCGAATCGCGGTGGTCGGGCGATATGCGCGCAACTGACTATCGAAATGTTAGCTGCTTACATATATCGTATGTGTGTGTGCATAGTGCTGTTAATGTTTAACAGCTGTTGAGCTTGGTTCACAACCACATACACTTGCCACATGGCTGAATATAGTTCATTTACTGACAATTACTGAGACTGTTAATGCTAAGCACATGTAAGCGTATACCACAACCATGTAAAGTTGCCACCCTGTGGGAAAAGTCTATGTTATGCATAGAGAGTTGCCCCATTGCTAGAGCTAGAAAGTGCGCAAAAATTTGATTTAAGTGTCAACGTTTGCTATATAAATTGTATTTAACGACCTTGTCGCACGTTTTTGTGTTTTGTGCAACAACTGCAATTTATGATGCCATTAAGAAACTCGATCTGCGTTGCATAAACAGAAAAAAGCAACAACAACAAAAACCTTCTATAATTGTTTTCCTTTATTTTTTTAAACAAAACTTTCGCTCTTTTCCGTTTGCCTCTCTGAGTCGCCACAGCCGCTGGCCCCCATTCAACGGAAGTCTCACACTATCTCAACCAGGCGACCAAGCGGAATACAGAATAATTGCTCTCTGCCTGTGCCAGTCGGTGCCATAGCGCCAACAACTACAACTACAACAACAACACCAACATCAGCAACAGCAGCAACAATGACAAAACTTATCTGTGTTGCTGTTGTTGTTATTGTCGCTTGTTATTTTATTGTCGCATTGAAAATAATATACAAAATAATTGAATTACTCTGCTCACACATACGTACAACAGAATCTGTATGTGTGTGTGCGTGTGTGTTGGGGGCGTTCAGTGCTTGAAAGTATGCGCTGATAAGCGCAAGTCAGGCCAAAGCCAGATCACAATTTGTTTTTTTTTTTTTAAAGCGAAACAAGCGCAGCAGCAAGTGCAGCGCCCACAGGGTGATCACAGTTCAGACAGCGGCAGTGATTACAAAGGCGCGATAAGAGCGCAGTCGCCGTCGCATTCAAACGAAAACAAAAATAAATAAAAAACAAGCGTGAAGCAAAAACGTGACTTGAGCTGCGCTTTAACATTGTCACGTATGTAAATTATGCTGCCTAACAGCGCAGCTGACGTCGCTGTCGGCAGCTAGCTCTAGGCTTAAAAAAATAGTTATTTATTTAATTTATTTTTATTTTATTTTTTTTTTTTTTTTTTGAAGATTGCGCTTTAGAAATACCAGCACGTCTCTAAATGGAAAACTGGCTGTCATTTGATAAATGCATATTTACAATAACATTTTTATGACATTTAAATTTAATAGGCGCCCATTGCCCATTGTTGTTGTTCTTATTGGATTTGGTTAATTGGGCCTTTGAACTCAACGAAACATTACTGATAAAGTCAGCTTCGGCGACAACAGAACTTGATTTAAAATAAAAACAAGCCTTACCCTGTGCTCGGCGGCAGTCAACGCCCCCTAAGAAGGCGGCGACGGCGGCGGCAGTGGCGACGACATCCATAGCAATGATACGCAATAACAAAAATTAAATGCCAATATTGTTTATAATTTGCATGATCTGTGGAAAAAACACAAAGGTCTCGCTGTCTCAAGCACAAGGTGGGGGAACGTTGGGTGTGACATCAGCATGAGCACACAAGCAAAACAAAAATAACGCCCCAGCAATTTGCCTGAGTCGCCCTATGAACGGAACGGACTGAACGAAAAGCCTATCAATGAAAACAAAAAAAATGAATTTGCAATAAAGGCAAAGAAAATGGCAAAATCAAGCAAAAGGTCTAACTGTAAAATCTCTCTCTCTCTCTCTCTTTCTCTCTCTCTCTCTATCTTTCTTTAGTGTTGTTCTTGTTATTGCTGAGCTGAGTTGCAGTATGATTCAGTTTTGTGAGAGCGTTAGTGTCGCAGGTACCGGGATGCCATTCGCAAGCCTGGAATACTCTCGCACACGGACACATGCACTCGCGTACATGTTAAGCCGGTTTCGGGAGCATCAACACAGTTGGCCTGTCGATGCAATTTACCGTGCAACGCTGCAGTCAAAATGTGGCAAAAATTGATGGAAAATACTGATGAACAAAATAAAAAAAATGCACGGCATGCATTTACCAGCAGCAGCAGCAACGACAACCATAATTAAAATCCTCGTATGTGCACAGTTCAATACATACATACACACAAACACACATAGCAACATGCATTTGTATGGTACATCGTACATTAGACGCCTGACTTAGGAAACCAGTTTTATTGCAATTCAACCAACCAAAGGCAAAACCCCAAGAAATTACGTATCACAAATGTATATGGACACATACATATATACAAACAAACATACATACATACATGCTTACAAACGTATTTGTATGTATGTTGCCGCTATTGCTTTAGTCTTCTGGCCTCTCCATGGTAGCAGCAGCAGCAACACCAACAATATTGTCTTCAAGTCAGGTCTTTGTTTTACACAAGCAAAGCTTACAAACAAACACATATACAGTCACACGCATTTGTATAAAATAAATGTAAACGAATTGTTTGTGGTGTCTGCTTAACCACCTGTTGTTGTAATTGTTTGTACGAATCTTAAAGTTTTAACTGATTCTCCATGCAAACGAACGTTGGGCTAACAAAATTGTGCACAAAACAATTTCTATCAAAATGTAAAACAATTGAAAACCAACAGGTAAAACTTTGAAATGCACACACACACACACTCACACACTGCCGCACAAATGAGCGCTTACTCATACCCTTCTATGTGTGTGTGATTCGACCACAAAAGAGAAAACTACGCTTAATACCCTACAATTGAAGTGACCAGGCATATGAGTTCATAGGTTAATGAAGCAATTACTGGCTTAAATAAACGATTTATAAATAAGAACAATAAAAAAAATAAATAAAATTTGTTTTAAGTATTTAAATTATAAAATAATGTTAATTTTCCTACATGCTAAAGGTCCTATACTATTTGACAAACTTACTTTGTGGATGCAGTGCATGCTTTGTGTTCGTCAAGCCGTATGATCGCGTCGTAAGCGAGCAATAACTAGTTTTACGTCTGTATCACAGAAACCAGGGCTGCATGTAAAGTATTTTTTCGCTCATTAGCTTTTCCGCCTGCTTCAAATAGAGTTGCTCACTGGAAATCGGTCACTCAGTGGGATGGACATGCGCATTGCTTTGGCAACCAACTGCACTTGGCTGGTACTCTAGCTGAGCGCTGTGTGCGAGTAATCGTGCAGCCCTGGCAGGTGCAAAATGAAACGGCCTCATAACTTTTTGGTCAACGCAACGGCAGCTCGAGCCTCAGTCTCTTGCGCGTGATCGGTAAAAACAAATCGACGGACCGTGAAGGTGGTGAGGATATTCCATCGTCAGTGTCGATGTGTTTGTTGTTGTTGCTGCTGCGGCTGCTGTTATCTTGCTTTTTGTAAATTTGCGCAGTACATTAAGAAAATAAAACGAAATACGACAAAAAAATTCGCGACGAGTCCGCATCACACCAAACTGAGAGGGAGCGAGAGAGAGAGCAAAGCAGACAGACAGGAGGAGACGGAGAGCGCGCGAAAACTAAACGGTTGTTGTTGTTGTTGCTGTATTAGTATTTGTACCAGCCGCAGCATCCCGCCATTGTTGCCGATTTTGTTATAGTTATTATTATTATTATTATCTGTCCACCGTGCATCGCGTGTAACTGTAAAAACTGTGCCACAGCCGCAATCGTATAGCCTCCAGCTGCGCACTCTCGCCCGCATCGCATCAATTGCACTAATTTCTTCAATCAGCGCACAAGGCAAGATTCACATTTTTAACGAGTAAAACTAGCGAAAATTGTTTAACAAGTGAAAAGTATGTACATATATGTATGTATGTAAATTTGGCCCATTGTCCAAATTTAGAATCTAAATCCGGAATACACTGGAAATAAATAATTTAATGAGCTGCTCCTTGCTACGGTTGTTTTTTGTGTTGTTGTCTGTTTTGCACTGTCATCTGCGAGAGAGTTTCAGGTCATGTGGGCGAGAGAAGCAAACAAAAGAGAGAGTATGACTGAGTGAGATTAAAAATAGTGAGTGGGATCAACAAGAGCGTATTCACGTGTATTAATTTTATATATTGGAGCGAAGTTTGGAAATGTTTTTGCGGTAAAAAAGTATTACCAAATATTGTATGTAATTATAAACGGATTACTCTCGCACTTGCCAGAAGCGGCGTCATCTTTGTTGCTGTTATGTGCTCTAATCTCGATTTATCTCTGCTGCGAGCGGCAATCTTAACAATTGTTTATTGTGTTTGCTCTCCCCCTCTCTTCCGCTCTTTGCGAGCATATATGTGCGCGTGTGTGTGTGTGTGTTGAGCTCAAATGCAAGTGAATTAAACGAAACGACTTGAAAAAGTTGAAGCTTTGCTTTTTTGTTGTTTAGTACTCAGCTGTCTCCCGACGTGTACGTTACGTATTAGCGCCGTGGCGCTGTAGCGGTGAAAATTTGTAACTCTGTGCAAAAGACTGTGCGAAACTTTTGCACAAAAAAAGAAAAGTATTTTAGCATCAATTTAACGCCTTGCTAGACAAACGGTATGCGTGGTTTTTCTGATAGAAAAACGCAATAAAAAGCAAAAGTGCAAATGTAAAATTGCAAATATGATTGCCTACAGTGTGTCAGTGTGTTTGATTAAATTTAAATTACATACTATTTTCTTTATGCTATGCACGCACGCACACACGCAAGCGCAGTACGCAGCTCCCGCTAATTATGAAAGTTTTTATTGTTTTCTTGATTGAGTTGGCCCAAAAGCGCCGCCAGCGCTGCGACTGTTGTTGTTGCTGATATTGTTGTTTGTTAATCGGTTGCTTGGGCAATGGCGTAAGCCTTAAAAGACGCACATTTGTTAGCAAACATTAATTTGTCGCTGTTGGTTTTTCCTAAACGCACCTGTGGCACACCTGATAAAAATCCTAAAAGAAAGTATGCTGCTGCTTCAGGCCATAGAAGAAATCATAAATCAACGTTTACCAACACGTAAATAAATTATAGCATGTTATTAACGTCTGGCAGGAGAGAGGGAGGAGAAGATAAAGATGGCTGAGCTCAACAAAATGGTACACAACAAAAATTTCACAGTCAGTACACATACATCATAGAAGTACCGCAATAATTCCATTGTCTGTACTTCACACTCCTACGCAGCTAAGTACCCCTCTCTCTCCCTCTTCTTCAATGAGCTGCACTTACATTATTTACAACGCTGTGCTGTCGTTGAGTTGTTTTTGGATTTTCTAATCTGTGCGCATAAACAGCATACGTATTCTGCATGCTAAACTGAACGAAGAGGGTTGGCTGCGTCGTTGACTTCCGTGAAGCTGTCAGCGTCTGCGTCAACGTCAGCGTAGCCGTCGTCATTGCGGTTTGGCTACGAATTGTCGACTTTATCTCTTTTGTTGGTCGTCGCAGTTGACGCTTGTGTCAGCTGAGCGCTGCGTATGCTTATGTGTTTTGTTCAATTTTTATTTTTAATTTTAAGTTGATTGCGCAGCAGCGGCGGCTCCATAATTCCGCACACAATTGCCATGCCAAATACAGGGTGTTACACTTTTCATTTCGTTTCATTAAGCTACGCTGTGCTATTTTTGTACCGTTGTTGCTGCGTTTGTTGTTGTTGTCGCCGCTTTTGGATAATTTGGCTTTCGCTTTTGTGCCATTATTGCCGTTGTTGCTGTTGTTGCCTAATGCCTCGCTGCCAGTTCCCAAATCAGCTTCAAAATAAATCAAACTTATGTCCATGCATACAGTATGCATACGTTATGATGCATAGTCAATAAAAACCTGTTTGCTAGGAGTCCTCTTAAAAACTGAAGATTTTGTTAAAACAAAAAAAATTGCGTGAAATAAATTTTTTCTATTCACTCAAAGAACAAAGAGATAAATAACTTTTGATTCCGTTGGAGCGTATGTCTGCTGTATGTATGAACAATGATTTATTTAATATATTTAGCAAGATTTTTCTTAATTATGTGATACAGAAGCAAAAAACAGCACGAAATGTGAAAATTGCACGAGAATCTCACAAAAGGCTTTAGCTTTTTATTAATGCCAACTTTGGTCAACTGTGTGAGTGTGTGTGTGTGCTTGTGTAATTGTGGATGTGCATTTGCTTCTGAGAAACTCTGGCTTATTGTTGTCTTGGCTATGTCTTTAAAGGCCGCGCTGTGACGTCAAAACCAGCTGATTGTTGATGTAAGCCAGTGTTGTGCAAGCTAGCTCCGAAAAGCCATAAAAAAGCCAAATGTTAGGCTGAAAGATGATGAAAAGGATATATGTTATATAAACTTACGTCAGTTCAAATTGTGGCTTAAAAAATGCTAAATGCTGTGCTTATCAAAATAATCGAAATAAGCATAAAAAAGAAGAATATAATTTAACTAAGACTTAATTTTCTATGAAAAGACACATAGCACATAGAAAACAGCTAGATCTTGTGAAAATTCTACCCAAATGAGCATCACTGACTTCTAACACATAGCGCTTGGTAATGCTTTTTTAGCGTTTACTGTTGGCGGCTGCATGGGCAACTGGTTTAGCTGACGTTTGACGAATATATATATATATGTATATAAATATATATATATATATATATATATATATATAAATGTGCATCTGTGTGTGTGGATGCAGATGCACTGGGGGATTGGCTTACCAGCTGGCAAGGAATGCATTCAGATTCATTGCAAGTTGTATAACGAACGAATTAATTAGCAATTGGCAAATGTCTGGGGACAAGACGCTTGGAATTTTTTTTATTTTTTTGCAAATTAAGTTTCAGCTGACAAAAGGGAAAAACCCCGCGGCAAACAAATCCAATTGAAAATTGCCAATCGAGCAAAGTTCTAAACGAAATTTTTATAACGCGTTTCTCATTTTACAGACGTGAACTGAACTGAGCTGAGCTGAGCTGAGTTGAGCAAAACGATAAAACGGAAAAACGGCGAAACACATAAGAGTGAGAGCGAGAGAGATGCCTTATCAGCCAGCGGGCAACAACAGCAGCGGCGGCGGCGTCAGCAGCGCTGGCAGCAAAGCTGCTGCAAAAATGTCGCAGCTAAAGTTCTGGAACAAGCAGAATAGCAAACAGCAGGAGAAGCAGCTGCAACAGCTACAAGACTCATCCGATGGCTGTGATGCCGGCCTGGGCAATGGCAGCGGCGGCAACAACAGCGCCAGCAATGGCGGCAGCAGCGGTGGCAACTCCAAAGGCGACTCGAAGAGCGGCAAACGCAATTGGTTGCATACGCCGGAGCAGCTCATCAATGGACATGCCGTCTATCTAGTCAAGGTGAGACTCGAGGCAGAGCTGCCTGTAGGTCTGCAGGGTATCTGCTAGTCAAACACTCCCATTTCTAATACTCCGTCTTCTCTATCCGTATCTTTGCAGTTCTTTGGTAACCTGAGTGTGGACCAACCCAAAGGCATCGAAGTGGTCAAGGATGCAATACGCAAATTGCAATTCGCACAGCAAATGAAGAAAGCGGAAACGGGAACACAGGAGAAATTTAAGAAGCTGGAGATTACAATTAGCATCAAGGGCGTGGCCATACAGGAGCCGCGTACGCATAAAATACTACATCAATTCCCACTGTACAATATCTCGTACTGTGCGGACGAGAAGGGTGTGAAAAAGTTCTTTAGCTTCATTGCCAAGACAATCAAGTCGAAAGATAATGGCACAACGGACACAAATGGCTACAATTCGAATGGCAGCGCGAAGCCGGAGGAGACGCACGAATGCTTTGTGTTCATATCAAATAAATTGGCCTCGGACATTACGCTGACCATTGGCCAGGCCTTTGACTTGGCCTACAGGTGGGCTTGATTTAACTTTAGATATTCAATTTACCTTGGTACATTTCCTTGGCACTAGCTTACGGTTGCAAATGTATTTGAGTAGACAACAAATCAATTACTTTTCATCTGTTTTTATACCTTTTGATATGAAAAACCAATCATAAGTATTGAACCACTCCATAAAGACCAACTAATGTGGTAGATTGAGTTGTATAGCTCAGCCTGTCAGTCATTCAACCAATCAATCATCTTTTAGTTTGTTTGATTTTTCAATTATCAGTCATTCAGTTCATTCAATCAATCAATCAGATTACGTCAATTCAGTCTCCTTTCAATTTTCAATATCACTTCACAAGGAAGCCAAGTCTTATAGTTTAGTTTTATCAATCGCCAATCAATCACTCAATCAATGCTCCTTTCTTTAAACAGAAAATTCATGGACAGCAACGAGAAGACAAATCTAAACAAGGCGCAGCAGCAAATTGAGCATCTACAGCAAACCATTTCAATATACAAAGAGCGATTGCGCGAACTGTCCAACAAATTGCCAAAGGCCGAGCTAGATGCAATGCTATTTAAGCTGGGCATCAAGGATATTGTAGAGGTGCCCAACCAGGAGCTGAATGGCAATGAAACGCTTAGCAATGGCAAGCTGGGTAAGTCGTGAATGAGCAACAATAGCAAATTATAAGCTTAAATTATAACTTTGAATTAATTCGGCTAGATGAAGATAAGCTGCTAATTGATACTAACTCGATGACGGCATCATCGACACATTCGTCATCCCCCAATTCGTTCTTGCCAATTGTGCCGCCCCGGAGCAATCTGTCCAGCCAGATGAGCAGCAGCAGCAGCGGCGGAGGCGGTGGAAGCAAGAGCAATAGCCAGAAAATGGATGAGCTGCTCTTGAACTCGGATTCGGATAGCGATTTCGATCCACGTGCCGATGAGATACAGGATAATCTTAGCAATGGGCGAAATGCCATTAGTAACGATCTATTTGGCTTTGAGCCATCCAAAAGCTTTGGCCAGCAGCTTTTCTTCAACAACAACAACAACAACAGTAGCCTAAATAACAACAACAGCAGTCTAAATAACAACAATAGCATCAACAGCAGCGGCTTCTCCAGCGAGCTGAACATCACGCCACCTCTATGTAGGTTCTTTTGAAATACATCAGATCGATCAATCAATAAAGTTTAATTTCTTTCTATGATTGAACAGTGGCACCGCCGCCAAAGATTGCGGCACCACGTCGCAGCACCTCGGTGTCCAATAGCGGCAACAATGGCCTGAATGGCAATACGGATCTGTTTGGCTCCGATCCATTTGAAATGAACAACGGGCCCAGCGTGTTCAAGGTGAGATTTGATTAAATGATAACGAGCACTGATAGAATGACTAGCTAAGGATTAAGGAGTTGTGGTTGACTAGCTGGAATGGACTTTAAGTAGGGCGTTCACTCCAAGAAGTTGAGTTTTTGCTGTATTTAGCTCTTCTGATTAAAGTATACAAAGGCTATGCTATGATTGATTGACTGACTGATGAAGTATGATCACATGGAGTTAAGCCTGAAAGTTAGCCAACTGCATTTACCACTGGACTTAAAGTGATTGAAAGATGAACTGACTGACTGACTGAAGATGAACGCTAGCTAAAATGTATAAATTGGGAAGATTGAAGTGTTTAAAAAGAACTGTGATTGTTAAACTGAAATGAAGATAACGTAGAAGTCCTTGAAAATGTAAAACAAAATTGTAGAACATTTTATGAATAATCAAAGACGATTGAAGAACATTGCAAAAACTTACAATTTGCATAAACATGAATTTAAAATATATACAAAATACCAAATACGTAAGCTAAATATTATTTGTGTTTTCAGAGTCAGCTTAACATTGATGACTTCTCGTTGGAGAGTTTGGATCCGTTGCGCAAGTAAAGTAGGAGGAGGCGGAGGCGGCAGTAGATCGAAAGCGGTGCTAACTACGCCATTTGCTGCAATATCGATCGATCCGCAAGAAAAGTTGTGTTACTATATATATGAGCGTATACAGTTTGTAGCTATTTATAGCCTATTTGCAACTTACATATATATATATATATATATATATATATATATATATATATATATTGTGTGTGTGTCTGCTGCGTGAAAAAATTGTTCGTTAAAATATTTTTTTTGAGTTTCGCGCTTGATTTATAAATATGTGTGTATTATTGTTTATATAATTTTATATTGCATATTATGTATGATTATTAAATATATGTGAATCTATATATATATATATATTATATTATATTATCGAATCCAATGCACTTTGTTTAAACGAATCAATTGTTGCTCTAGTTAAATAGTTTAAATCAATGTCAAATGCCGAGCAAAATAAATAACGAAATCTCGTGATAATGTGCAAAAGCTAAAAAACCTAAATGTGAGAATTTTGTATAAAATAATTATAAAAAGAAGAAAAGCATAAACAACAAATGAATATCATAATTATCTAACAGATATTCCATATAAATATATCTATCTATCTATATATATATATATCTCTGCAAAATGAACAATATTTATTATGATGTAAAAAATAAAATGTAGCGCCTAAAAAGTAGTGTGTTTTCATAGTTTATTTCTAGTTATAAAATATGCAGTTGGTTTTAGTTTTTCTTAACATTTTTATTTCAACAATTTTAAAAACTTAACGCGTTAACTGCCATGAATACAAATTCAAATACAAAAAACGTTGTCATTGCTGCTGCCGTTGTTTGGGAATGTAGTTTGCTTAGTCTAGTGATATTTGTATATATACTATATATATACTTTCAATATACTCTATATATATATATATATATTTTTTTTTGTCTCTGTATATAATCTATTGTTTTTTGCAGTTTGTCCTGAGTGTTTGTTTGGGCGATGATTTTTTAGTCCAAGTCGCTGTAGCGCTTCGATATGGTCGCATTAAGCTGCCTTGCATTCATGTCCGAGCTCTGCAATCAATCAATCAATCAATCAATTAAACAATCAAAATTCCCAAAATTGATATACTTTCTATAGGCTTTGTGCTTGTACCAACACCAAAAGCAAAATCACAGGGTATGTAGTAGACAAAAGTTTAATTTAAAAAAAATGCAAAGTAAACTTTAATAAATTTAAATTAAATCAATAATAAAATAAAAACAATCAAAAACTTTTATTCAGTTTTAAATATCTTTTGAAACCGAAACAAAAAATTCTGAATTTAGATTCTTGACTAAATTCGGTTAGCCTCTGTTACTAGCTCTCTCTAAATTTAATATGTATACTTTTATTATAAATATATTTTTTTAATAAATAATTAAAATTAATTAAAAATTGTAATGTAAAGAGTTGCTTAAGCAGTGCGGTAGTTGAAATACCCTACAATTGGTGCAGTCTTAAAGAGTATTTATAAATTTTTTAAGAAACCATATAAATAACGCCAACGATTGGAAAAATTCTGAAAGAAATTGAATGAAAGGAAAGTTAAGAGCAATAAGAAAGAAAACTTAACAAAGAAGTTGAAAGAAATATCAAGAGTAATACAAGCTATAAAACAACAATTAGAATTAGTAAAGGAACTAGTAGGGGACAGACTTAACGGGCACAGCAAGCAAGCCCTTTTAGAGCTAGCCCTAAAGTATGCTACGTTAAGGGTCTGGGGCACGAAATTTTGAAAAGATATAGGCTGTTGTATTTGTGATTGTCTACAGAATAAATAAAAATAAAAACTGATTAATTTTAGTAAATTTGAAAAATTTCCAGTTTGAAAAAAGGTAAATGCCAATCGCTGCAACTAGCCCCACGAGTCTAAAAATATATATATAACAGTATTACAATGCCACAAATTTAAAAATTTTCGGAAAAAAATCTTTAATTATACCTATCTATCCAGTAAATATAGAACTTAAGAATACATATGTTTTAGACCCTTGCGCATATCTAGTTATTGCTAAAAAGATTTACCTTAAACATCACACATTATAATACTCTAGGTATTCGTATTATAAGTGTTAGCGCTTTTTTTAAATCTTCAGCAATTTTCTATTGCTTTATATACTTAGAAACCATAGTATTATCAGGAATCGGTTAATTGTTAGCTATAAATTGGGATAAACAAGGCACAAAAAAAAACAAAAAAACACAAAATGTGATTCGTGTGTTGGGTGTATAAAGATTTCAACCAGTTTATTTAAAACTTCAGTAGAACTTAGAAAATAAATAGCATTACGTATGTATATATATGGGGTATATGTGCAGGTGTGTATATATATTATATAGTGTGTGCTCGGTAAAACATGTAGTTTAAATATATTCTCGTAGCTTACAAGCTAATTCACATTAAAAAGAAAACTAATTTCGTAAATCGTTTCAAGACTTTGTTTTATATGCTCTGTCTATGCATTGGATAAATAACTTTCAAATGAATTTCCTTGCAATAAATATAAATATAGCTATATTATATATATGTGTGTATATAAAATATATGTGTAAGACTTTATCGTGCTTAAGAACTAAAACAAATGAAAGCCTAGTTTTATGTTTTAAACCCTTGCGAAATATTTGAAAATTTTGGAATGTCAACTGATCAATGACAAAATGCAAAATTAGTGTTTGGGATAGGAAAGAATATGCAGACAGTACATATAATATATAACATTAAATTAGGCTTTTAACAAATAATTAATTTAAAATTAAATCATTTTTAAGACTTTGGGCTTAGGCGAGGGTTCCATTATCCACATGCTGGGGGGAGTTAACTCGGGGTTTTTGCTTGGTTATTTGGTTGCACACGCACACACACTCACACACAGACACATATACACGGCCAGTCTTATTGGCTAACGGCGCTCGTCTTCTTCTTAACGTATTTTACCTGATTGGACCAATCACCTGTGGGCACCGTAGCCCTATAAAACTTTGAGCTCGTCTTATTGAAGATGGGCAACAGCTCGTTGGCCTCATCGGAAAGCGCCTAAAAGCAAAGTAACGGAAAGTCAGTTAACAGGTTCAACTATATATTCATAAAGCAAGCTCGAACCTTCAGGTAGATAATGGCATCGGTGCCAAAGCCCTCGCAGGACAGTAGCACAATATCGCCATGGAAATATCGTGCGTAGAGGCGAGAGATGGGCAAGCCGTAGCCATAGCCAGCCAGGGGAACTGTGTGCAAATCCGATTTCGATGGCTGCGGCGCCGTACTGTACATGTACTTAAATAGCTGATCGGATTGGGAGCGCGGAATGCCGCCACCCTGATCGGAGATCTTGACGCATATATCCTCCTTGCCGCGACAGATGTGCACCTTGAGCGGCGGCAGCGTGTCGCAATTGTCCTGATTGTGATGCTCGACAACGGCGCGCATTGAGTTCTTAAACAGCTCAAAGAGCATATAGTACAAATGCGAAGGCACGTAAACAGTGCGTATAGGTATGGCCTCATCAGTGCAACTGTGCTGCTGTATCTCTAAAGCGGGACTGGTCAAGTAATATTGATCACAGAGGAAGCGCGCATTCTCATAGGCATCGCGCACCACATCGGAGAGATCACAAGCGGGGTCCAGGCAGCCAATATGACGGCCCAGTGAATGCGGACTGGAGCCAAATAGCAGAGCTAGACAGCGAGAGCGAGATGTTAAATATATATATATATATATAGTTATATATGGCATTTCACACTCACTGTGCTGATTGATCAGCATCCGTATGCTAATGCGTGACATATAGAGACGATCGAGAAAATATTGTATGGAGCTCTCTATAGGGGCTTCCACCTGTCCGCCCTCGTTCTCCTTCATCTCGATGACGCCCTGCGCCATGGTCTGCACTACATCGTTGTGGCGATTCCTAATGAGATCCAAATCGCGCACAAATCTGTAACGAATCGAAGGTGCTTTTGTTAACGACTACATTTATTTGAATGATTCGGGCGGTTCACACTTTTGCAGGTTGTCGTGCGTGGGCTCGACCTTCTCGTACTCCAGCACGTCCTCGAAGCTCTTCACATACCACGAGCTCACCTCGCTCACGGATCGTGTGTGCAGCAGATTATCGGGCAGCAGAGCGATCTCTTTCATTATGTTCGCCAGCCGCACGGGCAGCTCCTTGCGCAGAAATATGAAAGATTTCTTTTCGCATGCATTTTGACCTGCAAAAGAGCGGAAAGATCTGGTAAGAAATACATATAGTATAGTTTGGTCAGTGGGCGATAATTTTAGAAAATAAGTTGAGAAACACGAAAATAGGAATGGAAAATTAGAAAACGCGTTTGGCTTCTTTCACCCTTTTCATATAATCGAATTCTATATTATGTCTAGACCGTGTTCTACTTTGGCTTATCAATGCTTAGTTCCATTTGAAAATCGGAATCGAAAAGTCACATTTGCATTGATCATGCACTCGGTCAATGGATTAGTTATAAAAGTTACGTGAGATGTAGTGGAATGGAACACTATCATGACTATACGATGTGATCCATATAAATAAAATAGGTATGTATAGTAGGTATTGGGCATTCACATTTACAAATTTACTTCAGTTTTGATCAACTTAAAGTGGTTCTCTCAATTTCATTCACATATATTACATTGATTAACTCAAACTGAACTTTTCGTTCACTTCTCTCCATTTCAGCTTAATTGATTAACGAGCTCAAGTTAAGAGCTCGAAACTAAAAGCGCTTTAGTCAGACATATATTAAAAACAAAGCCGAACCAAAACTTTGTACTTTTCATTTATTTTTTATTTTTATTTTTCGTATTTTGTTTTTTCGTCTCGTCAACAGTTTCGTAACAAAAACAAAACCGCAACGAGAAAGCACCAACATGCGAGAAAGAGAGAGCACGAGAGAGAGAGTGTATGTGAAAGATTAGCACAACGAACTCAACGAAACAACGAAAATGAATTCAAATACAATTATGTGTAAACACATGTAGACCTTGAACTGCACAACGCCATCTGTTGACAACATTTGACAGGGCACGCCTCTCTTTTTGTTTTTTTCTTTGATTATTTTGTACGCGTATTTGCTCTAATCTAAGTAAGAGGCCTCGATAAGCGAAGTCCAGTTGGGGGCAATCGAAAGAGTGTCAACATTTACAGTGGGCCATAGAATAAAATTTGCTACAAATATCGGTTCGCGAAAACAAACAAAATACATGCATATCCATGTATGTATGCGCGTATGTGTTGTTATGGTTAGTCATAAACGCTGCGATAGCTTTGGCAGCCATTTTACTTATGAACTATTGTAACGAATTCCAAAAACAAAACAGAATCAATAAAAACGAGTTATAAACACGTAGGAGAGCATAAACACAACAGAGGTGAACAAAAAATTCTAAAATCAAAACAAGCAAACCACGTCAGCCCAGTTAGAATATGCGAGAAACCGCCGGCTGGAAATGGAGAGACGCAAGACTGAGCCAACAGACTGACAGAGAGTGCGAGAGAAAGGCAGTGGGCACGATCGTAAGACAAACACGCGCAGCGATTTAGCATCTGCCCTCTCACTCCCGCGCAAGCACTAGAAACTGACCTCAAAATAGAGCTTTATATACACATATATACATACATTCATATGTGTGTATGTACATTTATTTATGCTTTGTTGTAGCCTTCCGCTTTAGCGCTTGTTTTGATATGACGACGAAAACGTGTGGATGTATGTATGTATAAGAGTGTGTGCTGTTATTATTGTTCTGTGTATTTGCTACTTGCAAAAAAGAAGATTTTTGGTCATTTGATTGGACCTGTCTGGCACTTGGCAAACGCTTTGTTGCATTGCTAGTGATAAGAGTCTGCCCTCACTTTCATTGTGGCTCGCGTGATAAGTAATATTTATTAATAACTAATCGTTTCTTAATGGCCACGTCTGGCCAGCGTACTCGATATATGTGCATGCATACAAACAGTTGTAAGCCCATAAAGTAATTGGATATTAGCAGGTGACAAGTTTAAACGTCACGAATTCAATTAGTACTCAATTGAGTGGTTTTCCTGTGTCTTGTTAACTGTTTAGCCATTCAACACACAATTACTCAATTGCACTGCAGTGCTGGAAAATGCAATAAATAATTTACAACATCACGTAATGGCAAGGCACACCACTAGAGTCAAGTCAATCCAAGGTCAGGGATAGTTTAAGCGGTCTGAAATAAGCTGAACCGACTGCAATTACAGTTAGAAATTTCAATTTCAATTACATTTACATTTGCAAGGAAGCCACTTGAGTAACCTTTGTGACGTTGTGACGTCATAGCAGCAAAAAGTCACGCCCACAGTATATTATATGTATATGTGGGTGTGTGAGCATCTTTGCCTATTGCATCAGCCTATTTATTAGATCCACTTTTATCGACAATCATCATCTTTTGCGTATATTCGACTCACATTTGCCTTTGTCGCGCCCCTTCTGCCTGGCTACAATCAAACGTGCGAGCGAATTAGCAAGCACACACACACATATATATATATATATATCGCAAGGCAAAGCAAAAGAAAGAAATGAAAAAAATATATGCTATGAGCTCAATGCCGGACTGCTGAACTTTGTGTTGCCTTACACAGCATTAATTTACAGTTGCATATGCTAAAAACTCAACGAAAGCGCCTATTGAGTGAGAAATGTGTGCGATGTAATAGCTCAAATTCAACATATGTCGTTCAATTTGTAGACATAGTTATTATTTTTTTCATCAAAGATAACTGTTAAAAAAGGAAAATAACATACCCTCTAGTCTAGCGAACAAGTGCGTAGAAAAAAACGAGGCGCGTGTGGCTGTCATTTTAATCACGAGTATAGAAAAAATAACAAAAAAAAAAGACACGGGGGTGTATCGCTCTTTTTTCTTCTTTTTTTTGGCAATTTTTTTTTTGGCTGCTATTTTTTTTTTGTTTCTTTGTTGTGCTTCTTCTTCGATTTGGGTTAAGTCTTGACGTCTGTGCTTGTGTTTATTTATATTTGTTTTTTTTCTATTTGTTTTGGCCATACGAAACCGGTTGGTGGAAGGATCCAAAGTTCAAGATGTGCCAAAGTCCAGAAAACTCTGTTCAGTCTGATGCTGCTAACATTTCTTTTCATTTCTTATTGCTGTAGATGGTCATGTACCTGGTACGTATACTTAATATACCATATAATATAATGTCGTATACTTAACGAATGCGTCAAAAAAATTTTCCATTAAAAAATAAAAACAAAAACTCGTTCTTATATATTTAGTCACAGCATTTATTTTTCTTATATATATATTCACACGATTTGTTTCTTTTGAAAAAAAAAATATATATAAAATATAAAAATTTTTTGGCACATGATTTGCTCGCTCGTATAATCAAAACGAGCCTCCGAATTCGCCATATCAAATACTTTTTATATATGCTCTGACATATTGTTTTGCTCTTCGGCCAGCTGATAGGGAAAGTGATTAAGGTCGATCATAAATATATGGTATATAATCATTAGTTTAATACAGCAAAGACTGATATAATGAAAGACATTGTCTTTGGGTATACTTTAGAGAGCGATTACTTCTTTTAGGGAGTTCTTGCAGTAAAGTTTAAGACAGTAAGCCCCCTTGCTAGGGAAATAAAGCAATTTTCCATTATATGCGTTATCTTTTAAGCATTGACAAACTAGAAATTTCTGCTTATTACAGTAAGAACTCTGTTTGTTCGGCATAGTTGAATGAATAAAGGCAGATTTTCCTCTATATTCAAGTACTTTTAACTTAGAATATTTAAAAAGTAAAATACAGTAAAACGTCTAGTAGGTACACTTTTTTAAGGAATATCCAAATGTGTTAAAGAATGACTTTACTCTCTCTGTAGTATGCCCTTACTCCAGAGAGGCCTTTCTGTAGCTTTACTGTGAGACATTTAATTTGAATATAGAACCTAAAGGCTCACTCTAGATCGATTTTACTGTATATATAAATATATATATCACACATATTTCACCACTTGTATAACCTTCATTATTCACTCCAGCGAAGCTTCACTGTCTGATGTTAAGCGTGTAGCTTATTAGTAAATAACAATTAGCAACTATGTGAAGTGAAGTGTTTTCGTGGTATTCAAATAGATTTGCATGTTGCAAGCTGATAATACCAAAAACTGTTTCTATATTATAGCATATGAGTGCCATAAAAGATAATTCTCGATATCTGTACAATATGTGCGAAATCTCTATTTATTACATTCCCGACAAGTTGTTAATAGGCACAGCTGAGCTGATTCTCATGACTTATCCATGCAGCAATTGCTTTGAACTCATGCATTATACATGCCTTGGCATATTTCGGTACAGTTGGTCCCAAAAGCTGCCAGAAGCTTATCGCTCGTATCGAAAGTTCAAGTAAAGGCACTTATACATATATATGTCTGTATATATCAAGTATATTGATATTTGATTGTGTAGTAATTTTGTTTTGCACTTCAATAAAGCGAAAACAAAAGATAATAAATAATGGATAAAAAGGGGGTTATTTAGGGGCTTATATGAGGGTTATATACTCGAATGTTGTCCACGAGCCTGTTTTCGTACAATTTCTATTAATACCAAAACGACAAAAACATGAACGAAGCCCCCTCCTGGCCCACTCTATATATAGAACAACAGCCTCCTTCCAGGTCAGGCCCCTGCCGTTTCTACAAGCGCCCAGATTCATATCTGGGCCCTTCAGCCACTTGGCTTGAACAGTGGGCGACGCATTGTTTCCAAGTCGTTGGCTGAGAACTTTTGTTGTTGTTGCTTTTGTGAAAAGCCTAACAAAGAATGATAGTCGCCTAGGGAGAGGGTAGTGTGGGATACCTTATAAACATACAGGGTATGCGGGGGTATACAAGTGATGGGAGTGATATAAGGGGTGAAGGTCGTGCCTGATATCCTATTGAAATTCCCTTTTAGGGTATATTAAGAGTGACAGTAGCTTAGCGTGAGACTCTATCGAGTTATAAAGATATAGAGGAAGGATATACGTCGCCGGATGGAGAGATAGAGTAAAATTGTATACAGTATACATACCCTAACAGAACAAGCTCTACATGATATATATAGAGCGATACAGAAGGTAGAAGACAGCAGCTAACAAATGTTTTGTCCAAGAACAAAAACTGTACTTTTTCAAATTTTGAATCTATACAATAATATAGTTGTTGCTGGACTTTTTTTTAGTTACGTATGCTTCTCATATATACTATATTTGACATATTCATATATATGCTCTTATATAAATATGTATATATATTTTTAAAATTGCTTTTTGAGTAATTATTTTTAAATATAAGTTTCCCATAGTTTTTTTTTAGCCTTGCTTTTTAACTTAGTCATGTTTTGTTTAAGATAAAATGAATATTTTGCGTATCTTTCTAATTTTAATGTATGCAAACTAAAATTAATATTTAAAAATTAAACTTCATCGAAAAAAATATACTTTTTTAATTATATTTAGAATATATTCAGACTTTAAGTTATGTTATATATACATAGTTGCATTGCTTTTTACCAAATCTCTTATATAACACTTGAAAGTGCGCTTACAGGGTAGCACTGAGTGTCATACTGCTAGCTTAGTGTTTATTGTGCTTAGTGAGGCAGGTTTTCGTGCAGCTTAGAACAGACTTATAAATGTATTTATATAGGTATACACCTTTGTCTATATATCCATGTGGATCATGCATTCGCCTATATATTCGAATATGTATATATAATTGACATTGAAACGTCCTTGGGCGGCACGTGCCAGCTGTCATTGCAACTAGTGGGTGGGATTGGGTGGCAATAGGGGTAAGCAACATGTAGCAAGAATATAACATTTCATTGTCATTTATTGTTGACGGCTAATGAAAACTAAGCCCATTTGTGGGAACTTCCGTTTTTTATAGTTTTACACATCGAAGCGTGCAATTGAGACGACTATTTATTTATGTTCGCTCTCACTCTCTCTTTCCCTCTCGCTTAGCGCTCAGAGCACAGTCAACAGTTTGTTGTACAGTAAAAACGGCTTAATTGACAATTCAATGAAATTAAATTGAATATTAGATAACGACGATTTGCGCAGTTGAGCTATAAACTAAAATCTAAAATCCACAAAGCTAAGATGAGCATGTTTTTCATATTGATCTCAAATGGTTGAGTGTTTCCTAATTAACCATTGTTCTCTCTTCTTTCTTCAAGTTGAGTGAGTTTTCGTTCTGTTGACAGGTTACGCAAGATCATAACATAGCCAAGCTATGTCACGTACTGAGCGCAGTTGGCATATTGAGTGCTTATTTTGAGTGTTTTCTAATAATTCACTCTTCTTTTGCCAACAGGAGCCAAGACAAAGAGCAATAAAAATAACCATTGATGCACATTCTGTATGATAGGTTATGCAAGAGACAAGCAGACAAGTAGATCAAAAGCAGCAAATCAAATGACGTCAGAAATAGTATCAAATGTTTATTATTATACAAGATTGTTCTCGCGAGTAGTAGAAGGGTGAGTGAGAGAGCGTGTTTGTTCTACCTGAGCTTGAGCGAAACTTAACGATAGCCGGCAAGGACTCAATAACCTTAAATTATTTATAAACTTTTTTTCGACTTACCGAAATCCATAAACTGTTTTATTGACAGAGGCGATGGGTTGAAGCCCGAATAGAAATCCAACATTTTGGCTAGGCTCGCCATAGAGGACGAAGCGGCCGACAGACGTACAGGGAAAATGCGCATGTTGAGTGTCTTTTGTATGTGTGTGTGTGTAGTTTTTTTAGAATCAGATGTGGTTTACTGGGCCGCCTTTACGTTATATAGCAGCCGGTAGGCGCAATGTCCTTCGCTCACCTTCAGCAGCCGACGACAGCAGCAGCGAGGATAAAAGCGTACATAACCAAACTTTTAGGCAGGACGTTGACCGGGCCCCCTCACAGGCACAGCCACACACACTCTCGCTTTTCTTATTGGATTTTTCGATTTTCGAGTATCACGCTTTTACCGCAATTTTTTCGAGCGAACAGCTGGCAAGTCTTTTGCATTCAATTTGAATAACAACAACAATAATAATAACAATAAATCAATTGTGCTTTAAACGGCTTTGTTGCAAAAAAGAATTATTTGTATTTGTATAAATCAGCAATGTCGTTGCTGTGGTTTTTGGTTGTGTGTTTGCTTGCTAGCTGGTACTGTTCTTTTGATGCTGCTGCACCATAAAAAACGTTTATGGCTGGACAAATTATGCGCCTTCTAGTCGGATATTCCACACTGATTTGCTTGATTTGTGCGCCACGCGTATCAAAACAGTTAAAACTCGCTATTTATTTACTTTTTCACTTCGTTTTACTTGTGTTGTGGTCTTTGTTGTTGCAGCGCTGTACGTCGACTGACTTAGACGGTCGCCGCGTTTTATCTCCACAAGTTGAGCGACTGTTCGAGAGCGCGTCGTGTTGTGCTCATTTTATAGGCGCGCTCCAGAAATGTCCATGTGTGTGCGTCTCCGTGTGTGTGTGTGACGTATTTCAGCTGGAGCTAAATATGTGAAAAGTGTGACCGTACGTGCTCAAAATTACCACACTTTAATTATCGTGCAGCCGCCACTTTAGTGAAAACGTAACAAGAGGTACACTGCATATACCCTGGATTATATTTATATATAGTTAAAAATTAAATTTCTTTTCCAATTTTATTTCATACCCTTACAAATGTAATTGATAAATATTCATAAGTTACAGCATATACAAATGTTTTTTTCTTTTTTTTTCAAATTGAAATTATTCCAATTTAATTGCAATAATATTCAAAATTCTTAAAATGATTTTTCCAACAAATGAAAAATAAATGTTTTCGTGTTAATTTTAAAAATTCACAAATAATTAAAAATATATTATTAATTTATATATATATGTATATATATTTTATATATAAACGTTTGCTTTAGATTTCTGTGGCTGCCTGTGATATTATTTTTTTACAAAGCACAAAATTTGAATTCTTTTTGTGCATTTCGAACTTATTTTTAATATAGCTGTTTTTTGTTATATATATAGGGGTATATAGTTTGGTTTTGGAGGCCAGAATTGGAAGTTATTTTTTAAGCTTGTTTTGGTATATGGTGTATATATATAAATATATATATATAGGGAATATCATTAACATTCTCGCTATGCTTTTTTTTAGCTTTTTTAGCTATAACTAAATTTGTGTTTCAACAAAAACAATGCGTAATTTAAAAAATTATAACAAATTTGTAAATATATGGAAATACAATTGTAATATATATGCTGTGTGTGTGTGTGTTAAGGAACAATGATAACGAAACGTAATGTTCGCCTTGCGTGTGCAGACTGTAAAGCACAAATACATACAAATATATATATATATATATATAGATATATGAATGAATCCGTATATTATATATATATATATATAAATATAAGTGTGTGTGTGTGACATACGTGTGTGTATACACATACATATATTTACGCAGGCGCGTGCGTGTGTGTGTGTGTGTGTATTTCACAATCAGTAGACGAAGCGATTGAAATTCATGCCCAAATCATTGCCGCCACAGCCGCCGGTTGGCGGTGGCATCTGATCGTCTTCGTCGTCTCCATCATAGCCATTGCGTTGCATCGTCCCATTGCCGGTCACATTTTGCCTTTTGGCATTCCGCTTGAACCGCTGCTGCTTGAGCTCCTCGCTATAGTCGCGATTATCTTGCTTCACATAGTCTCGGAGAGTTCGGGGAAGTTCGTCGAGTGTTAGGGGCGGCACGAGTGGCACGGGGACCATCGGATGCATTGGTCCGTCCGGTGTCGCCTCTGTGGATCGGCCGCACATCTGATAGAACAGGATGTAGGGTGTGTTCGGTGAGGTGAGGCTGTGCATCTCTTGCGGCTTCGAATTGGTCACGAGGCTATCGTTGAACTTGAACCAATTCTTCGATTGATCGGCGGCGAAGGTGAAATAGTGTCCGGAGTCCATGCTGTAGCCAGCATGGACGACACCTGCGTAGAGATCATAGTGCACGGTGCACGTCTCCTGGAGGGAGTCTGTGGCGCAAACTTTTACAATTACCTGCAAAAGTGAAGAGAGAAATGTGATGAGAATTCTGTGGTATCTTAAGAGATGGAATGAGAAAGAGAATGATGAATAATAGCGACAGATAAACTGAGGAGCATATAAAGAATCTATAAGATGAGCTGTGGGATATGCATCTCTTACCAGAAGAAACCTATCAAGGAATATTTCTGACGAAGCTATAATTGAATTATCTAAAGATTGAATAAGATCGGATCTATAAGGCAACTACAATAGATGCTACTAACTGACTGATATATAGGGATCTACTGGGAAATTTCATTAAAAATTGATTAGAAATCAAATCTATAAGAAATCCCTGAGGAAATCTCTAAAGACTGCCGCAATTCCAAGTAAATATGTCTTTTATATATATATTTATATATTCTATACAGTTTCTATACTTTTCTAAACGTCTTATCAAATTCTGATAATTGATTATTACAACTTATAGTCCCTAGGAACTATTGTACTACAGTGATCTATCTAATCTAAATTGTTGTTATACTTGAAATCGAATATCTCTTCTAAAAAGGAATAACTAAATTAAAAAAGTCGATAGAGGAAATATTTACAAAATACTATGACGTATATATAGACAGGCAGACTGCACAATTCCTATGTTACTATGCGAATCAGTCTATTCGAAACACCGTAAAGTGCTCTGTATATAGCTCTATTGTATTAGAGCTCACATCGAAAGTTTTTATTGGACTGAGTTCTTATCAAATCTTGCAAATCATTCTTATAGCTCTGCATCTATCAGGGAGCTAAAAGGGCTCAATCCATGTAGGATCGGTCTATGTGGAAGCTATCTCTATCGTCATAGGATCGATCTCTATCTTTATGTTATCCACTTGCATAGGATATGGATCTATTTACACTGTATCTATTTACATGATATCTATATTTAGCTAAATGAATTCGACTGTATAGGGATCTCTCCTTTCCCTTTGGCCAACTTACGCTCTCGTCGTGGAACACCTTGTGCATGAGCTTTGTGCGAAAATGATATTTCTGATCGTATTTGAATTGCTTGAGCGTTAAGATGAGATTCCGTGGGGCCTGCGTGATGCCAATGCGCCGCTCGGCATCGCAGAGTTTCTTGCAGCGCGGACAAAAGTATTGATTGTCGCCATCGAGTTTCTCCGGCGAGCAGTAGTAGTCGATCAGATCCTGTACGGAATAATTGGTGGCGCCACAATCGTCCTTGTCGTCCGGAAAGGATAGCTGCAGCTCACGGAAACTGTCCTCGTTGCGGCTCTCCCACGAGCAATTCAAGCATTTGTAGGTCGTTGACAATTTGCCAGCAAAGGTCTTGTCAATTGTCGACGGCTTCTTCGGTTGCGTGGGCAACGAAGTGGGCGTGGCCTGTTGCATAATCGCTGGACTCGACCTCTGATTATGTACATGATCATTGCTATTGTAGGGTATAACGCCAGCGGCTACAATTTCCGCCGTTAACGTCGATTCCGATTCCTGCGTCTCTTTGCCCAGATCTGTGTCCATATGCTGAGCGGCGCCACTATTGATCTCATGCTCATGGAGTAGATCGAGTAAATAGCCTAGGAACTCGGAGCTGTCCTGCTGGAGTCCGGGCGTAAAGCCGGGCGGTCGAGTTGCCTTCAAGACACGACTCGGCGTCAGTTCGTAGCGCAGCGAATGATGCATCAATGCCAACTGCTGCTGCACCCTGAGCAATATCAACGAGTCGTTCTCAATCAGCAGGATTTGCCGCACGAAGCTGGAGAGAGAGATGGGGAGTTATTAGCTACATGGCGACTATAAGGATTCATTAGCCACTCACTCGCTGGTCATGGCCAGCGCCTGCAGCACGCTGTTCATATAACAAGTATTGCCTAGATTAACAAGTCCGACGCGCGCATTCCGAGGCAAAGCATTCTCGAACAGCGCCCGGGCTAAGGCCACACAATTCGGGGAAGGCTCATAGAGCTGTAGAGCGGCCTTGACAGGCGCATAGAGCTCGTCGTTGTCATAGAAACGCATCATCAGCGCGTTCGTAAGATCAACCAGCTTTTGTATATAGCTTCGTGAGTCAGTGGGCATGCCATCCTGGCCCTTCATATAGTTGATGACCATGGGAATCTTGGGAAGAATCTATGGCAGGAGACAGGCGTTATTCGATATGTGTGCGGCAAGTCTGTCGGGCACTTACCTTATAGAAGATCTCTGGCGCTTGATTGATCGTTGACAACATATGAAAGACTATGGGCGCCACCTTGGGCCGCAGTGCCGGAAAGACCATCAGGAAGAACAGCTTCTCGATGTTATCCAAGGCAATCTCGTCCAACAGCAAATATTTCTCCTGCTCTCGCAGGCCCTGCAGCAGGGCCATAATCCATAAATTTAGATTTTGGCAAAAATTACAAGCACTGATCCATTTGCAGAGCAAGCCGACCGTTTTACGTATGCTATCATCCTGGACATTCAGATCCAGCAGCGATTGCACCGCCTCGATAATCAGCTCCGGGCTAAACAGCTGAAAGACAATGGCAACGGCACAGGAGGGCGGCTCGTAGGCGGCTTGCGTCATCAGTTGATAGACAATGCGCAAATAGAACATCAAGAAGCGTTTCTTTTTGGGCAATGCCAGGAAGTGTCCCACTTTGGTGATCTCCTCTTTGAACCGTTTGAGATCCTCCGGCTGCTTGCTCATTTGCATGCGTGCCAGATTGTAGATGACATGTTGGTAGATGACGAGCGTTGCCTGCTGATCTTCTGGATTGATCGCTTGCATTCTGTTGAGCAAGCCGTTTATGTCGTGCAGTTGTCTTTCGGAGGAGCACGAATTGTTGCCTGCTCCACCGGTGGTTTCTGTCTTGCTGCCAGCATCGTTCAGTTCATTGGCCACGCCTACTCCTCCAACACCTACTCCTCCTCCGCCACCACCTCCTCCCTCATCCGTGGAATTCGCCTTTCCATTGCCTGCAGCTGAATTCGCCGTCGCCGCTGCCGACGCCGCCGCCGCCGCTGCTGCTGCTGCTGCTGCTACTGCCGCTGCTGCTGCCACTGCTGCTGCGCTACCTTCTTGCTCCTGCTGGTCCTGTTGATTCTGCTTGACAGCCATCGCAAAGGCCACAAACTGCAACTGTTCTATGTGTAATTGCCTGCGTACAGGTGGCACACGCTTCCGTGGACGTCGCGGCTTTTGTTTGGCGCGGGCGCTGCGGCTGTTATTGCGTAGCAGTCGCCGCCTGTCCTTCAACCAGCTGCCGTTGCGAGTCGTTGTTAAAGCTTTGACTCTTTAGCTGTTGGCAGCCAAATTTCTCAACAGCAACGCCAACAACAAAGGTAAAAACAACAGTAAACAAATTGGAAGCCAGCGTCAGCCATTCAATGAGCCAAATTCGCTGCTTACATATGCATATGTAATAATACGCTGATCCGCAGTACGAGTTCTCCTCTGCACCCGCTAATTATAGACAACAAGATTTGTTTGCTTTGTTTTTTTTTTCTCTGTGTGTTCCGTTTTTTTCCCTTCGCTCGCACGTTTTTATCGTTGAATTTCTGTTTGCTCTCGCACGTTTTGTTATTTTTTTGTAAGACTTAACGACAACAAAACTAAATGCTTTGGTTTTATGTTTACTATAATTTTGACTGTATATGTATTTAACAAATTCTTTGTGGAGAATTTTTCAGTTTTTGTAAATGTTGGAGTCTACTGAGTCAGTGAAAGCAAAGTTTGAGACGTTCAAGCTGCATGATGATAATACGCACTCACACACACACACACTTTCAAAACATAACCATCGCACCAGGGCTACAATTTTTTTGTGGTCAGTCTGTGCCAAAATTCCGTGCATTGTTTATTGCGCATTCGTATTGGCAATCGATATTTGACGCGATATATATCGTGATTCCACATCAGCTGTTTGTATTTTAGTCCTTTATTTATATGATGATAATATATAATATTTATTATTTTAAATATGTAGAAATTTAAAATAAAAAAATGAATTCAATGTTTATATACATACGCATAATTTGTCAATTTATATAAAATTAGCGTAATTTTAGCTCTTTGATAGGAAATTGTGATTGCATCACCTTATCGATGTTTTAATTTTGTATACCGCTGCCACATCAGCTGTGCTTGTTTCGATATACCGATTACTCTATATTTTTTTATTATATTTGTTTACCTTTTTTGTGCGTGGCTACTGCTCAAGCAACGTTGTTGCCTTTTTGTTACAAATCAGAAAAACTTTGTAGATAAGTTATTTAAAAAGCTTGCAAAATGCATGCCGGGCAGATAGAAGTAAACGAAATCACTGGCCTTTGGACATTTCTGTTGACCGTAAGCTGTGAAAAGAATGACCTGCGAATTTGTTAACAAATGACAGTTCAATTGAATTTATTCTCTTTTAGATTGATTGGAAGGACCCTTGGCTTATTGGATTAATCACTCTGCACGTATTAACAACAAGCACAGCTTTACTTACGCGAAATAATACAAACTTTCAAGTTGTTTTATTCCTTGTACTTTGTAAGTGTACAACTTTCAGAGCTCAAAGAGTATTTTGATAACTATATATATATATATATGTATTGTTTCTATCTTTTCAGTGTCTGTTGTTTATTTCTCTGAGAGCATTAACGAATATGCTGCAGCCAATTGGCAAACATTCTCCAAGCAACAATACTTTGATAACAATGGCCTCTTTATCTCGACTGTCTTCTCCATACCCATATTATTAAATTGCATGCTGTTAATCGTAAGTACTATATATAATTATAATCGTTTTGTTATTGAGAAACATTTGTGTTCTGCAGGGCACTTGGCTTTATAATTCAACTCAAATTATGGTCACCCTAAAGACCGCCCAGCTTAAGGAAAAAGCGCGAAGGGAAAAAGCTGCTTCAACAGCCACATGCACTACGCCCACAAAAAACCTAACGGAAGACTAGATATTAATAATAAAGGCCATTTATCAGTTGTTAAGTGTTTGTCCGCAAATATATAAATGTAAACTAAAACTATAAGAAACAATTTAAATTAATGCTTTCTTAATTCACTAAAAATTTTAAAATAAAAAGCAGTAGCCGGCATATTTGGTATTTATTTTGAAGCTGTGGTATTTGGTATTTTTGGCGCTAACGGTCTGGATATATTCGATGTGTAGTTAATCTAGATTCTAGCGCATATCTCGCGTTGGTCACATTGATCAGTCGGTGGTTGAAAGTAGAGTCAAGTGCAGCAGCGGGCGATGATTTTTTAGCCGCTGCGTAAACAAAATTATTGTTAACATAAAACGCAAGCAACAGCGAACTAACAATTAAAGAACCGCGACGTGCGTGTGTTTGAAATTGCTGTTATTCATACGCAAGAGCAAATAAGAATTATTTTAAAAAACTCATCCAGCTTACGAAGCTGTGTTTGTTGGAGGCGCGCTTGTGTGTGTGCCTTTTAGTGTTTATGTGTGTGCGTGCGTGCGTTTGTGTATGTGCGTCTCGGGCAGCGTAAAAGCGAAGTCGAAGATAGCCCGAATAACAGAGAAACAGAAGTTGTTGTATATCTGTCTGTCAACATATTTCGCAAGGCCAAAGTCAGCAATCTAAAGAGAGTTAAAGGGCGAAGCAGGTGAAAAAAATTAAATTAAAAAGAAAACAACAGTTAAGCAGCAACAAAAGCAAAATCAACGGTACTTCAGTGGTAGCAAAGGGCAAAAGTGCAAAACTCGAATAAACTGTCACAGGTCAAAAGTGACGCATAGTCAACGCCAGCCAAGCAGCCAATTACAAAAATAAAACAAAAAAGGTAAACAAATTGAATTTTAACCGACACACAAATTGTGTTTTTCTTTTTAACAAACGCTTCGCAAATTCTTTTCATTCATAAAAACACGATGCGACGCATCGCAACGTAGCAGCTGGCACCCTTCCCCTTCTCCTTCAGGCGCCTTTTGTTGCTTGGATTGAGGGCGAGAAGAGGCGACACTTTTTTGCCAAAGAAGGGGAGTGAGCAGGAGGTAAAGAGTCCCACACACTCAACCTCCGCTACCTCCTCTTTGATCTCCCTCTCCCTCATCTAAAATGAATGGGACACTCTACCGCCTCTTTGTTCTCCCTCTCTCCGCTGTTAAAAGCTCGTTTACACATATCTGTGGTTGTTTTTATTTTTTTTTTTATATTGCTTTATTTGTTTTCTGTTACTGTAAATCAGACGCTTGCAATTCATTCAATTCATTTGTATGCATCACTAATTCCCCTTCTCTCGCACCATTTTGTTTCTTTTTTTTAAAATCTATTTTCGAGGTATTTCGTAATTATATGAGTTTTTGTGCCATTTTTTTAGCTGCTGTCATTTGTTGTTCTTTTTATTTATTTTTTTTTGTTTTTTAATTTTTACTTGCTTCCAGTGCATTAGATCAGATCTTGCTCCCTAAATGGTATAAGTAATATGATACAGTGAACACTCATTAAGAGAAAGACATGAAATCTACAAAAATTAAAATTAGGAAATTATTTTTCAAGAAAGAAAGAATTGTAATTTTTAGTCGTCAGTAATATGAATGTTTCTTTAAACTAGGAACTTGAAAATGTTATTATTTATTTATTTTTGAAAATTATTTAATTCAAGAATGCGGAAATTATAAAAAGGCCTAATATGAAAATATTTACTTGAAAAGCAATTCCTCTTACTCCGCGTTTACTGTATATAAATTAAATACTTTTCCAATTTGCTTTTATTTTCTACTAATTGGTATGAAATCATTGCATACCCTATATAGGTAGATGATGATATGCTCTTTTATTCTTACATCAGCCGAAAAAGTAATTTCTGTTTAAAGGCGTTCTTTGAGACGAGCTTTAATCAGAAAATGTAGCTTGAGAAAAAGATTTATATATTGTTATATATAATATATATATAAGAGTTATATATATATATATATCATAGACATGAAGATACCATAAAAAAGTAAAGCCCAGCTTAAATGTCATAATGTTCTGGTATTCCCTTAGATTCCCTTTTGATACTTAAGAACTCCGTGAAGTTAATCAATGAGCAAATTGATGAGTCTCTGATTTGAAGAGTCATGCCAAAATGCCAAGAAGCATAGCAAAAAAATAATAAATAAACGAAAAAAGCAAAATAAATAAATAAATACGTATGTATATATAAAAAAAACAATCAAAATAACTCGGTGACATCATTTTGACTAATCGCCAATTTTAGCATTTGAAAAACGGCGACTGCGGCTGCGGCTGCTTCTGCTGCTGCTGCGACTGCGGCTACGACCCATCCCACTAACCGGTGGGAGCAAATGCCAAGCGCGGGCTGTGGCGTCTGCTGTTGCTTGCGCTTCTTCTTCTACTGGGTGCTACGCCCGCTAATCGACCACACGGGCAGACCGTCGCGACGAATCAGATCTGGTTAATGCTCGAGCAGGTGCCCAGCAGCAGCAGACGCCAAAGGCAGAGGCATAGGCAGAGACCGAGGCTAAAGCAGAGTCAGAGTCAGAGTCAAAGTCATAGTCGATTCAGAGACAGATCGAGGCGAACCTAGACGCGTCAAGTTAAGACTAACTGAATCAGCTCAAGCCGAGTTCTTGCTACGCCAACAGCTTTGCGATCCATTTGCTGTAATTTTTTTTATATCTGTATTAGTGTAGTTTAATTACTCTCTTCTACTCAGTCTCTCAGCTTGTGTGTGAACTGTTGGTCTGTTACAGCAGAGAGCAGAGGCGTAGGGCAGACGCAGACGTCATAGGCATAACCAAAAACCATAGCAAACCAAAGTCATAGCCGAGCCGAATCGAGTCGATCAAAGCCGAGTCGAACCGAGCCTAGCCGAGTAAGCTCAAGCCGAGTTCCTGCTAAGCCAATAGCTTTGCGATCCAAGTGCTGTAATTGTATTTGTATATGCATCAGCGCACTCCATATACTCTTTCCCACTTAGGGCAGAGGCAGAGCACAGAGGCATAGGGCACTGGCAGAGGCGGAAGCAGAGGCCCGAAGTAGAGGCAGAGGCAAAGCCGAGCCAAGTCTAACCGAGCAGAACCGTGTCGGGTCAAGCAGTGTTCTTATTGTAACAACAATAACTCTGCAATTCGTTTGCTGCGTTTGCGTTTGTATTGGCAGACTAGTGGTTTTATATGCTCTCCTTCTCTCTTTCTGTTTCACTCAGTTTACTGTTTCAAATGATATTAAGCAGCAACAGCTGAGCTTGAGCTGAGCCCAAGCAGAGCTGAGTCGACTCAAGACGAGTTGGGTTAAGTCAAGCACCTATGCCGATCATTTGTGTTTGTCTGTGTATTAGTAGTCCAGTGTGGTGCTTCTACTCTACCCCTGTCTCTCTCTAACTCGCCCACTCAAACACTGGTGTTGTGAATTGATAATGAAAAATTTCACTTTCAGCTCGAAATTGTTATTGAATGATTTGCATATTCTGAGCATCGACTGTGATGATATAAAATATAATGGGCGTAAGGCTGTTATTTAGCTATGGTCATATAAATTTTGCTACATTTTGATATTAAATATGTAGCTGTAAAATATATTACTGAAATTTCTAGTTGTTATTGTAAAATTTATATTTCCCAATATTTGACAACCTTTTGAAAATAGCTTCAAAATTGGTGAAACATAAATTTTTGCAAATAGTAAGGCACCTAATGTGAGTAGCAGCTAATCGAAATATTAAAGCTTTTATATAAATATGTATTTTTGATTAGCTTTCAAGATGTGTCGCTGTCCTCCCTACACGCAGTCGAATTGCTGCAGTTCTTCTGGCAATTGCTTTGGTCCATTTGGTGGCAAGTGTTGTTGCTCAGCTTGTAGGCCAGATCGTTGCATTATGTGCTGCACTCGCTTCGCTCAGTGTGGACAGCCGGCTAGCAGATGCTGTTAGCCCCGATTTTGCTACGGATTTCGAGTTTTACTGCATGTGAAAATCTACGTTTCACGCCCTGTATATTGTGGAAAGAAAAAGAAAAGAACAAAAGAGCCGAAAACTTTAATGCAATCGTGATTATCTTTATATATAAATATCTTCCACATATACGTAGGTATATATATAGCTAAAATAGCAAAACAGAGGCTTTCCGCTTGAGTAGCCGACAATCTGGTTAACTCGGCTTTAATGACATCAGGTACGCTTCGCCATACATGATTGATTCTCTGGGAATTGCGAGCACTGTCAGAGAGAAAGGAAGAGAGGGGCTTAAATGCGATTACGGCATAAGCGATTAATTTTATTGCATTGCTCGCTCTTATCTATAAACTAATTTAAGCTATTTTCCAATTGAAACGGGTAACACCCCTGGCCAAAAGCAACAACAACAACTCAACACTCAGTCTGAACAACCCAACCAAGCCAAGCACAACACAAAGGCAACTTCAAAGCAATTGTTGAATTGCCCTAGCGCCTGCCTCAGCCTGCCCTACCACAAAAAAGGGTTAATTATCTGACCCTTTGGCCCCCATTCTATTATACCCTGTACACATTGAATGTATTTAATTGAGGTATATTGAAGGTGTGCATTGGTATGTCAGAATTTGGGAATTTGGCAAATAATAAGCTCACCTCTTAGCAATATATGTCTATATGTCTATATAATAGAATAGATAGATATATATAATCTGAATTGAAAGAATTTCGGATAATATTAAAATAATTTCTATTAAAGAAATGAGCAATAATTTATCTAAAAAATTATTTTATGAAGCATTCGAAATTTATTACAGATAATACGTATAATATACAGATAATAATGTACATATAATAATATTAAAATATAGTAAATCTTGCAATATTGTTTAATAAGTGTTTAATAAGATACCTAAACACAGGGTAACTATCTAGTCAGGCAAACTAAAGTGCATCGCCCAAATCTACATTTAGTTTTGATTAATTTTAGCGCCTCTACAGGGTATTTTCATAGTCGGGCGCTCACACACTTGAGTAGAGTTCTGCAGCTTATGCTGCCTTTCTCCTTCCCTCTCTTTCCCGTCTCTCTCAGTCTAGTGTCATCTCTTTTTGTCTATGGCCATTGGGCTAGCGTTTGTTTTTGGCGGCTTCGCCTGTTGGCCAATCTTCTTCTATTTGCTTTTTAAGCTTTTCGTAAGATTTTTCAATTTTTCCACCGCATAAATATATTTCGTGCGTTTGTCTTGAATTTTCACGGACTCTTTGTTTTTAAGCACAATGGCTTGGCGCTTCAGCGTTTGTTTATTATTATTGTTGTTGCCCTTTGTTGTTGTTGTTGTTGTGGGTGCGCTCCCAATTACCAAGTGTGTGTGTATCTGTGTGTGTGTGCGTGCGGCCTGCGCTTCATTTTCTATGTCACGCCTCATTTAGCTTTCCCCTGAACAACTGAACTGAACTGAACTAACATTTTCTGCCTGCCACGCCCACCTAGCCATAACCTCAGCGTCGCACCCCTAACGTGTCACATAGCACAAAATATGTGGAGCACGTTCTTTACACTTTATGTTTTTTTCTTTCTTTATTTTTGGTACTTAGTTGCCTCTTGGCCAGATTTCGAAATGCACAATTTTTCCAGCTGGCAGCGATTTGCGCTGAAGTTCGTTTTTCCAGTTCCGCTTTGTCGTCTCTTCTTCTTCTCCTTGGGTTTGTTTATATATCTGTGAACTAGATCAAAAGACAGTATTGCGGTCAGCTGTGCACTGCCTTGCTGAATCTGTTCTGTTTCATATCAAACTTCAATTAGTTGACAACATGTTGACAGTTGTTGGGTGATGTGACAGCGACAAGATGTTGATTGAGTTTGATGGGGATGGAGATTCCTATGTTGCTCTATGGCCTATAAACATATATACTCGGAGTACTATATATATAATTAGGGAAATAAAGAACTTCGTTTAAGCAGATATTAATGCTACTCATAATTTAAATTCTTATTAATTATTTATTTTTATGTACTCTATATATATTTTTAAAAAGTCTACAAAACAGCTCTACACTCTTTAAAAGCTATTACTATCTCTCTCCCCCTCTCCCCCTCTATCTCTCTAACTCTTCCTCTATCTATGTCTCCATAAGTCTCTTTCACTTTACTCCCCGCTCTCTTCTACTCTCTTTCAATGTATTTTTGTCTGCCCTTCTCTTCGCTTCTCACTCCTTTTTACATATCCTCTATAGTGTCTTCCCTTTCGTTTTTCATTATAAATTGAAACCTGTTTTGATATTCCTACCTCTCATATTAATATAATAGTATAATATCTGCAGATCTAAGATAACTTCAATGAAACTTCCTGTGAAGTACAATCTACCAATTGAATTTTTATTAACTTCTAGTCTATGTAGTGTTACATATACCTTAATCAGCTGTTGACGTCTTTTCAATTACTCTAGAGATGTTTGCACAGATGTTTTTACAGCAAACACTGTGAAGATAAATTGATTTGCTCTATAAACAATGCATAAAGCTTAAGGAATAAACAAGTTTTTTTTTATTTTCTTGTTTGGTTTGTTTATAATCTAATAATGTTTACAAAATTAGCTTTTCCGGTTTAATTTGCAAAACGATTTCCTTTATGCTGTCTGTTTGCATGCCAAATGCAAATTGTAAATAATTCTCGACAGGTAATTGAATTAAATAACTGTAATTGGGCTAACAGTTATGCATAACAGAGAAAACCTTGCATTTAATGCGTATTGATTGGCCATTGCACTTGACATGGCCAGTTATATATATATATATATAGGGAGATATATATGCATATTGTGCTTCATGTTTGTCAAGTCGGACAGTCGCATTCTAAATCCCATTATGCATTTATGCACAAAAAAAGAAGGAACCCAACAGAATGTTGAGGTTTGTGAAAAAGTGTGAAAGCGGGTGTAAGCGACTGCCTGATACGCTGTATAAATAGCTAACAGTAGTTGGAATAAAAATTGTTGACTTATTTCTTGGCTAAAAGGCAAAGCTGAGATTAGCTAAGTAAATTATTAAGTCTAAGTTTAACATAGTTTAATCTATATATATTTTAATATTTATATTTATATATATATAAATCAATATATATATATGCTTTTCCTTATTTCTATATATCTAACAGTATTAATTTAAAATTATTATAATTCTAACTATGCTCTAAGTTACTTGATCTATCTAGCTTACAAAAGCAGCCCTGCTTCACTCTGCTTACAGGGTATAGCAAGCAAAACGGGCCAAGCAATTTGTAATCAAATATACTGGAATTCGGTTAGCCCTTGTTGAAAAGTATAACGAATTCGTTACGAAGCATGTAAGGCACAGAAAGAGAGGGAGGCATTGCAAGAATAAGTTTGAATAGCTTCAAGATGATGACAAGACAGCTATAATATAGCTATATATTTGTTGGGTAAATACCTACTCTATATATAAATCTCTTCAAGCAATTCATTCTAGTTCACTCACTCTACTTCTACTTACTCAATTAATGTATTGGTGAGGGTATATAATAGTCATTATGCTCTTCAATCTAACTGTTTGTGCCGCTTCGTCGCAACGCTCTATTTGCTTAGCGTTGCTTCTTCTACTGCTGCTTCTCGTGCTTCTTTCACTTCTTCTTCAACTTCCAGCCCGCATTGATTTGATTTTGTGTTCGTTGTCGCAATCACCTGATTTGTGGCGACACCTTCGCCACGCCTTTCTGTCCCAATTGCCAAGCCTCTCAAGTAAAGGCAAAGTAACAGCTGAATTATGCAATTTTCAGCGTTTTTCCTTTTCCCTTGTATTGTCTTTGCGCAGCTTTTATTGCCTGCTAAATTTAGTTTCTTATCGGCTGCTGCAGATTCTTATCACTCGCGACTTGATAAATCGCGTCGACACAGCAAAAACAACAAACATTTCTGTTCACAGCTGAGCTGGGGCTTTCCTAATGTAACGTCAAATGAGAAAAGCTGCCCACGCTTTTTTGTGTAAAATGTAAAAGAAATATATATATATAAATATCTGCATATATATTTTTGTGTAGATATTTGTCTTCCATGTCGCAAGCCACTTGGCACTCGTCAGCGCGTGGGACGCTGTCTGCGATTGCAGTTCTCAACTTCATATAAATATATAGAGCATAAACCCATATATATATATATAAATATATATATGTATGTATATATATATATATATATATATATAGGCCTTAGCTGTTTATGTAGTGCCGCGAGTTATTTGCTCCACAAAAGTCAAAAACAATCGCACGTTTCTGTGGTTTTTCTATACCCTAAACACATTGCAAATGCGCATTCAGGGTATATTGTTACTCTAGTATATACATATATATACTTGAGCTGCAATAACAGTTTGCTAATTATGTAGCTGTAGCATTTCCCAAAGTTTGTCTTACAGCCAACGCAAATTGAGTTCATTGTAAATATTTAGTAGCTGTGTTCATTAACATGATATCGATTAATAATCGAAGAGCTAAAAACTCTCAACTAGCTATATAGTTAATAGTAAAGCTCACTCAATTAACAAATATTTTACTGCAGTTAAGTGAATTTCTCATTTCAATCCAAGTAAACGTATTTCGTAGTCGAGCACTCTCGAAACACTGACTAAAAGCTTTGTTGATTCGGTTGAATGTATTTGATTTGTAAATATCCGGTATTCGATTATCAATTACTGTTATATATAGATTAGATATACGTAGTTCATAGATACTACTATGCGAACTATACTACATAAACCTTAAGCCCTTCCTTGACATTTTTTGATTCCTGATAAAATATTTGATTAAGCAAATGATATACGATTTTATAGAGCTTATAGATAGCACTCGCGTATATAGGGAAGATATTGATTAGGCATCTAAAAGAAATATACTTTTTATATAGATCTTTTCTGTTTCTCTAAATTAAATTTCAAAATCTATATTTTTTTGGTTTTTCTACTTCCATTGATGACTTTTCCTTAAGCACTTTCCCAATTTACATGGTATTCATGTAAAATAATTTACAATTTTCACTTGGTTTTTCTTTTAGAGTCTTGATGTAAAATGCTTTTGCATGCTTTGCCATAGAGCTGCCCAAACAATTTTCGACTTGTTTAAACAATTAGCTTCAGGTTTAGAAAATACAATTTGCATATGAGATATATATGGTATATAGAAAAACAATTAGGGTTAAGATCAAAGGCAAAGGCTGGTAAACAGCCTTAGCCTACAAAGAATTCGTAAGACTAGAGATATAAGATTTCATTTGAAGTGGGAATGTTGAGAGTGTTACTGACTGTATAAGGCTCAGAAACAATTATATATTGTTAAATAAATCGATATATATCGATTAAATTGTGTAAGGCTATCGGCAGTGGAGACCAGGAGTTTCTCTAAAATGATGAATATTGTAGTAGAAATGAGGAGGATGTAAACAAACAAAAAGCTAATATGCTCTCTTTTCCGTTTTATGAAGCAGCATTAAAATTTGTATTTTGTTTTTTTTTTTTTTAACTGAAAGAATACCGAAATATATATGTCACATATTGTTTTTTGTTTTATGCTGACTAATCATTATGATAATATATTTTAACTAAAATTTCTGGCTAGTCATAGAATTATTTTAAAAGTCATCGAATAGGGCAAAGCCCTATAAATCATAATAATAATAATAGAAAACTTGTTATATAGGAACAAATTGAATACTTAAGCTTATGAATTATTAATCACAAGAATTCTGATAAATTATATAGTTTCTTCTGAAGAAACGTAATGAATATATATTTAGAGAGAATTGCATCAGCTGTGACTTATAAACATAATAAAGAGAGAACTTTAGACTAAAATGAGAAGAACTTAACTAAAATCAGTTTTGTAATTTGTAATTTATTTTCTGTAAGCTTTTTAGTTTAATATAAACTTGGGGTTTTTGCTTTCGCACAATTTGAGAACTTTACCTTTTTAGCAGTTTAGCACGTACTACGTGTCATCCGATTGTAATATATGCATATAAAAATAGGCGTGACGAATACTAACAAAACAACAACAACAATTAATATAGTATTAGCAAATATTTGAAAATCAAATAATTATTCAACTGGGCTAATTTTAAAATGCTGATCAATGCTGATCAGTAGAGCTAATAGATTTAATTTGTATGCTCGTTCATTAAGTGTAAAGTGGGTATATTGGTGTTGATATAATGCACATCACTTGATATATGACCTATTTGGGTTGTGACTCATCCAGTGTTGAACTGTTGGATACGCCCATTAGAGGTGTGAGAAATAAAGCATTAGTATATATATTACAGCTGAAGTTAGAGACTTTTTTAAATATTTACTCGGTTATATAAATTCATATAAGATAAGTAAGTGTGATTTTTAGCTGGGAGTGCGCGAATAGGGGATTCTGATGCAGTTTTTTAAAAACAATTTTGGAGAGCAATAATTAAATTCAGGTACGGGTATTTGGGAGGGGAGATGTCTTAAACTATGTATTCATATTTTTGTAAAGCTCTTGAATAATTTCAATGATCGATTCTTATCGATTGTAAGAAACGGTGTTATCGTAAGGAACAAATTTGAATAGTTTCTAAATAGATTAAGCGTGAGAGTTTTGTAAATCAGCCACAGAGACTGCTGCGATGCCTCTGCTTGAAGTTTGAAGTTAGATTAATTAAGTTTGTAAGTGAGCAGCTCTACAAGATCTATAAACTTTATATAAGACCTATGAACGCGTATTATGCAGCCCATTGCAACTGGTTGCAATGTTCTTACTTGTTTTTCTTAATGATTTTGTAAAATTTGTTTTGTTTATTTGAGAACTTGTCACACCTTAGTTAGACGTCTGTATATGGCTATAGATGTAGATATAGATACATATAGATGTGGATGGATTGTGGTTATATAGTAATTATCTATATTTACACTGACGTCACTTGTTTGGCATTTTCATTTGCATATTTTGAATAATTTGTAACTGAGCCCAGGCTTTGAGTGATTTGTGTGTGGGCGTTAAGCGAGCAGCTTTCGAGCAGGTGTCAACCTTTAAATCAACCTGGCTCACTCGTTGCGACACTTTAACGAGAATCAATCAGCAAGAAAAGGCAGCGGCAGGTTGAAGTCCATATTAAAATATGGCACAGCTCAATAGGGGTATGGCTGAAAATTCATTAAATATTGAAATGAAATGTCGAGAATCAGTCTTAACCATGAAACAACAAATTAAAAAATTTTACATTTAATATAAATACCAAATACTGAAATAAATAATAGATAATTGGGCTGTGCTTGCAAAACAGTTTTAAATAAATAAATCAATGCAATTTATTTGAAATTTATTTTATTAACAAAAAAAGGTTTAGCATGTTATGATCTAAAAAGTTATTAATAATTAAATGAGGCTCTGCCAGAGCAAATAATAAATGTAAAAATAAATATGTTAAAAATAATAGTAAATTTATTGGAGCATCAAATTGAAATTTATAAAAAATATATATAAAATATTATCTGTCAGAGAAAATAATAAATGTAAAAATAAATATGTTAAAAATAATAGTAAATTTATAGGAGCATCAAACTTAAATTTATAAAATAAAATAAAATAAAATAAATATAATATAAAATAAATATATACAAAATATTAAGGGTATGCTTGTAATTTAATAAATGTCAGATAAATGACAGACTTAATATATGTCTGATGTTTTGCTTACTCTGAATATCTTTATATATCCTTCTGTTTCGTGTTGTCTTTATAATGCAATCGGTTCGGTTGACTTAATGCGCGGCTTTGTGGACACTTTGAAGTGTCCATGCAGCAAAGAATACCGTATATAAAGTATATATTTATACTATATATAAAGCGTCCTCTGTCGGTCCACTTGAGCAACACTCTGTTAATCCTTGGTCGTGTGCACAGCTCGTCTCGTCTAATAGCACTTTTTGTGGGTGCAGCTGACGGAATGGAATGTGCATTTTCCATTATCCAAACGCCGGAGTTAACTTGCACTCTAAGTAGCACGAAGCCAGCTCAGCACGGCTCTCCCTTGAACCTTCCCTCAGCAGCTGTCCGTCCCCTGGTGATGTTCCCATTTCTCTGCATAATTACAGAACCGCCAGCTTCATACCGAGCGTAGGCGATGGTGGTGGTGGTGGTCTGTGCACTTGATGTGTTGTGATGGAGGACGATGACGTGCTTTGGCATCTCTAACTGGCACAGCATTTCCTGCTTCCAGTTGTTGTTGCTGCTGGCCCACCTTCCTCTTCGTGCTTGCCATAATGGTCCACTTGCCTGGCTGCTCTTCTAGCATGCCTGGCCCTGCTCCTGCTTGCGTGCCTATTCCATCAGCTTCCTCCTGCTGGCTCTTCCTGTTCTCTCTCTAAACTTTGTGCTTAGTTCCTATTTTTTCTTTTGCTGCTCTTCCTCTGTTGTTGTTCTGGTTTTTGTTGCTGTTCATGAACTAATTTCATTTTGGCTTCTCATAATTAAGCACTTTAGGTGCTGCCACGCCCCCCCCCTTTTCAATCAATTAGTTCTCGTTTTTACCTGCTTTAAAAACGTTTCCCTTGCAGCTTGGAAAGAGTTTTTTTCTTCAATCAACTGCAGATGAAAAGCTATTTTCCTGTTACCTTGGCTGTAGCTCTGTCTACGTCTACCTGTTCAGCTGCCTCTAGTATTTTAGCTTTGGCTTTGCCTAAGAGAATCGAGACAAAAGGTTATTGCACGGCTTGCCGATTTCAGATTATCATTCCAGCTTGACATGCAATGTTGATTGTTGTTTCGTGTTGTTGCTGCTGCTGCTGCTACTAATACCGTGTACCTTTGTGAGTTGATAGGGTATGCTAAGTATATATAACAAATTGAACAGAACGAATGACCGAGGGAGAGAGAGTTTGTTTCTATAAGGAATGTAAACATTTTTAAATTTATCGATATATATCGATAAGTATATATCGATAAGATATAAATCGATAAGTGCACATGCATTAATGTTTTAGTTAATATATCTTCACTCAACTCTGTCTATATTATGTTTATATCCGATAACATATCTTTCAGCTGGAGTTTCTTCCTCATACCTAACAAAACCCTAACAAAACAACTTTAATATGTCTAGTCTAGGGTATTTAAATTTCGACAAAACCTCTTTCAACTTGTACAAACTCTTTTCTATAACATATTTCATGTCGTTTGTTCTTTTGGTCCTGTTTGCTGTGGTCGCATTTTTCATGCCCGAATGGAAAAAAGGTGCATTAACACGAAATAGAACGGAACGATTTCGCCTCGACTGACTTGTCCGGAATTCGAAATGCAGAATTCTGCATTATGTGTCAGTTATAAAAGCAGTTGTTGTTGTCTCTGATTTGACAAGGCACGCGAACTGCAGCAGGCAGCCGGGACTCTTGGCTGGATTTTGTTACGGAAATATGCCAACACCTTCCTCTGCTCAGTTTTGTTTTAGCCGTCGCAAAGTTTTATTTTTTTTCTTTTCAAATCTTTTGAAAGTGCCCGGGATCCTTGTTTGTTGTGTGCCCGGCGCTTAAGAACGTTTTTGCCGAGTTGCTTTTCATCACTGGCAAAAGCAAGTTTTTCTCCTTCCTTTTCTCGCTGCGCTTCTGCTATTACTTTTTGCACTTCTTCTTTGGCGTAAATTGAGCATCAAGATGAAAGCTGGAAGGAAAAGTTATGCCATAAGTAGCTTAAGTTCAGTTCACCTGGGACTTTTCCCTTTGCTCTGAGTGTTGCAGAATGTTGAAACAAAGAGCGAGCTGGGTCTTAGTGCCATCTGCCGAACTAGACAGTCTACAGAACTCAATAGGCTTAATATATAGTAGGTGGTCCTACGTCATTGATTAGTTAGTTCATGAGATATGCTTGAAATACGAACTGTAAATAATTAATATTTACTGAAAGCTTTAACTTTCGTATGTCTCTCACATACTTGATCAATCAGCTAATATACCCTCCTTGAATTATTCGTCCTTTATTGAGTGTGTGGGAAATTGCTTTTAACTATTTCCTAAACTATTTGCTATTTGAGCTGTTGTCGTCACACTCATGACATTCATTAGGGAACGCTGCTTTGACCTATATACGTCTTGTCCTATGACATATAGCTACCTCCTGGCCCTCTCCGATATCTGACCCGATTGTGTGGCTCGTTCATGTTCAACATGCAGTTGGCATTTGATGATGAGCAAAGTTTTAGCATTTGCTTTAATCAAAGTTTTGTGACGCAGCGCACAAAACTTTGCATTGAATAAGTTTTCCATTAAACATTGAGGGAAACACGCGTAATTCATGTTTATTTATATTTATTCATGTTCTACAACATTTACGTTGTGGTTGTTAAGCAACCAGCTCAACGCCAACTGCGCCATGAATATGAAATGTACAGGAAAAGCCGAACTGAACTTTAACTGCAGCATTTGCTGCAATCCAAACGTTTAGCCATTTGCAATTCCATGAAAAATGTGTTAACGCTTTTCCGAAGCATTTTTCAGTTAGCCCAAAATCTCGGGGCTGATGATACAAAATGCCAACGAGCAAACAAGCGAACGGCGGTCAGCCTTGTGGGAGACCCCAAAACTCAGTTCAGCTCAACAACCTGCAGGCAGGACAAGCAGCAAACAGATTGCTGCACAGTGGTCACAAAACAGAAAAGTCGGACAAAATGGGAAAAATAAACTGAATTATGACAGAGAGAGATAGGAGATGGGAGATAGGAGATGGGAGATGGGAGATGGGAGATGGGAGATGGGAGATAGGAGATGGGAGATAGGAGATAGGAGATAGGAGATAGGAGATAGGAGATAGGAAATAGGAGATAGGAGATAGGAGATGGGAAAGAGTAGAGAGGCGATAAGAGGAGGAAAAAAGCAAAGGACAAGGGACATCGGAGTTAGAAGGAGGACATAGCAGATGTGAAATATGACTGAAAAACAAGATCTAAGAAATAAGATTTGGTATATTAAGATTATTATCAAGCATTAGGCCAATTCCTCTTATTTCTCTTATTACGTCTTGTTTTCAAGTGTTTTTTTCCTCATACTATCCACTGTTTCGACCCGATTGAACCACTGTCTGGGCCACTTGAAGCACACACACAGAGAGAGAGAGAGAAAGAGAGACAAACGTTGAATGTCGTCGCTTTGGGGCTAGCACAACCGCATGCGTCTCCTCTGCTGCAGCTGCTCCTCTACTGAACTGTCCCCGCTGCAGCTGCAATGTGTCTTCATAGCCTCGTTGCCAAACTCGAATAATTCAGGCAGGACTCGTTGCATACTTTTGTGCGCAAATGTTTACACAGCTCACAGCAGCGCGTCCTTCGTACGGTTTGGCTAACAAGATGCAGGCAGCTATATACATGTATATCTATAAATATAAATATATATATACACATACATATATATAACTGTGTGTTGGTGGATGTGCTGTTTAGCTGGCCCACATCTGTCCGGGCAAGCGGTATGTGCATATTTATATAAATGTACAAACGCATGTCCTGGCAGCTTTTGTTGCTCCATTTCGCTTAGAGTCCAGCACAAGGAGCAGTAGCTGGAGCCGTAGCATATGAGTCATCATCGTTCAGCCTCGGCAACGGCCTCATTTACAGGGAGCGGAGGTTACTCGAAATTGAATTCCACTTTGGACAAGCAGATTGCCTGCTATCCCGGCTAGCTGTCCTCTGTCCTGTCATCTAGGGTGTTGTGTGCGCCTTACCAAATATGGTATATATAAATAGGATAGCAGCGGCATTTGAATGAAGAGGAATCCTGCTTTTAAATGTCCTTGTATTTCGTTACTCATCGTACTCGCACTACTCACACTTCTGCCACATGTTATTTCCGCCACGTTTGACTGTGCCGCGCTGTCTATCTTGACTCCAGCCTCCGCCATCCTGAATGCGTCATCACGTTCGGGCCTCACTCATCTGCTGCAAATTTGAAACTGATGAGATGCGGCACAGTGGTTTGACAATACGTGAAATGGTATTAGAATGGGATTGCATGGAAATATATGAGAATCGCATAGAGAGGCAACATTTAAGACAGATAAATCATTGAATAAGCAAAGGCGTAAGCAAGGAAATGAGTGGGACGCAAAGTAAGATATATAGAGATAACTTTACTATGAATATTTGAGAATCGCTTAGAGAGGCAACACTACAGAGTGCATAAGAGAGTTAAGGAGAGGATGTTATGAAAAGTATATAAATTGCATCGCTCACCCACTGTGGCGCTGGCTTCAAATTGTCGCTGACGGCCGGGAAACATGAGTTATGTTCGCACACTCATTCAGCAGGATAATATCCTGCTACTCTGCCTGATGTGTGAATCAAAAAAAAAAAAAAGTAGCAACAACTCGAACAACATAATAAATGACAGACACTTTGGGGCGACAACTGCTGCGTTGCTGCACAAAGGGTGCAGCAGTCCCAACAGGGAGCAAACGCCCCGAACAAACTGCAGTCGGAAGGCAGATAGAGACAGAGACAGAGAGAGAGAGAGAGAGAGAGAGAGCAACACACAGCATCCAATTGGACTGCATTTCCCATTTCTCTTAAGCGCTTCGATTAATTGGTATTGCAAAGAGGATTACAAATGATTTAATAAAATTTGCTTATCAACGCGCTTTGTAGTCGTGCGCTCTCTCTTTTTTTTAGTTAGTAGGTAAAAGGATCATGAATGTAGAAGAGAATTGAGGGACTGAAAGGATTGTCGCTGCTTTGGATTGCTCACTTGCACTTCCGCTGGCAACTGGGGAGATTGCCTCCGCCAGACAAACGCTGCGGTTGCTGCTGCTGCTGCTGCCTCCTGACAATGGAATATGTAATAAAAAAAAATAGTATAAAAAAATATAAGCATTGTTGGCGATATAACGTCAGACAGCAACGGAAGTGGGTTAGAGGGTGGGGCTGGAGGTCCTGGTTAGGGGGCTGGCAGCTGTTGTTGGCCTGGCTGCTCCTTTTGCCAATCGCTTTGGCATTCGCGTTGCGGCTGATGTTTATGGCACAGCGAGAGTGTTCGACCGACAGGCAAAAGTGCACGACTAACAGATACCCTTACCCCCGAAGCAAGAGGAAGGAAAGAGATTTTCTTTAAGGAGGTATACTTCAGTTCTTTTTGAGCATATCTGTTTATAAGACAGGTGGGCGGGTAGAAGGACGGAAGGACAGACGTATATATGCAACGACAGATGTACTTACGTATGAACGGAAGAACAGATAGATATTCTGATGGATGGCTCAACAAATAGAGGGATATGCCTAGATCGACTCGTCTGATTCCTGATCTAGAACATATAAACTCTATAGGCACTTCTCTGCGCCTTCTACCTGCCTGTTACATACACGCTAACAAAGCCAATACACCCCACTAATCATTTTCAATGGATTCAGCAGCGTATTATAAAAAAAAAGCTGATGATGTGCGGGACGCGACGCGATGATGCTTTGTCGCTTGCTCTGCCATCCTTTGCCAGCTGATGACCCAGTTATGTGGCTCTAAGCATTATTATTTATGCGTTAATTAAATATTCCGTATACACATGTTTCTAAGCACCCACAGCATGTTTACAGGGCGCATATTAAGTTGTAAGCGGGACATCTCTCGCTGTCTCTCTCTCTTCAACTGCTACCATAAAGTACATTACGCACATAAATAGATATATAGCTACATGTGTGTGTGTGTGTGTGTGTGGACTAGTTCATAAAATAATTCAATTTATGAGAGTTGTGCGTCCTAGAATTGCGTGGCTATATTTATTTTACTGCCATAATCATCTAAATAATGTTTAAGGATTAAAGCTGAGAGAAAGTTAGAAGTCAGAAGTAGAATATAAGACATGAAAGCTAAAAACTGGGTTTTTAAATAAAAAACTATAGATACAAAAGGGAATAGCAGCTTTGCTTATAGTTCAGGGTAGCTCCTAGTCGGGTTCTTCCGACATTATTTGAACTAAAATATACTTAAATCATATATCAAATAGACTTGACTGCGTTTTCTTGTCAGTATAAGCTAATACTAATATACTTTATATTTTAATATTATTCCAGAGTTGATCTCAATTTGTTGAAACATGATGGAGCTGGAGCCTCGCGTGGCTATATTGCAGGATCTGCGGCTACAGACCTTCGACTCGATACGCTTTGCCTCGTATCGCACAGCATCCAAGCTGCGCTATATACAGAAATCGACAAATCTACATTTGGTGGATATATGGAACGTGATCGAGGCATTTCGAGAGAATGGGCTGAATACACTGGAGCCGCAAAGTGATGTGAGCGTAGCTCGACTAGAGACCTTGGTCTCATCGCTCTATCACAATTTGAACAAGCGTTTGCCAACGGCACAGCAGGTGCCAGTGGACTCAAAGGCCGGTCTCTTGCTCAATTGGCTGCTGGCTGCCTATAGCAGGTGAGCGAATGGAGTCACGAGAAGTAGAATCCTAAGCTAATCTCTTTTCTAATCTCTTGCAGCGATAACTCTGGCAAAATACGCGTTTTTTCCATTAAGGTAGCGCTGGCTACCATGTGCTCGGGCAAGCTGGTGGATAAGCTTAGATGTGAGTAGCTCTTGGTTTTATGCGGACATCAGACTTCATTTCACACATTCTATCTTTCGTTTAGATATCTTCTCACAGATTTCGGATGGTGCTGGCCAGCTGGTTGCCTGGAAGCTGGGCGAGTTTCTGCGTGAAGTTTTAGCTTTGCCTGCGGCTGTTTATGAATCACCGACATTTCATTACAAGGATGGGCTGGAGGAGGAGATCTTTCCGGCTGAGAATAAGGTCACCGTGAATGATTTCATGGCAACACTTATGTCCGAACCGGGTCCATCGTGTCTCGTTTGGTTGCCGCTGTTGCATCGGCTGGCAACCGTTGAGACAATTGTGCATCCGACGATCTGTTCTGTTTGCCATAAGGAAAACTTTACCGGATTCCGTTATCGTTGTCAGCGGTGCCACGCCTACCAATTGTGCCAGGAGTGCTTTTGGCATGGCAAGACATCGCTGAACCATCAAAACGATCACGAGGTGAAAGAGTACTCGAGCTATAAGTCGCCAAGCAAACAGATCGGACACTCGTTGCGCAAGAGTTTTCGCTGTGTGCCCGAGAAGACGACGCAAGTGTTGCCACGATTCCCCGACCAGCCCGAAAAGACACTCAATCTATCGCACATTGTGCCCCCATCGCCGTTGCCCTCACACAATGGCTTCTCCGATCCGGCGTTGGGTCATTTACATGGACCCGGTCCCGGACCGGGCCATCATACCGGCATCTTCGATCGTTCCAGCACGCTGGATTCACGTGCCACCGGTCGTAGTCTGGATACGACAATGTCACGGGTGGCCGCTGCCTCGGCCAACGACGAGGAACATCGTCTAATTGCACGCTATGCAGCGCGTTTAGCACAGGAGAATCGGGCGGTGAGTTCCAATAGACTCATCAACTGGATTCATCTTAAAGCAAATCATTGATCTTTGCAGCCCTCGAATATGCCGAATGCGGAGAGCATTACGCCCATTGGCACAGATAATTCGCGTGCACAGCGCGAACTGATCGCGCAGCTGGAATCGAAGAATAAGGAGATAATGCGTGAAATCGCGCGCCTGCGTCGCCAGCAGGAGACTGAGCAAATGGCACCGGAGAATCCAGCGCTGATCAATGAGCTGCGCGCGCTGAGGCAGCGCAAGGGCGAGCTGGAGGGGCATTTGGGTGCATTGCAGGATTCGCGGCGACAGTTGATGGAACAGCTGGAGGGTCTGATGCGTATGCTCAAGAATCAACAGACTGCCTCGCCACGCTCCACGCCCAATTCGAGTCCACGTTCGGGCAAATCGCCACCGATGCCTGGCGGTGGGGCGGCAGGTGCGTCCACAGCAGCTGCTGGTGGTGGCGCCATGAGCGCCTTGCATGCTCAACAGCTGCAGCAGTTGCAACAGCATCCAATGCTGCGTTCCACACAGCAACAGCTGCTGCAACAGCAGCAACAACAGCAGCAGCAACAAAATCAATCTTCCGCCAGCTTCAGTCAGAGCCAAATGGAGCAGCTCAATCAGATCAGCAGCGATATGCGCAGCGCCTTTGCCGCCAATGGCAGTGCAAGTGAGTATTTAGACCTTAAGGGGTTTCAGGGCTTACCTTGACTCTATTTGGATTTGGATATTGGATCTTGGGTTCTTTAACTCGTTTAGGTTGGCTGCATAATGAATACAGTTGATTCTTAGGCTACATTCAGCTCTATCTCTCTCTGTCTCTGTCTCTCATACACGCAATATATAAAAACACTGAACTCCACTTTATGATACACAATGAATCAATCGCTGTCTCGCAGTTACCACACACACTTACACATATAGCCACTGATCCACTAAACCACTGTCTCGAAACACTCTTCACCTTGCAGCTGCTGACGTGTCACGAGTTTGCAATCGTGCTCGATTTTTGTAATTCGATATATTTTTTCTTCATAAAATTGCTATCGATACATTGTAATAGTTTATAAGGCAAGAATATGCGATCGATAAGCATACAAAAATGTATTGACTCGCCTCGATAAACGAGAGAAAACTCGATACACTTATATATGTCAATCATCGATATAAACCATATCGATAACTCATATTTATGTTTTCTGGCAATAAATATTCAAAATTTGTAGACTCAATTCTCGGTATATCGATATGCATTACTTGCATTATATATATATATATATATATATATATATATATATATATATATATATATATATATATATATATATAATATATCGATAACATTTGGAGATGATATAGGACAAAATAAACGTTTAACACTATGCTATAATCAAACATATCGATATTTGTAGCGAACAGTGTATATCGATAACAGATAAATAACATATCGATAGCTTAATCTTGCTTATAAAGTTTATGGACTTACAATTAATAAAAAGATTTGTGTATATATCGATATAAATTGAACACATAAAATATCGATAGCACTTAATGGCGGTTCGTGACTCACCGGCTACTGCTGTAAAGAACACACGATTATAGTTCACCCTTTATCAAATATGTCTACAAATGTCTCTCGCTTTATATATATACACATATATATATATGTATGCATACGATATATATATATATTGTATGGCTTCACAGCCCCGTCGCCCATATTGAATGCCAATCCAAATGCCGATGCGGAGCTGAATGAAGCTGCCGACAACATAACATCGGCCATTTCAACGATGGTCAGCGATCTAAATGCAGGTAATTCTGAGCAGTTCCCAAAGCTAAAGAAACAAAAATTCCCCAATTCGAAAAGCAAAAGTCGAAATTCGAAAAGTCCTCAAATGAAAGCTCGAAACACCCAAGCGCTCTTGTTTCCTCTTGCTCTGCTACTGCGGCTGCTGCTAGTTGCTTGATTTATATATATGATATAGCATATATAGCTTATAGATGTCTAGTTTTTGCACCTGCAATTTGCACCTGGCTTTTAGAGCTGTTTTTCTTTTTCACACTGCATTTTGGCTCGAGCACCCAGGCTTTTAGGCACTGATTGAATGTTCTCTCTCTCTCTGTCTCACACACACCCACTCTCTCTCCCTCTCTTTCTTTATCTTTCTCTATCTCTCTCTGTTTGCTTTGCTGTGTGTTCTCCGTGTGTTGCCCTCTTTTGTATTTGTCCTTGCTCCACTGCTCCAGGACAATCGAACAGCGTCGTCGGCGCCTTGCCGCAAACGCGTTTCATTTTGCCTTTGGGTAAGTGCTCCAAAAATCCGACGTCGACTCCGAATTTCGTGTACAGCGTTGCCACCCAGTTATCTCGCCTTGTTTTTCAAATTTACTTTTTTTTTATTTTTCCATATTTTTTGTATATTTTTTTAGATTATTTCCCCAATAGACGGCATAAGAAAAAATGCTGCAAATGTTGAGTTGAGTTTTTCTTTTCAATTTTGATTTTATTCTATATACATATAACTCCTATCGTAAAAACCCCAATTTGAAGAATATCGCCACATCGAAGGTCGCGAGTCGGCAAATTCGTCCAACAGTTGCGATTGCGATTGTCAGAGTTACGAGCAGATTTTTGGCAACGATCGCGGGGATGTCGAATGTGAGGGCGCTGCCTCTGCGTTGACCACGCCCCTTTATACAGATCCCTTCGATGGGGATGCTGGCTTTGAGGAGCAATTTGAGTTGAATCGTCTACTCGCCTATCGCCATCATCCCGAATTGTTCATCGACGATCAAGAGGCGGGATTTCCGGCCCTCCACGAGATCGGTGAGACAATCGATGAGCTGCAATTGATAATGCACGCTTACATTATGAAATATAGTTTGAATATATAAAAGAAAACGATTCTTCAGGTAATATATATATATACCTATATATAATATGTATATATGTATCAAATGATATGCTATATAATCGTATATCATATACTTAACTTATGCCTCGTTAGTTTTACCGTTCATTTTGATTGTAGTTTTCACCTGCTTCCAACTTTTTGGATTTACAAATGGAGTTTTTTCTGTATAATATCTGAATCATTCATTGCGATATAGCAGGAACAGTGCAGTAGTCGGTAAGGGGGGCTATTATGGATAGATTATATGTAGTAGCATGATATAAACACATCTAAACTTGGATCTGTTAAATGAAAGTTATAAAACATTTAAGAAAGGCAATAAAGTTTTGGCTAAGCGCCTTTAGAGTATATATATATATTTTTTTGATTAGCTCGATGAGCTGAGTAGATAAAGTCGTGTCTTTCTCTTATCGTTTAGCTATTTGTCTGTCTATCTGTCTGCTTCACATGAACCAGGAAGTTAACCTTGACTTGAAATATATATATATCTGTCTAACTCACACAGTTCCAGCTGCATATTTGATGGATACCCTTTTTAAAGCTTAGCTTGGGTAACATAAAAATAAATCTTTACGAATGACGAATGATTTTGTGATAAAAACATAGTTGATGAATATATCTGATTTTAGAAACTAATAAAAATATATCTCCTTCATTTAGTAGAGCCTTAAGCAAATGACGTATATTGCATCAATAACTGCATCAATATATATATATATATATACATCTAGAACTGAAATTATTGAATAATTAAATTGATAGTAAATGCTACATTCCGGGTATCTGCTAGTCGGACACTTTCGACTAAGGGCCCCCCTTTGACTACGCCGCTGCCTACCTTGTCTATCGACTAGCCTTCATGTTGCACTCAAGTCGTCTCATAAATATACTGTCTATATATAAGCATATCTGAAGTTTAGCTTGCATTCGTCTGCATCAAGACATTCTCTCTCTCTCGTTCACTTCCCTCTCTCTCTATCTCTCTCGTCTTCTCCATTCTCTCGCTCTCTCGTCTGTTCATTTGACATTCCACTCTCCACTCGATTCAGTCCATTTGTCATTTGAACATTGTGGCACATATCAGTGTTTCACTGTATTTAGCTCAAATATCGAAAACATTTATATATCTATATAGAATAAACCGAAAATGTGCTAAAAAGGTTGTTTAGCCTAGGCTTAGTTTTTGGAATATATAAAACTGATTCTTATGCAATTTGCAAACAATTTCAGATTTCGATGAGAACCAAACATATAATCCCGAATGGAATGAAAAGGTAAAGGATTTCGATATAGAAATCCTGCTAGCAACAGTTTCTTCTTTGTTTACATAAATATATATCTTTTTTGTTTCTACATGCACCCAAAAAATATTTATATTGATGTCTGTAGCTTGTATAACAGTTGTTTATATATATAAAGTCTATATATATCATTTTATTTTTACTTTCTTTTGTATTTTGGTATTGCATGCTAAACACTTAGACTTGTGGGTAGCTATATAATTCTTGATATATATACTTTATAATCTTTTTGTATACCCTGAACCCATTGATAATGGAAATTCTTATTCATTTACAAATGGTTGAGCAGCCATATCCGTTCGTATATAGTGTATTGTAAATACGCAAATATGGATGTCATTATCACATTCTGAGAAAAGTTATTAGAAAAAACATTTCCCATAGTAAAACCCATTAACGCTGTAAGCGGAATGTCTGCTTATGTTATGTATGTCTGTGTGTAACAGCTCCACACAGGGTTAAGGGTATCTCCTAGTCGAGCACTCCCGACTAGAGCGCATTAACTTGTTTTATGAAAATTTTCTAATTCAATATTTTTTGCTATTCTTTCAGGCAAATGCGAATAGCCAATGGCAGGAGCAATTTGCACAATGGAGTCTCAATTCACAAAATAACTAAATGGATTCTAGCTGGGCATATATATATACATATAAGTATATACTTAGGCTCTCGCTTAGCTTTTTAAAACACAACTTAAAATTTATGTTTGATCTAGAGCAATTTATTTATTGACTAACTTAGTCTATATACTATCTTAATATAATTTATGAAAGTGGCGTGCATATATATATATATATATATATATATATATATACCTCTAAATACGTACATTTGAAGTCTCTTGAATCTCTAAATTTTGGTTTATAATTTTTTGTTTTGTTGCCTTTGCTACAGAAATTTTGGATTATGTTAAAAGCGCTTTTTGCACACTTAAAGTTGTGCAAAGTATTGAAACAAATGGAAAATCAAATATAAATACAAATACAAAATACTAAATAGAAATTTATGTACTTAGAACTAGAAATTGTTGAGCAAAGAAGAAAAAGAAACAAAATACTTAAAATCAAATTCTAAATGCTGATTCCTTCAAATTTAATCCCCCTCAAAAAGAAAGGCAGCAGTACAATAAAATATTAAAAACAAACACTTTGATATACGATATAATAATTACATAAAGTATGCAATCTATATCTATATCTATATATACATCTATGAGCTGGACGAAGTTGAAGAGAAACTAGAGAACTTTCCAAAGTTTATACATTTAATATTTTGGATATATTGTATTTTATGTTATATACATACAAGAAAGCTGAGTTTTATTAAAAAAAAAAGGTTAAGGTATCCATTGTTATGTCGATACTATTTAAATTATTATATATCAATTTATATTATGCATTCATATAAACAAAAACAAAAATGTTATTACATATAATCGCAAGGCAAATGAAGAACATAATGAGATGAAAAAAAAACACAAAATCAGACATTTATAGAAATTATACATAATTAACCAATGAATAATGGAGAATATTACAAAGAAAAATGAAAAAAAGTAAATAAAAATACATTTTAAACAATTCTAAACATGAACTGTTATAATATTTAAATTTAAACGATCGCGCCCAAGTTGACATAGTTATCGATAAGCGCAAAACTGTTAACGAAAAAAAAAGTAACAGAACCGCAGCGCAGAACAACAGCGACGCAAAATGCTCCAGCAGCCAGTGCTGTAAAGTTGCCTAACAGTAGCTGTTTCTTAACAGCGATTTACCATTTACGCAAGCGCCCGCTACCGCGCGTTAGCATTCGTGTCATTCGTGTCGTGACAGTCGAAGTGTGCAGACGTCTTAAGTGAGCAAGCAGTAGCAATTCGTGTGTGTCTGTTGAAACTTAATTGCAATTCAAGTAAACTGGGCTTACACATAGACAACAGTGAGAGTGAGTTAAAGAGCGCGCGCACACACACATGCTCGCAGTCAAGTAAAATAAAATAAGAAACCAGCTTAGAGCGAGCTAACAAGTGTGTGCCGATCGTTCAGCATCCGCTCGGTGCCGTGCAACAAAAAGAGAGAAAGCTAACTGTTTTTGAATATATATTTGGGCACGTCTTCAGCGCGTTTTTCATTAACAGTTAAGAAAAGTTGCAGTGGCCGTTGCAAATTAATAACAAAAGGGTGTGGTGCAAAATATTTTGTGCTTTTAATAAAAGGGAAATAGTCAAAAATGTGGCAAGCTGAGCTAATGAAGATCAACAATTTGTGGCATGCACTGTTGCTGCTGCTGCTGGTTGCATGCGCACAATCGCAACGAACGCCAACGATTTCGTACATCACACAGGAGCAGATCAAGGATATTGGCGGCACCGTTGAATTCGATTGCTCTGTGCAATATGCCAAAGAATACAATGTGCTCTTCCTTAAGACTGACTCGGATCCAGTCTTCCTTTCGACGGGCTCAACGCTGGTTATTAAAGATTCGCGCTTTTCGCTGCGCTACGATCCAAATTCTTCCACCTATAAGCTACAGATCAAGGATATACAGGAAACCGATGCTGGCACGTACACCTGTCAGGTGGTCATCTCGACGGTGCATAAAGTAAGCGCCAATGTAAAATTATCGGTGCGTCGTCCACCCGTCATCTCCGATAATTCAACGCAATCGATAGTGGCCAGCGAGGGCAGCGAGGTGCAAATGGAATGCTATGCAAGCGGTTACCCAACACCGACCATCACATGGCGTCGCGAGAACAATGCCATATTGCCAACGGGTGGGTCTCATTTTATATTTTAATTATTTACTAACACTATTTGCTGACCCCCGCCTTTATATTCCCATTAACAGGCGTTTAACCTAAAGCTTAACATGTCTGTTTCTTTTGGGGCGCTGTCCTCTCTTACGCTCTTATTCTCCCACTCTCTGTGTCATATGCATATGTGTGTGCGTGTGTGACCGTGACTCACTCAGGCGTCAGCGTTGCGCGTTTGTTTATTGCCAGTTTCTAGACTTTCTTTATTATTGTTTTGCATGTTTTGCGCTTTTTGCTTTTTCCACCTGTACTTAACTACTTTTTATAGTTGTTTTGCTTTGAGTTTCTTATAATTAAAGGTGCATTTGGGCTTTATGCGCTTGCCGTGTCTTTCTGGGCGTTAAGCTTGGCTCAGCTTGAGCTCTCTTGCGCTCACACACATACTGTTTGCGCTCTCTTCGCGCTCTTTAAGTTCGTTGTATGTGTGAATTGTTGTCTTTGCTTTCTTTGGAAATTCCCAACACTTGTAATTTTATGTGGCCCTTTTGTTGCTGCTGCGAAAAGCTAATAAAAATAATAGAATAGCTCAGGTCTTTACCTGCAGCTAGCAAGGTCAATGCTAATCCCTTACAGGTGCGTAATTTATGCTATATTCTACCTGTTCTAAGCACCTTGCGTGCCATAAACGACGCCGCCGCCGCCGCCGCTGGTTGTGCAGCCATAATTGATTTTTAAGCCCCGCAGCGCGTTTAACAAGATTGCAGCGTCATTTGCTGCATGCAGCAGCAACGACAGCGACAGCGACGCTAGCAGAGGTATCAATTAGTAAATACTAAGAAATATTGATGTGTAGTCAAAAGCGAAGAAGATGTTTGTATAGAATTTCTTGAGTTTTACAATTAGGCTTAAGCAGCGGCTTAACTGCCGTTTCTATAGAACTATGTGTGCACCTGTATATCTATTAAAGGCTTTCAATTATGGTCATAACATGCCTAAGATTTGGTAAAAAAAAATATTGTTCAATTTAATTTTACAAATATTTCAATTTCCCCGGAGATTTTTAAGCTTTTTAATTAAATTGTGGTAAGCACAATATTTCGAGAACAATTTTATAGGAATATTAAGATGAAAATTTTTTATTATTATTAAGACAACTTTTGGTGCTCTTCAGAACTTGCGAAAATAAATTTAGTTTAGTTATGAAATTGAGTTGTTCATAAAAATAGTAGTGGCTACTAAGAGAGCAGAGAAAAAATCATTAGTCTATATATATATATAGTATATAGTTGTTGTATTTAATATTACTCTCTTATCAGTCTATATTTAAAATTGCAATCTAGCGCTTTACCAGAAATTATAAACTAACCTCGTATATATATAAAGCTTGATTTATTCTTCGAACTGATATGCTTAATTTAATAGACCCTATGACAATCCCATTTCTATGCGCAACTTGTGCAATCTTTAATTACTTTGGCCTTGATTTGCTTGCTGTTTGGCATCGTCTATCAAAATGCTATCAACTAGATTGTTTGGGTGTGTGTGTGTTCGGGCTGTGGCACTTGAAACTGAAAGCTACTTAAGAACGACCTGGGCTGGGGCCTGAAGTGGATTGAAGCTGTGGTTGGGGGTTCGAGCTATGGATTCGGAAAAGGGGCTTGGGCCTGGGACACGCTTCAGAAACTTGCTTCAATGTTAGCCAAGGCAGAACATGCAAACATATATAAATATAAATATAAATATATATATATATATATATATATATATATATATATATATATATATATATATACATATGCCTATACAATAAATCAAAGTTAAATGTGCATAGTCCTTGGCCAAGGATCAGCGGCAGCCGTAGTCCTTTGTAAACTTTCACACGATATTTTTTGCGACGCTCTAATTTAAAGCGCTTGGGCAAACAGCAATCGCGCAGCTCAGCTCGGCTTTGAAATGCGCCAACGAGCCGTGCAGCACAAGGTAGGTGAGGTGGGCAGAGAGGGGAGCTGGGACTGCACATAGCCGCTTGGCAAAGAGAGTTTTGCTCCCTTGCTTTTGGCACTAGAGAAGCTTTTTATGCAGTCTGTGTACGCATTCGAGGCATTCGACAACTTCAGCACGCGCAATTGCTTCCGCAACTTGAAAACGCGCCGTTTGATGCTGTTGGCTGCAGCACAGAGCGGGAGGCAATCCAAAAAAATGGTGGGCGTGGCAGGCAGCGTTTGAGGTAACATGTGAGTGAGTGCGAGGCAAAGGCAGAGGGCAAAAGGCACAGGCAGCGGACAGCAGGCGTTGCTGCGCATCAGACACGGTTACGGCTTGGCTCTGGGTACAGTGCAACACAAATAACACGAACAGCAACAACAACAATAGAGACTGCAACTGTTAAGGCCATGTCGAATGGCCCCCTCACCCTCTCGCGCGCTGCAGCGCCCCGGCGTGTGCATAATTTGTATTTTGATAGCCGGCATAAACAATGCAAACAATAAACAACATATATACAATATACAATATATATATATATATATATATAAATTACAAGCCAAAAAGGTAAAAAACGAAAGCGAATACAAAGAAAGCGCGCACAAACCCTAAACCCAAAAGAAAACCCTATCCGTAACCCCTGCCCCGGCGCCTGCTGCTGCTCCTGCCCAATGGCTGCTGCCCCTGTTCAGTTGTAAAAATGCAAACAAACATTTGCCGCAGCCTAAGCAACCCTACCCCGCCCTACAGCAGCTAGCAGCAGAGGGTCTTTCGGGCTTGGGCGACGCCTTCGCCGCGAGCGCAAAAAACAGCAAAAAATGCAGAAAGAAAAACAGCGGCACGCACACAACAACAGCAAACAAACAATAATAACAATAACAACAAGGCTGCAGGAACCCCTAATCAGGCGCTTCCGTTGGCAAAGGTGTATAGAGCGCGCTCATGGGAAGACTAGCAGTTACCCTGTAAAACATAATTGTTAGATTTACACTACTTGGCACGTATAACAATATATTTGGCAATATATTTACAGGGTATATAGCAGTTAGCTATTAGCATTTCAATGAAGCTTAAATTTATAATAAGTTATAGCTCTGCAGTCTTGACTAGACAGCTGGCTGCAAGCAACACCTACAGCATTCGCCCTGCGTTTACAGGGTATCTAGGCCGCATGTGTATGTCCATGTGAGTCTTTGACTCTCGCTATCAAGCGCTCAATTTGTGCTTTGCCATGCAAATCGATTCGTGTACCTTTATAACATTTCATTGAGCCAAAGCGTTAACAGCGCACAGAATGAAGCACCTGGCTGTTTACCTTAGCCACGCCCCTACCCCTGCCGCTACCCAGCAAAAACTGCATTGGCCAGTGATTTATTTATGCCTTACCTTGGCCCAGCTACAGCGATTCACGTGAGGCCGAAAAAACTGAATCGAATTGAGTTTTCAATTTTCTAGAAATTTGAGCTGCGTTTGCTAAAAAAAAGAATTTAAAAAAGAAAAAATAAAAAAATGAAAACAAACAATGAGTGGGGCCTGCAATTTGCAACGCTCGCAAAATTTGTTTCATAATTCGCACAATATTTGTAAAAAATAAGTCAGCTGTTGCCACTAACGAGGGCAGTTTCAAGAGTAGTGCAAAGGCTGACATAAAAGATGTAAGGGAAGAAGAAGGAGTGTAGCCAAGGATTTTGGTATGATTTATAGCTCAGTAAAGTATCAAATTCTAGAAACTTAACTGAATGTTGAATCAATCTAGAGCTTAAGACTTGAATGAAGAGGAACTCCTCATGGAAATTGGCTGAGTTTTGTTCTAGTTACAACAGCTTGAAGCCTTCTTAAACTTAAATCTTTTGATGCAGAAAGTTGAGCATGTTTTTTATATATATTATTATTATTATATTTTATATTATTATTATTATATTATTTTTATATTATTATTATTATATTATTATTATTTCAGTGCCCATTTCTCGGGTATTAAAAGTTTTCCCTAAAATCTTTTAGCAAATCTTATAAATAGAAGGGAATATGGAATGAATTCTAAATTTCTCTTGAGCGTTGATTCCTTTTCCTCTTCTTTGCCTTATATAATGATTATAAATTGCCTCAGCATGTAGCAAAGCTAGTTCAAATATATAATACTTCAACATAGCTCAATTTGTGTCTAAAATTCCACGCAGCCTTTAACTCTGCTTCGATGTCACTAAACATGGCACAGAACTAGAGTTGCCCATGCTTTGTCTTGTTAGCTAAACAGGAAATAAATTGCAGTCATCGGCAACTTAAAGAGCATTGCTGGCATAGAACTTATGTATATATAAGATAAGTACGCGCTTATCCCAAATGCTTAGATGTCAATCGAGCGATAAGTTTTGAAAACAACATTTTTCTTAAGCCGCAGCCAATTGACGCTAATTGGACAATAATGTGGAACGAAGCATAAAGATATGTTCTCGAGATATATATATATAGATATACTGTAGATCTAAGTATACGTGATCGCTTGTCACATGAAACCTTTGAGCTTCTCCCTCTTCCATTGGCTCTGACTGAGCTCTACTTGAGCGTAAAAACGTTTATGCAAATTAAAGCAACTCGAGCGCATTTTTTTCAAGTGCTCCAATTGCGTAATCAAATACCAAATACAATTTCAATCTTAACTGCCCTGAGCTGCGCTCGCCTAACTAGCCCAAGGGTGAAAACGCATTTTATGTAAATTGTATTCCAAAGTTGTTTTTTATGAAATTTAGGCTTAAACATTTCGTTGCGCAATCGATGCGGCACTACAGATCGCAACGGGGCGTGGCTAAATTAGTTGCCCTTGTTGCCAAAATATATTTAATGAAAAATTTCTAGCATGCCACTCACTGAGTCACCCCCGCCTTCGTAATACCCGCTCGCAGCACAATTGAATTTGTATCTGTTGGCTGCATCCACTTTGATACTGTTCAAATATTTGCGAGTAATTATGGAAGAGCAAAGGAAAGAACTCGTAGAGTTGGGGCCATTTATGCTTTTATTATTGCATATGCAGGCGTAATCCCCCTACCCCGCTCTCCCCTCTCTCTTCCACACACAGCGCCTCTCTGCCTATCTCTTTGGTCTGTAGCTTTCAGAATGTTGCTTTGTGTCTGTGTGCGTATTATGGCGCTGTGTTCTAGTTGCCAAAGGTAAAATAGAATAGCAAGAAACCAGTGGAGTATGTTATGCATTTCTGCTAGACTAAGGGATACCCTGCACAAATGTATTCAAGTAAAGTTAAGTGGCGTTGCTAAGGCAGCCAAGCAGCCAGTGAGAAATTCATTGCTGAACACAGCTGTACGAGTAACAGATACCCTGTAAATGACTTAAGCGTTCAATAGTATAAGGATTCACGTGCCTTGTGCTAGAGTGGAGTATAATAAATAGAGAAATAGACAAAGGAAAGAGCAGAAAATTAGTTGAGTGTGCTATGAATTTGTGCAATACTAATAGATACCCTGTAAAACGCTGGCATTTTAACAACTTATATAAATAGAAAAATAAAGAGCAAGAAGTCAGTGGAGTGCTGCGACTTGGCATGACATGAAGCCCAAGACGTACTTTATATTTTTATATTATTATAGAGAAAGCATAGAGATACAGGAGAATATGTGAAAAACATTAGAGTATGCTAGACAGTAATACCCTGTAAATAGCAATTAGCAATATGTTTCTGCAGTCATCGATATACCCCATGCTTAACAACAGTTACAGGGTATTGCCAACTAACAACCACAAAACAACAATATACGATATGATGACGTACTGAAAAACTTGTTTATGAATGTTGGTTGCTAGGGCAACGACCAGCAAAAACCGGCAACTAGAAGGGATTGGTAACTAGGCACCGAGCAGTGGGCAGTGGGCACTGGGCCCCAGACAATGGACAATGGACAATAGGCAGAGGGTCTTTTCACTCTATACTTTGACGTGGCTAAAAGTTTAGCTGTAAGTGGCCAACTAACTTGTTAGTTAATTGCCAGGCCTTTTACGATATATACCTTTTGCAGCCTAGCCCCTTTTGTGGCAGACGATTTGGCTCTAGACTAACTTTTCCTTGGCTCAGATTTTTCTGGGGTTTTCAAAGCGAAAAGTAAGTGTCAGTCATTGGGCATAACTTATTGCTTGTTAAAGAGAAGGTGTTCATTGATGTTAAAGAAGAGAGAAGCGTGGAAAAGGCAAATGAAACTTGAACTTCTCATTGCACCTTTAAAATTTAACATTTCTTGGGAAAGTAAAAGCTTTAGATCTAATTAACTTTCATGTCTGAACAACTATATTAAAAGAATGATTCTTTGGAACTAAACATTTGCTTTTTATGTTTATATTTATGCTTTAAATCTGCTCTCAAGAGTGAGCTTCATCATTCTTCAATGCTCTACAGCCTCCTGTCTACTCAGTATTTCAGCCTGACTGTTAGCTGCATAGACTTAACAGAGCTAGCTATGTTAAGATAAAATATTAGACTCTGCTATGTTAGGCTGAATGCTTTACTCTCTCTGTCTCTCTCTCTCTCTCTCTCTCTGTCAACATATGTTTACCAAATTTAAACTCTCACACATTACATATCGTGGGAAATATCAAATTTAAAACCGGTTTAAACATTTTCTATATATAAACCTATTTTTTGCTTAACTCAAATTTCACATAATATTGCCGCCATTTTGTTACTTACCTTTTTGCCATAGCCTTTTAACCCTAAGCTTAAGGGTAAGGCAATGCACATATAGACCCATATATATATATATATATATATATATATATATATATATATATTGTATTTACTTATGTAGATCTGTGTGGCTCTTTTCGTTCTCACTTCCATTGTTCATGGCGCTTATCACGCGTAATTCACGTATTTCAATGCAATTTCCTTATTTGCTTAGCACTTTCATTGTCCCATGTCACACGCAGGACAAATCCAACCGGCTTTTTAATCCTTATCACATTTGGTTTGGGTACGACTTTTCCCTGCCTCTCCCGCCCCTCGCTCGCTCTTTTTGGGTTTTCTATATTTGTGTTTATTTTCAGGATTTACGCGTATTTATTTAGGCACATTCAGAATCTCAGATATCGCTGGATATTTATACCTTGCCATTGTTATTATTGCTATTTTAATAGCTGTTATTTAGAGATTATTATTTCGGATTAGTGCTCGGAATAAAGTGAACTAGTGAGCTTGTTCACTGAGCTGTGAATGGCAACAGTTCAGTTAGTTATGAGTTGAAGAACTTGGATAAACTTAGACCAAATGAGCAAATTGAACTGGTTCCAACATAGTACTTAGTTTATGAACTAGTTCCATGAATGTAGCTGCTTAGCTAATTTAACTAGAATTCCAATAATTGCTGTACATGACTTGATGAACTAGATTTCAATGAACCATTTCATTTTCACATGAGCTTCATACACTAAATTGAACTAGAGCTTATCAACTTGCTATTGGTTCATGAACTAGTGCACAATTGAACTTGTTCAGCCCACAGAGAACTTATTAAATTCTTATGTTTCGCTCATGAACTATTCACATAGTGAAACTAACTGATCAACGCAATGCAGAATTGAACTTGTTCAGCAAATTGAACCAGAATATTCAATTATATTTATATATAACTCACATAACCTTATATGCGCGTCCAAGTACAGTCTACACATAAATTCAATCAGACGACATTTGTATCAAAAAAAAAAGGAAGTAATCTGCACTAAAAAACTCAATTGAGTTGGTTCTTTTGTGAGTGTTGAACTGAAAAATTCTTGAGTTACTCAGCTGTGTGTGTGTGTGTACGATAAATCCAATAAATGACATGCCGGGTAGCTATAATGTGCTCTACTCGAAGAAATCACTTTTCAAAAGTCAACAGCACAGAGTGGAGTGGAGATAGAGAGAGAGGGAAGTTATGCAAGGCTTACAGGGTATAGAGAGAGAGAGAGTGAGAGAGCAGAGGTAGGCTTGATGTGCTGTGGGGGTGGCTCAAGTCTCGCTCGCGTCCGGAGGGTGTCTCGTTTTTGTGGGCTTGCGGTTGCTGTCGCTGAGAGATTGTTGAAGGTTGATGCGTTAGCCACCAAAGTGGGTGCATTCACATGTCTCAAGAGCTTGTTATATGCTCGATATATACACATAGATATATATGTATATATGTATATATATATATATATATATATATATATATATATATAGACATGCAGAAGAAGCAGCAGAGGAAGATGACTTCTCATAATGTAGATGTGTTGATGAGTTTCGGGTGACAAAACAGGAAGAGCTGACAAATTTGCACAGCTATGCAATTTTTTAATAAGAATAAGAGAGCGGGAGTGTCTCTGAAGGAGAAGGCAGATATGTTGCAATGCGTGCCACAAGCAGAAGGTGTTGCCAAGCGGTAATAAATGAATGAAAAAAATGGCTTAGATTTAGATTTTCAACCTCAAGTAACTCGAGTTGTACGGCAGCTAGACAGTTGAAATTTGATATAGACATGGCAAAATACATATTTAAAATATTACAAAGCTGTTGCTTAGCTAAGGGCTGATAAATACATAATATACCATTGTAAGTCATATAACTAGAATTCTAGCAAATATTTATAGCATGAAAAAAGCATTTAACTATATTATATAAAAAAGAATTAAGCAATATATGTGCTGTGTTAGTTTAAGTCATATAACTTGATATCTAGAACAGCCTTTAGCCTAAACTAACTCAAGTAACTCGACTTCTAGAAGCGCTAAACAGCTGAAATTTCTTGTGTGCACAGTGAGTTAAGTAACATGTTAAATTTAACTAAAATAGCTAAAGATATTTTCAACATTTGATAGCCTAACTCAGGTAACTCGACTGCTAGAAGAGCTATAAAGCTGAAATTTGCATTGCTAACATCAAAAGGCATTTTTAACTCTAATAAGTCGGCTAACAAAAGAGTTCGCTATAAAATGTTGGAAGTATGTCAACAATTTAAGCTAGCAGAGCTTGGATAGTTAAAGAGCTCTTTAGCTATAATTTCTTTATTTCTTAAGTTAACAAGATTTGCTAAGTTAGAAGACGGTACCAGTTTATAAAGCTATCAACATATTGTATATATATATATTATACACACAGTCGAGCAGTAAACAAATCAACGCACGAAATCTCAGTCTAGAAAAAAAGTGAAAATTGCATTAGAAGCAAACAACGTTCGCGCACTTTTTAATTGGATTTCAGACTATGCTAGAGCTAGAGCCAGGGGGAGAGAAGTAGAGAGAAAGAGAGAGAGGCAGATAGAGAGAAGAGGCGACCTGACTCTAGCTGGAAATGAAACTTGGCAGAGGTTGCGCTGTGCCTTGTTTTTCTTTTGCTCTGACAACGTGCAACGTGCAGCAATAATGTGGAGCGTCATTAAAAGCTCAGCTGACGTCGCTGTCGACGTCGCAGTTGACGCTTTGATTATGATGAGTCACACGAGCTTGTTGTTGTTGTTGCCGTTGCTATGTTGCATTAACATTCATAATTTGCACACGGCAACGTTGCATAGAACCAAATGGAAAGCCCACTTCGACTGCGCTTCAATCCATCTTGATGCCGTCTTTGGCCCACCTGGGCACAGCTGTGCTTCAACTTCATGTTGACATTTGAAGAGTCGATTGTGTTTTTTAGCGCTTTTCCAAAACTTCAAAACAGCCAGGAAATTGAAAGGGAAAAGCAAACATGGCCACAGGCAGCAGAAAGGTACCGCAGACACCTCTGCCTCCTGGCCACGTTTTTCCATCAATTCGATGGTTTTTTTTTTTTTGGCGAATTGCCCTCGTCCCGTGCTGGCGTCGCTTTTGATTGGTGCGAATAGATTTTTGCATGCCTTTTAATACTCATCAGACCTAAAACAGCGGTGGTTGTTGCACACCAAAATGGCGCCCTCTAAACGTAGTTTACCATAACCAAAAATTTTATATATATATATATATATACATATATATATACATGTGCTGCAACCCTTCGATTTCCCAGCAACTTGTCACAAATTTTCCAAGTCAGCGCGCAGCAAAATAAAATAGTAAAAAAAAAAAACTAAACGCTTGGCAATAAACAAAAATATTAGGCTAGGCAAAGACGTTAGGCCCGGGCGGTAGGGGTAGTTTGTGTAACCCTCCAAAATATATAACTCAAAAACTCAACAGCTTTAATTTATTTTTGACGGAGGCTCGCTAAAAGTTGTTGAAATGCCGCCAGGTGAAAATAACTGCCTCAATAAATTGTTAATGGTTTGCTTGATACTCTCTAACGGGGTACTATGAATGTGCTATGAAATGGCTAACGATATATTTCAGATGATATATGATATATGTTAAAAGAAAGAGCTGACTAGGCGCAGCAGTCTAGTCTAGCATCTATAGAGTTCTTTAAGTAGTTAAAGTTTATAATAAAGTTAACTTGATTGAACTCATTTTAGATGGCTTATAGACTATGTAATCTATATAATATATATTATAAAATTATGCCAAAGTTTGTCATGTGTGGAAAGTCGGGAAAACTCATTCAAATTGTGCTATAATGGAGTAGTAACTCAGACAAATTTAAATTATTAATAAAATAATAATTATACATAAAATATTATTATACATATAATTATTTTTTTTTATAATTATTATTAATAAAATAATAATTATAAAAATAATAATTATACAACATTTTCTGCAAACCACGTTTGGACCAAAAGCTAATGTTAGCCAGCAGCTGGCAAATGTCTTTGAGAGAATCATATCTGAGCTTACACAACTTGAGTCATATATTATTATAATATTTATTCTATAATATTTTTCGATAAATATTATTTTTATTTATTAAATTATTATTAGATAAATAATAAAGGCAGTCATAAAGCAACTTCTATCCATTATATTATATATATATATAGGTTCTTCGATCTATTTTACCAACTAGTTTGCAGCTATTGTCTTAGCTGCTCTTATTTCACCTGTATTATAGACTTTATTTGTTTCGTTAGGGTATTCGAACTGTTGTCATTTCTTATCGCTGCCTTTCTTACTTCAGTTTATAACCTTTTACCTTTGCTGCGCTACAGCCTGAATGCATTTCCTCTGAGTCGGCATATTTTTTTTTTGTTGGGAACGTCTACAAAAGAGGCCTTGTTACATTTCGCATCCTTTTTTTTATTATTTTGTTTTTTCCTAGGGAGCAGGTATTACCTGCTGCTGCTCTTACCTGTGCCACAAAAGGCTGCCTCAGCGGCTGCTGCTGCTTCTTATTTGTTTCGTCTTCTGCTCTTTTCTCACCTTGCACAATTTTCCTGCTCTGACTTTAACTGACAATTTATCTCTCGCTGGCTGTTTGCCCAAGGGACGGCGTTTGTTGTTGTTGTTGCTGCTGCTGTTACAGACAGGTTCCTTAGCCTGGCCTAAACAAATGCTGTCGCCTGTCTGATTTTTCATTACCAACGCTCGTGAGCCGGCATATGTTTGTGTTTTCCTTTCATTAGTTAGGCTGGCTGGCTGGCTGTCTGTTTGCTGGCAATAGCAGCTATACACACACACCTGACACACACACACACATACACATACACACTCTTAGAGTTTTTCCCGCTTATCATCGCAGCTTCTCCTGCCCCTTTGCAGCAAAGTGTTTTTAATTCTCTCATTAGTAACTGAAATTACAACGCAACATTTAGACTGCGACTGCGACTCCAACTCCAGTTCCAGTTCCAGTTCCGACTTCATCTCTGTGGCCCTCTTCAATTCCGACTCTATAGAGCAAGCTGCGAGCGTGTGCGCTGCATCATTTCCGGCTGGGCCTTGCATTAGCTACATTTGTATCATTATCTCTCTCCCTTTCTACCTGACTCACTCGCCCTCTCCCTCTCTCTCTCTCTCCCGCTATATCATTTTCAGTTGAATGCGGGCTTTCAGCATTTGCTTGTTAATTGAGCGCGGTGTCAGGCTCCATTTCCAGTTGGCATCATTCTCAATTTGTCATATTTAAAACGTGTTCTTCTTACTCTTCTTCTTCTTCTTGTATGCATCAATCACTTGAGTTTAGTCGGCTATGCTTGAAAATTAAAGAGTAGCACTTGATATGAGTCTGATTTATGCATTTTGTAGTGGAATAAAAGTGAAGGAAATGCGAATTGAAATGTTGAGAATAAAAACTTATTCGAGAGATGTATATATAGAGTGTATAACTAATATAATATTTATTATATAATTTAGTAAAAGTTTTCTCAAACTGTTTGAGCTGTTCTTAACATTGTTTTTAGAGTTAAGAGTCTGTTGAAAGTATTAAAGCTTCTTTGAGAAACTGATTTATTGGAATTTTACCCAAAGAACTGTTCTTTATATTGCATTAAACTATCAAATGTTCTATATATATATATATATATATATATCATTTGATTATATAAATTACAAGCAATACCTACAAATTCATTAAGTTCCTCAGTCTGTCCGTCTCGAATGATATATGAGCTCTGCGTATAATTACAATAGCTCCTAGCTTCTATGTAAGGGTAATTGGATATATGTGACTTAAAGAGCGCCTTGTTTACGAAATGATATATGACCTGCAAATCGTAATTAGGCAAGTCACAGCAGGCGCAGGGTACACAATATTTTGAGTGCATTATTTATCCTGCAGTTTTGATATATGATCCGTACCCTATGCCGTATTAAGCCTAATTAACGTCACTTCATAGCAGGCAAAGGAAATAATGGAAAAAGATATTCATACTATTCAAACACACTCAGCATTGAATATTCATCTGGCAACTGTGAATGAGTTTTCTTCATTTTCTTCTGCTCAGCTTTTCTCGCTTCGCTTAATAAATTTAACCCAAAATGTCAACGTTTGTGCATAGTTCTTGACTTTAATTACAAACATGAACTCAGAAGCAAAGAAGAACTCTCTTTCTAGCACTCGCCCTCTGATTATCTGTCCCTCTCGCTCTCTCTCTCTCTCTACATAGCGACAATAGAAAGCTGAGACTCGCTTCTTGTATTGCATATTTAATAGCTAATTAAATGTTTTTTTTTCTGCGTTTTTTTCTACATTTTTTTTGGGTTTTTTATAATTGTTTTTTTTTTTTTTTGCTACGCCCTAGAAAAACTTTGTAGTTTCGCTAAACGACTTTGTAGAAAGATTTTCTTTTAGCAGATCGCTTAGTTTCTCGACTAACGGCTCACATATATCGTCATGTTCGACCTGACCTGCATCTCATTTCATGCAACGAAACACATGTTCACGAATTTCACACTCAACTTGACTCGAAACAATTTGTCAACCGGGCAGGAGTTGGGGGCCATGGGTATACGGGCATACGGAATTGGGAATTGCGTTATGCCAGCTGCGTTTAGCTCAACCTGTGACTGGGACACGGTCGGTCACGCTCTTGCACTTGGTATTCTTCCAATGACACGTTCAGCCAAAACAAAGGCAACAATGAAATATGACGTATACCCTGTAAATGTCCGTAATGTGTGCTGATAAAAAGCGGAGCAGTATAACTTTTTGAAAGGGAATAAGAAGAGCGCTTGTAGAAATTATATTTAAAATATATATATATATTCAAATATACCCTGTAAATGTGGTGTATGCGCAGCATAGAGTGCTGGAAGCAGAAATGTAGGAAAGAAATACAAAGATAGCTTTGTAAGGCAAGCTTATATAGTTAAAATTCTTTTATTTCAACAAAATTGTGTATCAAAAATACCCTGTAAATGCCGAAAACTTGCTTGATTGAGGCATTTAAGTGGAAGTGTAGGCTGTATTAAGAAGCAATTTATTAACGTTAGCTTGTAAAGTATTATAGCAACAATCACGTATATCTAATATACCCTGTAAATGGGAAAAACATGCTAGAGTAATTAGTTGGGAAACAAACTTGTAAAGCATTGTAGAAACTAGGCAAATATAGCCTGTAAAAGTTTAAAGTGAACTTTAATATAAAGCAAGCTTTAAATGATGTTGTGTTAGTATACCCTATAAATGTGACAAATGTGCCAGACCTTAGGAATCTATACATAGACATATAAACTGTATATTCAAGTGTCTATTAGTTTGAATATATATATATATATATGAGTACAGACTACTTTGAGTGTTTGTACAGGGTATTCAACTGGCCAACTGTGTATACAAACTGATTCGTTTCGGGCTAATTAAACAAAAGTCAAGCGACACTTGATTATTTCTGTTTGGTTCAATATCAAAATGAATTTCTGTTGCTGCCTTTGCCCGCATCTAGCAGCGCAACAGCAACTCTAACGGCATCTGCATCAGCATCTGCATCTAAAGTATTTCAATTGAAATTTCAGCTTAGCTATGCAATTCAATTGTCATCAGACATTGCCCCTTGCTCTCTCTCTCTCTCTCTCTCTCTCTCACACTCTCTCTCACTCTCTCTGCCTCCTTATGCCTGTCAATTCAATTTTAATCAAATGCGTTACTTCGATTCCCCAGCGCAATTAATTTGAAATGTTTCAGTCGAATGAGCAGACGCCTATATGTATCATCCACATTTATAACTTATATGGCTCGCCCTCTCTGACCCTTTTAGCCCGCATATTCTGGCATTTTGCATAGGGTTGTCCATAAGGCATATTTCCGAGCCATTCCATGCCGTTGCTCGTTGCTCGCTGTTGGCCCGGTCAACGCACCGTGTGCTCAGCTTTTGATAGTTGTGCTTGCTGCCAATTGTTAAAGCCAAATGGGTTTAAGCGCCGCGAATATGGGCAGGCTAGAGATGAGCGCGTGTTTTACGTTTGATTTGTAAAAAATAATGATAATAATTCTAAAAAAAATATATATATAAGCACAAATATATATATATATATATATGTATATATATATATATATATATATATATATATATATATATATATATATATATATCGATGGCAACAACAAAAATATTTTAAAATATTTTTTTAAATTTTTTATATATTTGAAGTTATCTAATAATTACTTTATAACATACGTGTGCGTGTGTGTATTCGTGTTCTCGTATCTCTCATTAACTTTAACCTCACTTAAACACACGCACTCCCCCTGCTTCAGGTGGGTGCTTTGGTAGCTGCACAGGTAATCGACAGAGCGCATTGCACTCGTTTTCAACTTCCGGTTATGAACTGAATGAATGCGAGCACCTTTTGCATTCGCATTCGCATTCCCATTCACGTTTATGCTTCAGTTGCTGCAGAAAACTCTCGCTCCCCGCCCCCTACCTCCCTCGCCAACCCCTTGCTGTATGGGCGCGCTTTTCAAATACAAAAGTTAGTTTCGCAAAAATGTGGACTGTGTCTCTAAATGGTTTGCTGCTTGTTAGAGGTCATTAACGTGGCCATTGTTATGGCTCTATATATAAATACTGTATATAGACACTCGACGTGGTAGTTCCAAAAAAAGGTCACCCGCTATCTGGGAGCCAGCGGATGCGACGCGGCGCCTCATTAAAATCAGATTTGAGTGCGCAAACACAAAAGCCGCTGCAAGCAGCATTTAACTTGTATTTCGATGGCTCGACACACTTGAACACCCGCTGTGAATGACTCTCCCTCTCTATACCCCTGCCTCTGCCACCTCACCCTACTCCAACTTCGATCAGTTTTAAATACTTGAACACGTTAAGCTAATGACTGCCCTCGTTCTTTGAGAGGACTTTCTACCTCTCTCTCTTGAGAACCTTTTATTAATGATTCCTCTCTCTTCCTCTCTCGCATTACAGACAGCGCCACTTATGTTGGCAACATTTTGCGCATCAAATCCGTGAAGAAGGAAGATCGTGGCACCTACTACTGCGTTGCCGACAACGGCGTCAGCAAAGGTGATCGTCGCAACATCAACGTGGAGGTTGAATTCGCACCTGTCATAACTGTGCCCCGACCACGCCTCGGCCAGGCTCTGCAATACGACATGGATCTAGAGTGCCACATCGAAGCGTACCCCCCACCAGCCATTGTATGGACCAAGGATGACATTCAGTTGGCCAACAATCAGCATTACACAGTCTCGCACTTCGCCACCGCCGATGAGTACACCGACTCGACGCTGCGTGTCATAACGATCGAGAAGCGGCAATATGGAGACTATGTGTGCAAGGCGACAAACCGTTTTGGCGATGCCGAGGCGCGCGTCAATCTGTTCGAGACGATCATACCTGTCTGCCCGCCAGCCTGTGGCCAGGCGTACTATGGAGGAGCTGAACATATTGCCGCATCCGCATCCTCGTTGGCATTGCTGGGCATTTTGCTGGCAGTGCTCTACTCCAGATAAGCCAATCCAAAACCAACAACGATGCTTCACATAATCATATCTAATCCATCTCGAATATACGAATAAATATATATATCGAAAGTATATATAGCTAAACATAGACATCAGCCGTAGAAGTTTCACAGTCGCAAAATCCTTTTTTTGAAATTCTGTTTATCTATATGTTTTCTCCAGTCTATATAAAACGTCCAATCTTATCTTAAGTTAACTTTAAGTTTTTAAAAGAGCTCACGCATTTTTAACTAATTTAGTAACACAAAAAATCCAACTCGAATCCCAAAAAAAAAAACAAATCCCGTCCGGTTTTTTCTGTCTCTGTATATTTTTAAATAACTATAGCTTATAATAAGATATATACATATATATATATATATATATATATATATATATATATATATATATATATATATATATATATATATATATATATATTTATAATCCAGACATTCCCGTTCTATACATCACATATGACTTTGTTTAATTTTCCACACTTTGTTTACAAAGAAGAAAATATTTTATTTTTTATTAAATAAATAATAAAGTATTTTCGTGCTGCTCTATATATATATGTATGTGTAATTAGTTTGATATATATCTAACTGAACATTTCGAAAGACAAAGAAACAAATTGCGAAAAACAACAGAACGAAAACCAATTAATACTTTTCTAACCCAATTTCCATTTGGGTGTAAATAAACAATTTTTGTATTAAAAACTAAGAGAAAAGAAAGTATAAAATAAAGCGAAAAAAATGTGTAAAATGAAAAAAAATTAAATTGTATTGAAACTAGAATGCTAAAGCTAAGAGCACACTGGGTTTATTTAAATACTGTTACTATAAAAGTTCTAATAATTAAGGCTTAATCGAGCCGCCCGCTATGGCCATGCGATAATATAGATTGAATTCGGATTCGTAGGCCGTAAAATTGGCATTCTGGTAGCAGCTGCCCGGCGGCACATATAGACGCATTGGATTCTCTACTATGAAGCGATAGATACGCTTGATCCTGTGCAGCTGATGCTGTGTCTTAGTGCCCAGTGATTCGATAGTATCGAGTAGCTGAACAATTTCCTCATGTTGGCGGCGTGCCTTCAGTTTTAAGTCGTGTGGATCAACTGAAAAGCGAGATGGGAAATGGAAATTGAAATGAAAGGGAGTTTTTTAATAGAAAAGAGAAAGGGCGCTGCGAGCTTACCAATTATCGTCTTCAAATTCAATTTCAAATCGGATGTGTGTGCAGCAAGTGCTGACGCCCACAAAATGCGTTTATGTACTTCCTGCACAGCCCCAATGGGGGTTAGCAAATGACCAGGAGCCAATTGCATGGTGGAGGCCAACTCCTGTGTTTCCACGATGAGCGGATTGGCCGAAAGCAAAAAGGCGCTGCGAACAAGGAAATTCAATTATCATAACAGACTAGCTATATACATATACAGTGAATTCTTCGCTAGGCATAGAGAAGCAGACATCTCACTTGAATACAGAGTATTATGATTATATAATCAATATTTTCTATATCATATACTCAAAAAGTAACCGATTTCACTGTACATACAGTATATATATTACATATATGTATAAGCCTTACCAGTTGCGTGGCACACAGCTAAGTTTCTCCAGTGGCATTTCAGCAAAGGTATTCAGCTCCAGTAGATGAGAGGGCAAAGTGGAGGGAGAGCTGCTGGCAGGCGGCAACATGGGAGTCGATGTACAATTGCCTGGCATAATTGTTGTATTATCAAAGCTGCGACAAAACTTTGACTCCATTGGACTCGCATCGAACTCTAATTTGGTGCTGGAGAAGACGCTGTCGTTGGCCAGACTGAAGCTCTCCATGCCCAGGTACGACATGTTGCCCACTTTGAGTTTGCTGCTAAACAACTGAGATTTGGCATTTTGTTGGTGTGTCGTTGCCTGCATGTCGTCCAGCATATTCTTCAATATATTCTTGGAGTACAGGATTTTCTCTTTAATCTGTGATAGCTGCATCATATCGTGACGTATGCCATTGATTGAGGTACTGATTTCACCATAGATTTGCTTAATGGAACAGAGCAGCAGCTCGTGGCTTTCCAATTGACGTACGCCCGATTCTAACTCCGCGCGCAGCTGTTCAATCTGTTCGCTGAGATACTCGTTGCGTGCATGATTGAAATTTCGCAGATTGTACTGAAGTATAAATTCAGAGATGATCTCCTCGCTGCTCTCATCTTGCTCATCGCTGCTGATGCCATTGAAATTATTCACCTTCCTCTGCAGCTCGTCCATAAATGTGCTATAGGCGGCGGCGAAACGCTCCTCCAGCTGCGCAACTTCATTTAGTGCTGTCAGATACTTGGCCACCAGCCCCATCAGCTCGGCTTTTGTTTTTAACAACTTAATATCAAAGCTATTCAGCATTGGCTTCGACAGAGAGCTAATGGTTTCAATGTTTTGGCTGCTCTTGTTCAGTTGCATCACTTGCTGCAGCTGCTCCTCCTTAATGCGCATGATCGCGTTGAAGAGCAGAACATTTGGTATATTTGCAAAAGTTTGTCGCATCTTTGACCAGAGATGGTGCTTAGCCTCTGCCAGTTGCTGGCCATTGTTGCCTTCTGCATTGCAGATTCTATAGAACTGTTCCAGTTCCTTGAGAGCCTGCTCCACGGCCTTTGAGGCTAGCTTTTCGCTGGCATTCTTCTGATTTAGTTTAACCGGCATTGTGGATAGAATTTGTTCTTTGTTCAAGAGTTCCTGTTCATAAGTTTTGCTTAGAGATTCCAATTTGAGTTGAAGTAAATAATATTTGGATTGATGCAGCTGCTGTTTGTGTGTTGCGCTAATTGTTTGAATATCTAAAAGCGCGAGATTGAGAACCATATATTAAAATCTTGTTGAGCGGCAATTGGTGCTGATCTTACTCTTAGTTTTAATAGAGGCAGCCAAGCTTTCATACTCCTTTTTAGCTTCTGCGAGGCACAGCTTCTCCTTTTCTTTCTCTTTCAGCAAATCCTGCATTTTGAGATGCACTTGCAGTTGGCGTGGCAGAAAACTACGTCCACAGGCTGGCACCACTTTTCCTTTGTGCTGTGCCACCTGCGCAATCAGCAAATTCTCGCGCACCTCTTGGACACGCTGGCGCGGTTGAATGCGGGACTGCATTTGCACAAATAGCTGATTTTGACGCGATTTAAATATGCTGCAAAAAAAATAAAATGGCAGTTCGACTTTAAGTTGAATATCACATTTGCTTACGATTTAAGCGCGTCCTCATTGGGTAGGGCGGCAGGCGGACAGCCTACGCTGATAGCCCACTCGCGAAATCCTTGTATCTGTTCTTCAAAATTCATATTCCACTCAAATTAACTTTAAATGTTTTTAAACGCCGCGACCGCGAAGATTCACAGCTATGCACTCACACTATCATGTCACAGATAGGGTTGCAAATCGATTGTATATAACTATTTTGCAATATGTATATAATTTATTATGTACACACTTAAAACGGTTATGATAATTTAAAATAACGAAAATTGAACTGATTATTTTAACAAATTATTTAATAAATATGTATTTGTCTATAATACACAAAATGTTTTAAGACGCAGTCAAACTTTGGGAAATCGAAAAATATTGTCATTGCTTTGCGTGAGAAGTGCTGTTATCAATAGTCGATTAATAAAAAATGTAAAAACTTTATTATGTACACACTTAAAACATAACCGGTAAACAAAATTTGAACTAAAAAGAATGAAGCAATCTTTTTTAACTAAGCACCCAAACCGCATTGAGTCACAAATGTCTTGGCAAGTGTACACTCTGCGCTCTGTGTCCAACGGTGAGCTGGACAATTTTTAAAATATTCCATATATGTGCAGCCAAGCACAATAGCTGCAAATGGACTGCATTTTGGTTGCTTTGGATTAAATTGTTGAATTGCTGCTAATCTCCGCTGAGCTTGTGGCTCACATTTTGCAAACGCGGAAGTCATAGCCTCCACATAAACCGTATCATTTGAGAATTTGGTAGTTAAATCGTTGCGTATGAGTTCCAAGTTGAGAGTTTTTGGGGACTGTTTGTATTGGGCTGTTGTGAGAATGCATTCAGCCAGGCACTATAGGAAGAGATAAGCGATAGTTAATTATCGATAACAAAAGTGCAGTCCGTTGTTGCAGACAGCCCTGTACTTGTGTTTAAACTAATTTTTATTACTTTTACAAAAGTATATATACAAATTTGTAAATACTTAATATGTAATTAATTATATATTTGTATTTCTTTTATACTTACGGTTGCGCCATCCATAGATGGTGGTCCATTATTTTGCTGTCCATTTACTGTGCCCAAAACTTTCTCTGCACATTTTTCGGCAATTTGATCGCGTCCTCCATCTCGACAGCAAAGTGCAGGATCCTTAAATTCCACATAAAATGTAGAAAATTTCAGAAAACTTTAATAGTTTACTTACCACTAGCTGAGGCGGTCTCTGACAGTCAATTGTTTGACCATATACAACTGTTCCACATCCCAGTAAAATGAAAACTAAACTATATTTGAAATTCCACATATCTCTTGCTGTTTAGAATGATGCTTTAAGTTAAACTGCAAAAATAGTTTAGACTAACAACGCTTTTATATGAATAGTGCTGGCTAGCTAGCTATTAGAGCCAGCCACGCAGAACAAATAACTCTGGGCAGGTTCATTGTTGCAATTCGTTGCTATTTGGTGCCAATGTCATATCTAATACCATATTTTGGAGCGTTGACATCGTGGATGAAAAAAATTTAAAAGTTCCATTAAATGAATTTTCAATATACATTTCTCGCTTGGCCAATTAAAAAGTAATTTTAGAGGAAGTACAATTGCCGCATTTAGCTATTAACATATATGTATGTGTTTCAAGGTGAGAAATTGTCAAAAAAAATACACATGCTCATGATTATTGATAATAATTGGTAATCCCAGAATTTAAATGCTCAACGGTCATTGGGGTCAACTTTTTTTGACAATCTGCGTTTAATAGGCCTGTTGAAGCCATTTACAGTTCAGTAGTGCATTTAAGCTGATGATATTTGTAGTGGTAGTCCAAGTTATATAATTTTAAATGGTAGGTCATTAGGAAGAATAATTCCTAAATTTAAATGCTGATTATTTGGAACACAGCTTAAACTAACAGAAGTCTACACTACTGTTAACGATTAACATAAGTTCATTCAGCTGATTGCTGTTAAGATATCGAAACCGAAAATATCGATAAAAAGAGGTACAACCCAAAGCAAGCAGATGGATGTGAACAATAAAATGTATTTAAACAAATGAAAATAAACATTCACAATAAGTAAGGACAGCCATTAATAAAATTATTTTTACAGATTAGTTGTGGGCGATGTGCGTGGTCGTTTTAAGCAATTGTTCAGCCGAGTGGAGCAGGTAAACAAAAAAGCGGGACCATTCGAGATTTTGTGCTGTGTCGGCGATTTTTTTGGCGCCGAAAAGCAAAACGAAGAACTTATTGCATACAAAAATGGCTTTAAACATAGTAAGTAGAACGGATGTATATTATAAATATGATTTGTGTTTGATATGTATATGTAATTCACAGTTACTGTGCCCACGTATATATTGGGGCCCAATAAGGAGGAGGATACAAAATATTACAATGACTTGTTGGATGGCGAAATCTGCACAAATCTCACATATTTGGGCAAGCGAGGAGTTTATACACTGAGTAGCGGTGTTAAGATCGCCTATTTAAGTGGCGTAGAAGCAGCAGCGGACAGTGTAACGAAATGCAGCGAGCATGAATTTACCAAAGCCGACATACAAGCTGTGCGCAACTCTTGTTTGATTGCAAAGAACTGTGGCACGGACTACAGAGGCGTCGATGTGCTCTTAACTTCACAATGGCCCTACGGCTTGCAGGAGCAGGAGAATGTAACTAAATGCATAATGATGCATATACGATAACTAAGTTATTTCTTTTCTTATACACCCCACAGTCAAAGGCATCCAAGTTGATATCATTTCTGTGCCGTGAAATTAAGCCTCGCTATCATTTCTGTGCTATCAATGGCACCTACTACGAGTGCCCGCCCTTTCGAATGCCCAAGGATGAGACAACGCAATTTGAGCTGTGTACGAGATTCATATCGCTCGCCGAAGTGGGTAATGCAAATAAGGCAAAATATATTTATGCATTGAGCTTGAAGCCTGTGGACAAAGCGCGCTTGCTTGATCTGGTGCAGAAGACAACAAACGAAATTGAATGTCCGTTTATTGGCTTAAACATGGATGGAGTTATTAACAAAAATGAGACGGTAAGAGCATATAATATATATATATATATATATATATAATATATATCATATTTCAATTGTAGTCGGAAAGTCGTCAATATTTTTATGATATGGACTCCAGTGGTCATCGCAAGCGACGCAACGAAATGGACAAACGTGATAAGCGACCTAGGATCATGCAAATAGATCAAGGTAAGTCTGATCATTAGATCATTATAAATACTATACAATTTCCTTATGTCTCCTTATAGATAACTGCTGGTTCTGTCTGTCCTCCGAGAAAGTGGAAAAGCATTTGATTATCACCGTGGGTGAACGTTTCTATTTGGCTTTGGCCAAGGGACCTATAAATAGTCAACATGTTTTGATCTTGTCTACCAAACATATACCCTGTGCTGCTCAGCTGAGCTCAGAGGATTGGGAAGAATTGCTGAAATTTAAGCAAGCCCTGCGGAAACTCTTCAAAAGTCTGGGACAAGTTGTTTGCTTTACAGAGCGACATTATAAGACTTCACATTTGATTATAGATGTTTTGGGCTTCGAGGAGGGTTATGCGTGGAAGATAAAACATAGTTTTGAGGTGGGATTTCTAGTACATTAATATATTATTACAAAATTAGTATATAGTTATGTAAGCTAACATGTCATTTATATAGTCATACATATTCGATTGATAATATTATCGCTTTCAGGACAAAGCTGAGGAATTTAATCTAGAATTTGAAACATTGCCTGCCTTGACTTCATCTAAAATGCTTCCCGAAATGGGACCTTATTTCCTAGCAGAACTACCCGATGACACCGCCTTAATTACACGACAAATGAAACATTTTCCGCTGCATTTTGCCAGGTGTGTGGCCTGGTCTTGAAATGGTTTGCTAATTAACATATTTATATACTATTCTAATTATATTTATAGAGATGTTTTTTGTTCGGAGAACTTGTTAAATTGTGATGAGAAAGTGAATTGGAAGGATTGTTTGCTTGATAATGAGGAGGAGAAGGCAAATGTTGATGATTTTCGGAAACTTTTTGCACCCTTCGATTTTACAGATGATTGATTGATTGTTTGATGAATGATGATGATTAAAAGCAGAACATAATTCGTGAGTTCAAAAAATTCTATGTTTTACTTATTGCATTTATAATTGCCATGGCAATTCGGTCTAAAAACTATTGTGCATATATATACTATATGTATATAGTATAAGGCTTAAGAGTCTCTTTGATATATTTTGTTAAGTATTTGTAAGAATGTTTGATGCGGCACTCCTCGAGATGTTTGCTGTATGTGAGTTTTGATCATATTGTAAGATTCCTCCTCGAATATGGCATAGGTAGAGGGCAGGCTAAGCTCCTTGTATAGAGCCTTAACGCGTTCTACTTTGAGAGGATCTACAAGGATGCAATATTAATAAATTTATACATATCGATATAGGGAAATAGTTTCTGTATTCATACCACTTTGTCCATAGCTGTCTATCATTATTTGTTTTTGCTCTGCATTGGCACGCTGCATGGCCACCACAGCGAGCCAGGAGCATTTGTTGTCCTGAATGTCTGTGCCCACTTTGCCAGTAACTTCTGGATTGCCAAAGCAATCAAGAAAATCGTCTTGCACCTGGAAAAAGTGACCCATTTCGAGTAGAATCGTCTTTGACTGTCTAAATGCTTCGGCATCTTTGTAACTGCAAGAAAATTAAGTTACTATATATATATATTATTGATTAGAGTGGCTTATTCATACCCGGCTAAATGCATGGCTAGAGCGAAGGGCAGGTAGAAGGAATAGTGAGCGGTCTTATTATCCACAATTGCTTTATAGTTCTCCATTGTAAATTCTGAAACACTTTTATTCGAGTTAAGCAAATCGAGAGATTGTCCACAAGTTGTTATGTAGGTGACTTCATGGAACAGCTCCATTAAAGCCACATAACAATCCAAATGACTAAAGTGTTGTTTAAGTATCGCATACATGGCATTCTCTATCATGATGGCATCATTAATGGCTATCAGGCCAACTGATTCCACTCGATGCCAACACTTTTGACCCCTACGCGTGATACTATTGTCCATCACGTCATCCGACATAATGAAGAAACTTTGCAGCTGCAATTTATGGAAATTTTTCAAACATTATTTTAGTATTTAGTAATTAGAGTCCTTACCATTTCGACACACCAACCCAAATATTGGGCTAGTTTTATATTCTCGGGTGTTAGGTCTTCGGCAGGTACTAGATTTTTATATGTAAGCACCGTTAAGATGCCGCGATTCTTTTTGCCACGGGGCACATTGTATTGCATGACCTGGGCAAACCATTTAACAGCATCACTGCAATTGAAACCCTTTGTGTAATTCGTTAGGTCACGGACCACATCTGAAAAAGTATAAATAACATGTCATTCAAGTACAAAATTTAAATGCAAATGTTTAGCATTATTATGCTAATTGATGCTCACCTGGAAATACGGCCATAAAGTCGCGACTTTCATCTTTTGAAACTGTGACGCGCGCTGCAATTGGCACCGAATGATTTTGTAGCGTAGATAAAGTTCTGTGAAAAATAAAAAATATGAATAACGTAACTTAATACAGGAATAACAGAAAAATACTGCTGCAAATGATGTATGTTGATTGAAAATACTGCAGCAACAGCTGTGCGGCCTACGTGACCGCCTACTTTCACTCCATGTATGCCACGCCCCTAGCGGTCGCAACAGCGGCAGCATCATAACGTAAACAATAGTGTTTTCATTTTCTCTTGTCTTGCTTTTACCTCGTTGTCTTCTTCAGTTTCTTCTCGTTGACCAATTCAGTGGGCAAGCCGCCAATTGTATCCACAGATTTAACTTCGTCACTGGTTGATATAAATCTACGCATCAAGGCAGTACGTTGTAGCAAACGCTGCTGCGGCAATAACTTTTGCGCTAATTTAAACATGTTTTGAAATATTTACTAGAATTTTAGATAGTCTATATTCGTTTTTACTAATTTTTCTACATTCAGCACTCAGCTGCTTCAGTCTTCTGCAAATTTCGCCAGCACGGCTTAAAAATGTTCCTCAAAATTAATTTCGTTGTAAGTAAAAACAGTAAATTGTTGCGCACTTGAAATAAATGTTTGCTAGTCGAAAGTCGAATGAATTTTGACCGACTGCCTAGTGTGACCGCGAGTCTAAATATGCAAATGGTCAGCGAAAATACTAAAACTATCGCTAAGAAATCCACATATATCGATTGTTGAACGCTTCGATACATGAGTAGCTTCAACGCTTTTGCTCATCGCTAATCGCCGAAAAGACTGGAGCGCACGCAAATAACAAAAAAAGAAAAATCGTGATTTTTTTCCCCTTTATAACTACATCATGATGGATGAGCAACTTATTGATGAAGTAGCTCACCACGGCGTCATATACAATCGCCAAAAGTATTATTTAAATGGCAGCACCAGCGGCGGCAAATACGAGACCAAGGACGAGGCTTGGCAGCTCATTGCGCTGAAGCTGCGGACGGACGGTAAGCCCAATAAAAAAGTTTCAACTCAATTTGCGCTAATTAGCTGAGTAAACTTAATAAACAAATACATTTTGATTGGCAGTGGAAACGTGTAAGAAGCGCTGGAAATATTTACGCGAACGTTATGTATCTCAGCGCAAACAAGGCGATCCACCTGTTTATGAGCATCTATCCCGTCCGTATTTGGAAAAAATGAAATTCCTGGATCAGCATATACAGCCTCGTAAATCCTACCGAAATGTGCCCAACTTTTTGACCTCACCACACTCGGCGAATAGCTCCAATTATAGTGAATATAATGTGGACTCCAAGTCGAATAGCTCACACAAGAATATGTCGCATTTCACTGGCCAGAACCATCATTATCATCAACAGCAGCAGCAGCAGTCGGGGTCGGTAGATCAGCAGCATCCAATGAATGCACTCAGCACTGCTGCAGCCTCAGCTCTAGAGAATGTTAATGGACAAGTGAAAATAGAGGCGGAAATATTTAGAGATTTTGCTGCTGCTGTAGCCTCACAGCAACTGCAGCATATCTCACAATCGCAAATGCAACAGCAACAGGCGGCGGCTGTAGCCGCAGTCATGGCTGACTCATCGCAGGGCTATCAGGAGCCGATAATGAATGGCGCCGGCAGCACAGGTGGCCTTACCTCGACGTCTTCCTCAATGAAATCGCCGTTGTCCTCTCCGCTGCCTGGTATGGGTGTAACTCAGAATACACAGCAAGCGGAGCAGGCGACTACAGTAGCGTCCCAACAGTCAGCTGTACATTCCTCATCCAGTGTGCAGGCGGGCTATAGTCATAAGAACAGCGATGAAATGCATTCCTCAGCCAACTATCACAATAAGAAGCCCCGCGTGCAACTAAACTCCAACGGTGTCAGCAATCATGTACAGCATGCCAGCAATGGTATATCTAATACTAATGGACATTTTGGCCAAGACAGCGACGATGATTCGGATGATAACAGCAATGATTTAATGGAACCACAGACAATGCTGCAGCATGAAAATCACTACAATAATTCTCTCAATATGCAGCGCAATAACTCGAATGGCAATGTCAACAATAATAGTAATCAACAGCAACAACAGCAGCAGCAGCAGCAACAACAGCAGCAACAGCTTCAGCAGCAGCAACATCAGCAACAACAACAACAACCGCAACATACGAATATGTTTCCAACTAATACGGATTTCCTCTTCCAGCTTTATCAGCAGCTGCCACAGCAACAGGCTGCAGGCAGCTCGCATGCTTCCAACTATGGTAAATTCCAAACGCCAACAAATCCACATGGCATACAGCGCTCCTCGGAGCATTTGCTGGGTGAGCTGGTCACCACGGAGCTATTGAAAATGAATAAGGATCGTCGAAAAAATGTACAAAAAAGAATATTGGAAATACTCTTCTTTGATGATTAGGCAGCAGGGCACCAGTGCTCTACAGTATTAAGGGTTTCTTTTGTACATAGTGTATATAGGGTATATGCTTGTCTACTTTACTCTTTAATTTATGCTTTATGTTTTAAGCTTAAAGTTTGAATAATTTTTTTTCGATTAATTTCCGATGCCTACAACATTTGCTTTTCAATTTAGTAATCAAGAATAATAGTAAGCTTATTTGCCTTTTTGCAATTTGAAATATTCCAAAAGTAAACTGAAAAGTATAGTCTTATACTTAATTACTAAATTATGTTGGCCTATATTACATTATATATATTATTCTTAATTATTCATTTTTGATAAGTTGTCCGTTTTTCCATAATATTGTTCGTTAACCCACCAAGGCATTTGAAAATTGTTTTTCATTTGTGCTAGTCATGAACTATATATATATATAGCAACTTTCCAGATTGGGCTTAAGTTATATAAATATTTATAAGTTATTATTATTATTAAGAGGGATATTGTAAAATGTATACTTAGTATACTTATTTAAGCAAAGTAAAACACATTTGTAATTTATTCAATTTATGTTTATTAAAGTGTTTATGTAACTATATATATGTATATATATATGAACATAGTTTTGTTTAACATAGTTAATGTTGTTTAGCCATATATTAAGATCGGTTAACTGTAGTCTATATATATAGATATATCTATGTTATTGTCTGGAAACCCGCCGTATCCTTCAGTTCGAGTGGCTTCCACCATAAATCTACGCTGTGATGAGTTTTTGGATTGGGCGTATCACAACCCGTCGTGCAATTCGACTTATAATTATCAGCTGGGTCTGGCGAGTGGATAAAGAAATCCAATATTATATATGTAATGCATAATATATCGTTGTCAAATGCTTACCATATTTATGATCGTGTTCCTCGTCGCAATTTCTGGGACAGAAGACGACCTTCACATCGATGGGCTCATATACCTTCAATATCAGTTCGGGCACCTTTTCTGACGTATAGTAGCCGGCCGTTGTATACTCTAATAATGATGAACGATTCGTGTGAGTCACTGGGTTGCTATTGCTAGCCGCTTGTAACGGCATTAGATGAATGCTTTGATTCTTTGACTGCAGCAGCCACGGCTTTTTATTAACCGTTAAAATCTCTTGGTGTGTGGATGCTGCTGCCGCCACTTTTGGCTGTTGTGTGGTGCGTGTGGTTGTTGGTATGGTGTCTTTAACTTGACTTAGACTTTGCAGCGTCTGTAGTGTTTCTTGAAGTGTATTTCTGGAATTCTCTTTAAGTATCGATTCTGTGGTGCTGGTGGTTGTTCTTGTTGCTGCTTTAGGGTTGTTGTTTAGTGTCAATGGCTGTGTAGAATTTTGTTTAAGTGTGAACATCTCTTGGTGTGTGTCTGCTGCTGTTGATGTTGTTGTGTTGCGAGTGGTGCTGGTGGTTGTTGTATGGCTTAGTCTGTTGATTGATTTGAATTGCTGTGCAGCATTTTCTCTAAGTGTGAGCAGCTCTTGGCGTGTGGCTACTGCTGCTTTTGGCTGTGTGTTGCGAGTGGTGGTGCTGGTGGTTGTTGTTTTGGGTTTTACTGTGGTGCTGTTTGATTTCAGTTGCTGTGTAGAATTGTCTTTGATCTCTTGGCGTTTGGTTGGCTGTGTGGTGCGGGCATTGCTTGTAGCTACTGTGGTTGCTGTTTTGGCTTTTACTATGCTGTTGCTATCTAGAAAATTCTGATTCTTTGATTTATGCTTTGATATTTCATTAAATTGCTTGGCTGATTGCTTGAGAAATGCGGGTACTGGCAGCGGCACACTTTGTGGCTTAAATGCAAAAGTCTCGGAGCTTTGTTGCTTCTTGGCCTCGCTCGTTAGCCCGTTCGCTTCGTCGAGAGACGGGTGTATGGAGTGTCGTTTGGCTGTGGCGGCTCTAAGCGCTGTCTGCTTAATGGCGGCTTCTGTTGCTGCGCCCGTGGCCCTGTCCGCGTCCTCGGCATCGTTTACATACTCATAATCCTCATCATCATAGTATTCTGAGTTGCTACCGATTGCATTTAAGCTCTTGGTTGTTGTGGTGCGGGCTGTGGTGCCAGCACTTGTGCTGCTGCTGCGAGGAGCTGAAGTGGTGCTCGTTCTGCTCAGCTTCTGTCTTAGTAGACTCATCAATAAGCTTTTTGACACGCTTAAGTCTTTGCTGTTGCTTGCAATTTCATTAGCCAACAAGTTGGTAGTCTTTGTGGTGGTGGTGCTTAGTGGTGCAGGCGCTACGGTGTTGGCTGCTTGGATTAATTTCTGCTTTAGCAGTTGGATTAGCGTCTGCTTTTGGGCATTCAAGTCGGGTTTTGCGGTGGTTTCTTGCGGCTCCTCCATGGGCTCATCATTGGCATAGTCCGAATCCACATAGTTTTCGGAGTAATCTTTGTCATTGGACTTGAATACGGTGGCATTAGCTACGGCTGGCACAGGCACACTGGAGCTGGTCTCTAGCGGATCCACGGCAGTAGCTGACATGGACATTGGTTTGGTTGTGCTCGCAACTAAGCTCAAAGTCGTTGTGGTGCTCTTTGTGGTGCTAACTGTACTGTTCATTGATAGCTTGTTATCTTTCAGATCATGCTTATCCAACACATTCTCCAGCTCATTCGTATCGTATTCGCTATCATAGTATTCGGAATCTTCTTCAGCAGCTCTGCTGGTAGTTTGTGGTTTTGGTAGTTCCTGGGTCAACTGCTTAATTGACTGCCTCAAGGATGCGGCGATAAAGGGCTTTGATGTGGCCAAATTGTGCTTCGCCATTTGGGCAAATGTTACTTTAGAACCCGGCGCTGCTGTTGTCGATATTACCTGGAATAGCTTGTGGAGTATATGTGCTGCAGCTAAGCTGGACATGGTCGAGGGTTTTGCTAGTGGTTTCATAGTTGTCCACTTGACTGTGGTGCTCTCCGCTTCCGGCGCGGGCTCATCGTTCATATAATCTAAGCTAAGCTCGCTGGAAACTAAGTTCTGGGATAAGAGCGAGGATTGCGAATCACTTTCCCCAAACAGACTTTTGCTCGATTTGCTAATAGCAAATTGTGTTTCGGTTTCTGTGTGTTTGTGAATGTTGAGTGGTGGTTGTTGTTGTTGTATACATTGTGTGTCTGTAAAGTAGTCGATTGGTTGTGGTTGAGTGTATAAATTTGGTATGAGCCGCTCCCTTAGAACTGCGTGTATAATAGGGCACATTGGGATAATTAATTTTTTAGGACTTACCTTCAGGTTGACAAGGCGGTAGTTTGGTGGTTGTTGTTACTTCAGTGGTGTTCTGCCCAGGTGTTGCGGTTGTACTAGTTGTTGGTGGTAAGGTTGTTGGTTGTTTGGTTGTTGGTTTCGGAGTCGTTGTTCTAGGGGTTGTTGTTGGCTTAGGAGTTGTTGTTGGTTTGGGAGTTGTCGTTGTCTTAGTAGTTGTCGTAGGCTGAGGTGTTGTTGTTGGCTTGGGAGTCGTTGTCGGCTTAGGAGTTGTGGTTGGGTTCGAGGTAGTTTTTGGCTTGGGATTTGTGGTAAGAATGCTAGTTGTTACTGGTTGAACAGTTGTTGGCTTCGATGTTGTTGTTGTAGGCTTAGGAGTGGTTGTAGTTGGCTTAGGAGTTGTGGTTGTAGGCTTAGGAGTGGTTGTAGTTGGCTTAGGAGTTGTTGTAGGCTTAGGAGTGGTTGTAGTTGGCTTAGGAGTTGTTGTAGGCTTAGGAGTGGTTGTAGTAGGCTTAGGAGTTGTTGTAGGCTTAGGAGTGGTTGTAGTTGGCTTAGGAGTTGTGGTTGTAGGCTTAGGAGTGGTTGTAGTTGGCTTAGGAGTTGTAGGCTTAGGAGTGGTTGTAGTTGGCTTAGGAGTTGTTGTAGGCTTAGGAGTGGTTGTAGTAGGCTTAGGAGTTGTTGTAGGCTTAGGAGTGGTTGTAGTTAGCTTAGGAGTTGTGGTTGTCGGTCTGCTAGTTGTTGGCTTGGGAGTTGTTGGTTTCGGCGTAGTTGTCGCCTGACTAGTTGTGGTTGGCTTAGGACTTGAAGTAGTTAGTTTTGGAGTCGTAACCTTGTTGGTCGTTGTTCTTTTAGAAGTTGTTGACTTGAGAATTGTTGTTGGCTTTGCAGTATTTGTAGTTGGCTTAGACGTTGTTGATGTAGGAGTTGTTGTTGGTTGAGGAGTTGTTGTTGGTTTTGAAGTTGTTGTTGGTTTTGGAGTTGTTGATTGAGTGGTTGTTGTTGGTTGAGCAGTAGTTGTTGACTGAGTGGTTGTTGTTGGTTGTGTGGTTGTTGTTGATTGAGTGGTTGTTGTTGGTTGTGTGGTTGTTGTCGATTGAGTGGTTGTTGTTGATTGAAGAGTTGTTGTTGGTTTCGGAGTTGTTGGTTTTGGCGTTGTTGATTGAGTGGTTGTTGTTGGTTGTGTGGTTGTTGTTGATTGAGTGGTTGTTGTTGGTTGTGTGGTTGTTGTCGGTTGAGTGGTTGTTGTTGATTGAGGAGTTGTTGGTTTTGAAGTTGTTGATTGAGTGGTTGTTGTTGGTTGTGTGGTTGTTGTTGATTGAGTGGTTGTCGTTGGCTTTGGAGTTGTTGTGGAAGTCGAAGTTGTTGTTGAAGGTGTGGTAGTGGTTGTTGGGTTGGGAGTTGGCTTAGTGGGCGTTGGCTTTGGCGGTGTTGTCGTTCTCTGAGTGGTTGTTGTTGTTGGCTCCGGAGTTGTAGATGGTGCATCTGTCGTGCTGAGCACCACTGTAGTAATAATTGGTTCTTCAGTTGTTTGGATGGTGGTTGCGGGCGCCGGTGGCAATATCACAATTTTCTTCTGGATTAAACTTCTAAAAGCGACGGCTGACGGCTGTATCTCCGGCTTAAATTCTATCCTCACAGTCGGACTGAGCGTGCTTTTGATAGTTGGACTTGCTGTTGTGGTTGGGGCCGTGCTAGAGTCGGTCGATTGATATGAGGGGTATGTGTACTTCTGGTAAGGATATTTCGGAGTGTTTTTATCTGAGTCTGTTGTTGGCTTGCCCGTTGTTGGGATGATAACAATTTGTACAGATGACTCAGGGTCGGCATTCTCTTCAATCAGCGCTTCCGGTTCCATATGCGGATTGTCATAGTTGTAGTTAGGGTATGCAGGATTTGAGGGATAATAAGGATACGAAGGATAGGAAGGATACGAAGGATACGAAGGATACGATGGGTACGATGGATACTCGGGGTATTTATAGGTGGGCGCTGTAGGCGTTGCAACCGTTGTTGACGTCGATGTCGGCGTCGACTGTGGCGTAGGCTTTGTAGGCAATATAACTAGCTTAATGCTTTGTTTTGGATCTTCAATGTTTGCTACTTTAGAGTCCTCGGATAACGAGCTCAATTCTGGTTGCTTTTCTGGTGCCCCTGTGTCAAAGTCCGCCTCGGAGATATATGGCTGGTAAGGCGACATAGGCGCATAGGATAGATATCCTTGGCAATCGACTTCATGATGTGGTCGGCAAAGTTTCCGTTTCGGGTCGTAGCTGTTGTTGCCAGGACATCTATAAAAAGATAATATAATTAAATGGAATTTATTTGAATTGAACTTGGAATTTCGTGAGGCACTCACTTGAAACGTGTTTGCAAATAGTTTCCACTCGGCTGCAGCTTGCAGCTGTAGTACAGGGCGCAATCCTTGGGTGATCTGAACGTGCCCTCCGTCGTGCATTCGGGAAACTTGAGCTCACAGTTCTCTGGTATGTAGCTGCCGCTGTTAGAGATCTCTGTCGAAGGACATTCATCGCCAGGTATACATTTGCCCTCCAGTTGCGAGAATATTGTGCCCGTGGGACAACCGTAAAGCTGTGGCGTCAAATGCCGATCACATTTGTAATAGATTCGGCAATCGTGCTGATAAGAAAAGCGACCCTCCTTCTTGCAAATAGGCGGATAATCAGGATTCACACGTTCCACACAACGGCCAGTGCTGGAGTTGAATTTCTGCATGGGCAGAGAGAGGATTGTAGAGTCAAGTAAGGATCGTAAAAGTGGCTCACTTACAGAAAGACTAGTTTATTAATATAATTAGCTTACCTTCAGTTCGGGACACTTGCTAAAGATTACACAGTTCGGCTGGCAGACATAGTAGTATTGCTGCTGATCCGGATGAGGCTTAATGCCCACGTAGTTTCTTGAGCAACGATTGTTCTTTCGAAAAAAGTAACAAATGAAATTTCAGTTATCAAAATATCTAAAAAGCAGCTAAACCTACGTAGTCCACTGTTACAGGATTTCCGCCACCTGGCAGGAATCTGTGTACGCCGTAATTGCTGTCATAATAACTGCCCGGGGGATTGTAGAGCGTAGGACGTGACCGATAGCCATAGCCAGCAAAGGCTCCAGCACCCGCATAGCTATAGGGCGCGTAAAAGTACGGACTATGCGGAGGAGGACGATGAGGAATGCCATATCCACGCGGCACATGCAGCGAACGGGCATTAATGGCCACCACAAGGGCCAGCAGCCAGATGCAGTTCGTCATAATGATACCCACTCGAAACTAAATTTATATATATATGATATTTATTTCAGTTTTTGGCTTTCGTCTTCACTTTGTTTGTTTTTTGATTGCACATTAGTTGAAAGAGAATTTTGGCTTTGATTATCCTTTGCTGTGGACGCGTTCGCGCTTCGTTTGTTACTTGTGGCTTAGAGTCGTTGTGCCCGGCTTTTAAATGCACTTTGTTCGCTTTAAGAATGTTGCATAATTGAAATGCCAAATGTGCTGATGCGTGATTTATGCAGAAGAACCTAAACGCAGTCGCTGCTTGCTGCTCGCAAAGAAGCAACAACATTTTCTCACTTCGTCTAAGCGCGCTGCATCGATTCATGAGCGCACGCCACGTGCGTCAAGAACCGGAAGAGAAGCTGTAAAAGCATCGCAGCATTACTGCTGCCCAAAAGAATACCTGACTCAAGCTCATCTTGATGCTTTGCTTCGGAGCGAGATGGCAACTACTTGGTTGGCTTGGCTTCCGTTGCGACAACTTTTTTGTTGCTCTTGTTGCTTTCTTCTGTTTTATGCACCACAGCTCGCATATAGTCTGAGTAATTGTACTCTTTATAGTTAGTGGTAAGAGGTATATTGGTTATATTGTAACGTTCGTCACTTTTTCTTTTTATCCGTCAGTTGATCTTCTGTCGAATCTTCGATTTCTTTGTTTACCTATCTCTCCGAAATGTCGTTTATCCAAAGTTTATCCAAAGGTCTATTTCATCATGTATTTATATATTTATTCCTTGCTCTACCCGCACGTATGTTTATTCATACATCCATATTTGTGCTTTTTTTTAGTTATTTATCCATATATAATTTATCTACATGTGCGAATGTTTATCCAGCTCCGAATATATGAGTAGACTAATTTTCTAAATAACTGGTTAAACCTAAAGAGCTCAATATGTTTATGAATGTACATTCTCATTTACCTCTAATAATATATATACATATATAAATTCCTTAAGTAAATACTTGACCTCTTCTACGACTACATCAAAAGCCAGGGTATTGCAGGGTCGACTACTTTCACATTTTCGCACTTGTTTTTGTTTTAATACGTGAACGTGATCGATGCGACTGCAGTTGTTGATGCCGGAACAAGAATCGTACAATGATTAAGCGAAATGCTTCCATGCGGTCTGATAAAAAATCCAACTGGGCCTGATATAGCTCGCATGCCTTTGGCATAGCAATAATTGTCTATCAATCCATAGCGATGCGAATTATTGAATACATTAAAGAGCTGTCTAAGTATTAGAGATCAAAGCTATTGATTAATATAGGGGCTGGGAACCATTCATGTAATCCGCTCGCAAATGTCATTGACAATTGACATGGGGCGTTTCTTTAGTAATTGTTTATTTTGGTTTTTAATATTTACACGTAGGCGAGAATTACGCATAGAAATATTTTCGTGCTGGTGCGTCTTTTAACACGTTCACAGTTCTTAGCCAAAGCGGCACGAATTTTTGGCTAGACGCAGAAAAACCCCGTACCGATAAGGCCCATTATACACAGAAGACATATATATGTGTGTACTCGGAGCTATAATATGAATGTGCACTTACACAAAAAAAGGCTCTTACATAAACCCTTCGTTAAAAATAACTTAAAGCGGTCACGTTTCGGATGAAAAAATCTTCTTTGCTTGAGAATTACAATTTGTTTCCACTTTTTTCTATAAAAATACAGTTTTTTTTTTGAATGGGTGCTTTGAGCTACTGCTGTAAAAATTGAAATTACATAGCTTTAAGAAGTGCTTATACTTTCCATAAGTGGAACATGGTCTAAGGCATATGCACATGGGCTCATTAAGCCAGAATTTGATTTTATTATATATTATATTATATATACTTCTAATATGCTGAGCCTTAATATTGTTATAAGCTCTCAATCTTATAGACTTGGCAGTTTTATAAGTCCAGTAATCCTAGAAGAAAGCTGAAAACATAGCAAACTGGAAAACCATCAAAATTACACTCTCTAGAGCCTTCAAGGTGATCTAAAATTACACGAATTCTACAGCAATATTAGTTATAGAAAGCAGTTGGAAGTAAGACAATTCTAAGCACCTAGATTAGTCTAGTAATTGAGCTTGGCTAGTCGTGGTTCACTTCACTTATAGAAAGCTAGCCCTTCAATCAACGGCTAAGGATCAAGTCTTATATAAATTCTATATCATTCTCTTAAATTAGTGTCAGATACAAGACTATTCAGTTTTGCGCATTATGCTTGAAAATATACCAAGGTTTGCATATTTTTATAAACAAAATGCTCGTCAGATTTGATCTGTAAGTAAAATTTGAAACCATCAAATATGAATGGATATCCAAACTGATAAAGCCTTCAAGCCGGGATGAACTTCAGAATTTTCTTCTTTCCTCTGCAAATTGAGTCAGAGAAACTTTTTAGATCAACCTCGTTTTGTGCACAGCTTGACCTTGATTGGACTTATCTTGAGTTCTTTAGAAAAAGCCAATGAGCTTCTAGTTTTGGTATGGATAAGTTTTTAAGTTTTATTGCATTTAATATATATAATTTAAGTATCTTAGTTATGTAGAAATAATTGTGTGTTTGACATTTTGCTTTTGGTATTTGCTGTTGTTATTAAGATTAATATAGATCGATATTCGATTTGAATTGGTTCTTAGATCTAACGGGGTTATCAATATATTTTGATACTGAGCCTCGAGACGCAAGTCGAGGTAACCGCATGCAATGGGCTGTAGATGTGTATTGAATATATGCACACATTAAAACTGAATGGTTCAGTTCAATATATATATATGTATATATATAGGGGCAGATGGTTTCGCTTGGTATTTACAGCTAATCAAAAGAAGACGAGCAAAATTTCCTTGTGCGTTACATTTTAGACCTCTTTATTATCTTCCGACTCGGCGACCATGGTCAGACTTCGCAGCGATCTGTATTAAAAATAAGACAAAATATATTAAACAGAAATCAGAAATATATATGTATATATATTGTGAGTAGACTAATTATATGTAAAGACATGCGCTTTTCGTGTTAGATGAGCGTCTTGTACCAAATGTTAACTGATAAGCCTTATCATGGTCGGAGAGCACATGCCCAGAGCTACGAAAGCTTCGCTTTAGTCTGTGTCTGTCTCTCGAGATTTGTGCATTGAAATATTGAAAGAAAAAATGAAATACTTGTGTCTAGTTATATGTTTAATCTGGTTAGCTCAGGCCAATGCATGTAAGTTTGCAGATAGCAAGAGAAAAACGTCGAATTGTTTAGCTGATTAATTGTGCTTAACGTTTTCTTCAGCCACGGGCGATTTGCCCACATTTACGGGCGTTTGTGCCCTGCAGGGCGATTGGTGCTCCACCAGATGCCAAATAGCTGGCGGACGTGACGGCATTTGCAACAAGGTGCAGCTATGTGTGTGTAGGCCACTCTAGCGTGCATTTGATTAGAAACGACTATCAACAAGGAGCTTAAAGAAAACTTTGATATATTTACAATAGCGTATGGTTCTAAGGGCATGCGGTTGGCTAGAGCTACGATGAAATAAAATTCACAGATTCAATTCATTAGCAAATGATGTCGAAATATTCCACATGCATTTGTTGCCCACTGCGATTTACCTGGAGCGCTCGAAGAGCGAGGGATCGGTGTAGATGGGCTCACTTGGATCCTCGAACTGATGATTGCTGTTGCCGGCAGTGCGAATGGGATTTATCACTGGCAGCTGGCACATGCGAGCCAAATTGCTGCAAGTAGTAACAGATTTCGTCAGCTTAAGAGATAAGTGAACTGGTCTAGACCAGCTGTGCTTACCCTGTGGCAAAAGTCTTATGTAATGAGCCGCCAAACATGGACATGTTGGTGCGAAAAGCGTTCGAGGCGCGATTCGATGTGCTGCGACTGCTGCCAGCTCCAGTTCCAGTTCCAGTTGCTCCATTTCCATTCGGCATGTGCCCAATTTCGGTGAAGCGTTCGTGGGTGCGTATCGAGGAGTGGGAGTGACCCAGCGAGTGTATGGGCGAGTGGCGATCCACAAGACGATTCTTCGACATGGATTTCCAGTAGCGTCTGCCAGGCAACAAACAGATAGCAAATATGCAACAAATTGGCTTACTAATTGCTTAGCTCACCTGTAGCCCAGTCCTGCAACTAGCGTAATGCTAAACAGTAGAATCATTAGCAATATTATGGCTGTGATCAGGCCATGATACTCAGCGGGCGTCATGCAAACAGTCTCCACTGGGGCTACCAGTTTGCGGGGATACGATTCCTTCTCAATTTCCTCGCGTGTCTCAAAAACCTGCAGGAATATTTCAGTTGAGCATCAAATCGATTTCGTAGCTATTAGCGGAAACCTACTTCAATCATTTCTCGCACTTGCTCTGGCTCTTCATTCTCCTTTGACTTCTCGCCCTCTTGCGTAGCATTCAGCTGCGCACCACTCATTGTGGCACTAACTGTGGTGCTATTCACCACCGTAATCTCCTCCTCTTCATTATTGATAGCTTCCAGTGCCTGTGGCTCGGGGATTTCTTCGGTTAGATTCAAGCTGCGTCGTCTGCGCCCAAAGGAGGGTTCCTGACGGCCCGCCGGACCAGGGCAGTAGGCGGGCTGGCAGCCCTCGCGACAGGATCTGACCGTGGCCTCAAACACTAGGAAATTCGATTCAGGTATTTTAAAGGCATTGAAGCGTGCCTCCAGTGTGTCGCCATCGCGCAGCTTATCCAGCTCAGGGAAGACATAGGGATCCACAGGGCAGCTAGAGGAAGATATGAGTCAAGGCAAAAGTCTATAGTCTATATATATATATCTTATACCCGAAGCGATCGATAAGCTGTATGCTGCGCCCGGAGTAGGGATCTCTGGCCACCACGTTGGTAGCAAATATATCTGTGACATGATTATAGCCATCCTGCGCCTCCAGACGGAATGTGAGGGGATCGCCCACGGCGATGGTTGTTGTGGGCCTGCCCTGATAGAGAATGCTCAGACGAACCTTAGAGCTCAGCGTGTTCTCAGCCGGCAAATATTCTATGGGTATGGGGCTGCCCGAACTGTGATAGCAGAAGAGAGTTAAGTATTAATCATCAACAGAGCTAATGATGACAATCATGGCTAATGATTACCCGGCGCCGATATAGCCAGAGCTGACGACCGCTTCGCCGGGGCCACGAAAGATGCAAGTGAGATTGTAGCGCTTATCGCGACTTGTTTGTACATTGTCCGAGAATTGCACGACTACTATATTAGTCAGCGTGTCGCCGTACTGAAAGATAAAATCAAGCGCGAGATCAACGAACGTGATTAGCGCGCAGAGTAGTGAATTTACTTACACGCTGTGTGCCGCAGTCTGGGTAGCCCTGGGGTCCGCTAATCCGCAGTACATTGACAGTGCCGCCATTGCCACGGAAGAAGCAGCGATCGTAAAAGCCGTATGTGTAAATTCTACCCAAAAAGCCCTCCGGCGTGCGTATGGTAAACTCCATGCCTTCCTCGTTGCAAGTCTGCGTAACTGCAATGGGCAATTAGTCTTAGTCAATTGAAGAATAATAGATCTTCAGTATTGTTACCGTCCATGCATTCGCCGTCGCTGCGTCCAATGCTGCGCTCGTAGAAATCATAGTTGGAGGCATCGAACGAGCCCGGGTCGTGTATATCCAGCTCACGTGAATCGCGATCGCTTAGCTCGCAGTTGGGCGACTCGCGATCACGTTCACGATCCCGATCATCATAGCTGGAGGCGGTGTCTCTGCAAATTGAATATGCGATTGCGATTGCGATTGCAGTTGCAGTTACAATGGCTGTTTCTATCTGTGCCACATCTCTTTCGCTTACCTGTAGTTGAAGCTGCGGCACACAAAGTCTCGACTCTCGATGCATTCCCGTTCGCATTGTATCAGACTCGGCACGATTAGAGCGCGTCGCACGAAATGACGTCGCATTTTGTGCCTGGCAGCGATCTGCTTGAAATTATCGCTCTCCTCGCAGCGCGTTATGGGCGGACGCGGTGGACCAGCGCCAACAGCTACGCCCACATGAGATGCCCCACCGTATGGCGTGGGCGGATGTGAGAGGCCCAGACCGAGACCGGGCAGCGGTATGGGCCTATCATCGAGGCTACTGCCGGCGCCACCGCCACCACCTCCATAGGGGCGATTGAAGGGCGTGTCGTAACGGCCGTAGGGACCACCAACAAGTGGGCGGCGCGCCGGTGGTCCATCATATTCGCGATCATAGGGCCCAGGTGCATACCGATCGCTATAGCGTTCCTCATAGTCGTAGTCATAATAAGGCGGCGGCCGATCTAAACCTGAATCCAAAAATATATATATATAAGGCAATTAGTGGTAATCCTAAAATTATTCTGTTGATCTCATTGCAGTGTCAAGTTTAGAACGAGTTGCTAAAAGTATGCAATTTTATATAGTGCAATGGAGTTAGATAAAAGCTCTCGATAACTCAATTATTTGCACCGAACTTGGTACGAACTTGGAGATCATCCGTTGTAAAAGCTTTTTACATTTCAGTAACATTTTCCATAGATATATTTGGGAATATATAATGCCATATTTAGAGTCAAGCAAAAATTCTTTATTAAAACTATTAAAGAGTGAAATATTGAAGCAACTCGCATCTGAAACTAACTCGAGATCGTCCAAAAATGTTAACAATCGAACTTCCGGTCATAATTTTCAATATCTGTTCAGTAGTTTTATGGGTAGTCTTATTAGATGGGGGTAGTTGATTAGTGTCCTGTACTTACCGGGACGTCTGCCTACGTCGCTGGGTCCTAAGCGATTGCCGTACTTGTAGATGTCAACGGGATAGCGCTCACTACCTACCGGAAAGCGGTTTGGGGTCGAGGCATACTTGCTGGCGCTGCCCGTGGGCGCTAGTGGAGCTGGCGGATATCGTTTAGCCGAATCCGGCTCTGGACGTCGAGCACTGTGCACAATATCATCATAGCGTCCGGGTGGCGTGCGCGAATCAGGCGCATAGGGATAGCGAGACGGAGGCATGGAGGAGGGGCGATAGCGTCTGTCCGGAAATATGCTATCGGGTGCATCACGACCCGTGTAGCCACCCACAGGATCGCGACTCGGCGGATAGCGTGCTGGATAACGGCTGTCATAGCGATTATCACCATATCGTCCACCTCCGCCAAAGCCATACGGCCTATAGGGCGCATCATCATCGCTGGGGAAAGGTCGCGTATGTGGCAGATCGCTGGGCAGTGTATTATCATTGATGGCCGGATAGGGCAGCGGGCGATAGGGCAGCAGGTCACGATCACGATCACGATCACGATCGCGATCGCGATCCCGCTCCCTCTCCGGATAGCGCCTGTCTCCATAGCGATCGGGCGGATAGCGTTCCGGATAACGATCACGATCACGATCGCGTTCTTTTGGGTTAGTAAATTAGTTGTCAGTATCGATCAGTGGCAAAGCGTAGCGTGCTGTTATTAAAGGTTTTAGAGATATCAAACGACTTACCATAATCATCTGGATAACGTTCGTAGGGTCGACCCGGATAGCCCATGCCCATGCCTATGCCATCGCTGCCTGGATAACGCGAGCCACCGAAGCGATCGGGTGGATAACGATCGCGATCACGTTCACGTTCACGATCACGATCACGATCACGATCGCCATAAGGATAACGATCTGCTAAGTTATTAAATTATTATTAGTGCCATTAACTATGATTTTATCCGAGTGATCTACCATATTCATTGGCTGCATAGTCGGGATAGCGATCGTATGGCCGACCATAATCGATGCCCTCCCCCTGAGGCAGTCTATTGCCGCCGCCATGCGAGCTTGGACCGCCCATGCCAGCACCCGTTGACCCCGGACCGTAGCGATCGTCATGCTTGTTAGGCTGTCTCCAGTTGCTGGCAGAGTGATCACCGGGTCGCTTGGCATCGTTGCTGCCACCGTGACCAACGTCGCCATCGGCGCCACCGTTGCCACTGCCGCCGCTGCCACTGCCGCCGCCCACAACATTCACTAAGGAGTCAAAGATTAGTACAACCATTCCATTAGCACTCGCAGCTTCACCACTTACACATCAGATTCTCATAGTAATCATAATCAGCATCATATATAATGCGCATGCCATCCTTTTGATTGTACCGACTGAGGCGACAAGTTCGAAAACGATCGCTATAAACTGCAGACCTGCAATTTGTTAAAAAAAAAAGAGTTTTCGTGTGGGTTGGCACATAGGAAGACAGAAAACGAGCAAAAAAAAACAGAAAGACAACAAGAAATACAAGACAAAGAGTAAGACAACCACAACGCACCTGCACTGGAAGCTTGTCTGGCGTAGGCATTCGTCCAGGCACTCGCTAAGCGAACGTCCCGTGATCTCAGAGTGAAACTCGCCGCCCAGTCGCGAATTGCGGTAACGTTGGAATGCTGTATCTGGCCGACGGCCGCTCGAGAAGAGGTGCGAGGTGACTGAGTTATCTGGATAATCGGTGGCTCGTTCTGCAACGGGAATACAACAGTATACAGTATGCAGCTACAGCTAGAGCAAATGGCAAGTGGCATAAAACGTAGACATAGACATCAAAGTGAAGCAGCAGCACAAGTCTTTATGGTCTGCGCTTAATGGCGCACTTAACGCGCTGGCTGCTGTCTGCTGTCTGCTGTCTGGTCTTGGCTAGTCTCAGTCCCTGTCTGTCCTAGTTAGTCCACTCTGTCCAGTTCTGCCCTGTTTGCCATTGAGCCGAGGCGCTAACTTGTGTTTGGCCACTTACGATTATCGAGGCACACAAGATCATAAAAGTGATGTGTGGGACTGGAGCTAATGCTAATGTCATCCTTCTGCGAAATGGAATCCTCCTCAGACAGTATACACTGTTTGCTTTGATCATCGAATTCAACTGAACGGCAAAAGTACCTGCAACAGTTTTGTATTTTTTTTTGTCTATTAGTTTAATGTGCTTTTGAAGCATCAAGCGCAGTCTTTACTTCTCGGCACGCAGACACATGGTCTGGCACTCCTCCAGCGTCATATTATTAAAGATATCCACTTCAAAGGGACCGCCCAGGCGCTTGTTCTCCTCCTTCACGAACACGGCCAATCCATCGCAGCGTCGCTCAGCTATAAAATTTAGAATTTAGAATCTAGATCAGCTTACTAGCCAAATTGTTTGAGCTTGCCATTTAAGCACGTATTCTCCAGATAGTCCGAATTGGGATCATCCTCCATTAGCTCAGGGTGTGTGCGTCGTGTGAATCGACTTAGCGTACAGGAGCGCATAGTCGAATCAAAGTTAGCCGAGCGACACACAAATGAGAACTCATTGAGACACTTGTCCTCGCAGTCCGAACGATTGGCGGCTGTTATCTGAAGCAACAATATAATTATAACATGTTAGAATGGAGAATCCAAGTCTGGCATCAAAGTAAAGAAACCTCTCTTATACTGTAGGTTTCCTTACTTTAATCGCTTTGGATAAGGCATTCGCCTTCTGCCTTTATTTTCTTTTAGCTCCCGCACTCTAGCATATCAAAGTAAATGTCTCTCTGCAGAAAGTTAGAATGGAATCTTCTTTCTTCCTTACCCTCTGACTAGCTAGTCTACCTACTACACTGACTCCACCAATTCGGATTAGAGCAACGCCTCTGTTAATCTCTCACTCACCTCCTTGATGTCGCTGATGGGCAGCTTCAATTTCTTGCGCGGATGTCGCTCGAAAACATATCGTCGACTGGGACACTCACGCTCGGGGCGGCTAGCTGCAATTAGTTAGATGAAGAGAGTAATTTGAGCAAGCCAATTGGAAGCGGTTTCAACACCCACACAGACAGACAAACTCTCAAACACTCACATGTCAGACAGATCTCGTTAAAGTGCACGCTGTTCGGCACCAGCATCAAGCTGCCAATGCCCTCCGGTCCAGCCTGCTCGGAGGTGAGATAGCAGAGTGACTCCTCGTATTCGGAGGTGCCACCGAATGAGGTGATCCGACTACCTGGCTGAAAGTCAAAGCTGGTACAGGTGCGCACTAGATTATTCGTGCCGGTGCGATCGCGCAGACACAGATCCTGACATTTCTCCAGCACTCGAAATGGTGGTGCAGTATCGCGCACCACATCGTCATCGTAGCCCTGCAGCTGCTGATTGGGCAGTCGCTCATAAAGCACGCGGCCCAGTCCATTCTTGCAGGTAGTTTGAGCTGTGAGTGGGGCAAGTTGGCTTAGACTTGAGCTGGTCGAAGCATCTCTCGTACTTACCAAAGCTCTGGCTCAAGCCAAGGCCGGCCAGCGTTGCTATTATGAATATTAAGCGCAATTCCATGTCGCTCTAGAACTCAACGTAGACTATCCAAAAGCTTAACGCGGCATTATTAGCACAAAACACATTCAGTGGGCGATCGCGTGTTCTAGAATTTCTATATACATATAAATATATATTTCAATAATGAGCATTTATCAAACATGGTCGAATCAGTTCGTAGGCTAACCAAACTACAGCTCGACCTCAATAAGTGACAACAAATTTCACCAAATCCAACCCTCCCCCAATTGGAAATAGAACTAAAAAACATAGGCATATGAATAGTTAAATATTTCTAAGTACAGCACCATAATGTGCACAATGCGTAACGCCAAATTGGATCATTAAACGAATAGGCGAACAATGCTACGTGTAGCTTTGCTCATATCGATCCACAACTCCGGATGTTGCTTCCGGCTCATTGTAGCACTCAGCTCTATTTATGCTTAACACAATACGAATCCAGTTTTAGTTCTGTTTTTTATATTTTTGCTGAAAAGGAAAACTCACGAAGCTTTCGCATTGACCTTTTTAGAATGATTTGACTGAATCGTGGACACAATTTGTAGATGTGGTGAAATACTTAAAATTAATTTTTCCTGTTGAATGTAAAATCGTCAGGTAGAGTTCTTAGTGGATCAGCCTTATAGCCATTCGGCTTATAATTTTGGCGACAGAAATAATTTATTTAGTAATATAAACTTGAGTTTAAGCAACTTTTTTTTTTAATTTCAATTTCTTTTTAAGATTTGTAAACTGGATTATGCGATCATCTTTAAAGACCTAAAAACATTTTTATGTATTTTTAATATTTATTTCACATTTTATTATTTAGATTGAACTTATTTTATAGTGCATTTTTTATATAAATTTTTTATTCTCTTTTTATTACTTAATAACTTTTTTTAATATTTTATTCTTTAATTATTTTATTACTCTAATATTTATTTATTTTTATTATTTATTACTATTTAATTTTTTTATTATTTAATTTTTTATTACTTCATTTTTAATTATTTCAATATTTTATTATTTAATTGCTTATTATTTAAATATTTTATTTAATATTTACTATAAATAATTTAGTTTTTCATTATGTTTTAAATAATATTTTTTATATTTTTTTGTTATTTTGTTTAGACTATTTAAATTTTATTTTAGTTTAGGCATTATTTTTTTTTATTTAATATACGAATAATTAATAAATTTACATATTTAAAACTTTTCTTATAATTTGTTGTATTTAAAACTGTTTTTTGTACACAAAGTTTTAGGATCTAACTTTCAACATATTTATCATGCAAGTTTAGTCAAAATGCTTTTAATTTTAATAAGCTTAGTTCAACTTTTTTTATAGCTAAATCGAACCATATATATTTTCTATACATGTCTCTGATCCTTAGCAGATCCTGGCCGACTATATTTCACTTAGATTTTCATTAAATATTTGACCACACACCTTTGCTTTAGCCCGAAGGATTTTGAAATGTTTTAAATTTTCTATTTAATAAATCACTTAACACTTAATCAGAGTTTAACTCCGCGGGACGCGCGACCAAAAAAACTCGACCGATCGTTAGAATTATTTGCGACAAACTAAATTCGTTGGTCGCTTTGGCTTTGGGCTGTGGCTGCAATTGGATCGGTACATTACCTCAATGTACCATTAACATTAGCCGGCGGGCGGGGGTGGCAGCAGCAACTCCGCAGTTAACAATGGTTCCAAAGAGGAATTAATTAGATGTGGAGACAACAACAACAACAACAACAACTAAAAAGCGAACATAAAGTTCTAAATAATTTTGCTTTTTTTGTCATAAATTTCAATTCAAATGTTAATCAGCGCACAAAACTCCATCAGAGCAGAGTTGACAATGGACACACACGCACAGCTTTATGCGAGCTGCTTGTTCGGGTGTGTTGTACAGGTGTGAGTGTGCGTCGCAGTGCTGCCTCGATACAGCAAAACGTTCTGGCCCAATGTGCAGGCCGCACATTGAACGCTAACCATAATGACACCTGTGGGCGTAGCACACACATATAAAGATAGATAGATATATATATATAGGTATAGGTACTATATACTATATATGCTTCCAAATTCATGAACAACATTCGGGTTCAACTACTTTCCCAGCTTGTGTGAAGGGCAAGCGCGCTGCTCCAAAAGCCAGCAGCTAAACGTTTGCTGCGCCCGCGCTTCATTGTCTGCCAGATCGAAGCTATATATATATATATATACATAGAGTTGACTGTGAATGCGCTTCACGTCTGAATAAGTTCGAGGCTGGAGAGACACACCACACACACGCACACACACTCTCTTAGCCCAGCAGCGGTCATCGTCAATTGCAGAATTATTTAAATATTATGCGCTTTGCAGCTTGCACCTGTCGCTGGGTGTGTGTGGGGTGTGTGTAGCTGGTGTATAGTTAAGTGGGCGCGGCTTGAGCTTTAATGAGCCAAGGGCGTGGCATGTCATGCAAATGCATTGACTGCACTTCAAGCCCTTCCACTTAACAATAAATTGGTTCCATGTTTCATTTGGTGGGCACTTTACAATGATGCTGAGTAGCTGGTAAATTTTACCACTCGCTAGCCTGAGGTTAAGCTGCTGTTAAATTCCCATCTCGCAAGTTGTCAAGCTTGGTCTTCGTTTGCCTTCAAGCACAGTGTCCAGTTTGATTATCTTTTCTCCAAATTGATTTCCCACCTGTGTTACCTGTCAGGCGACTAATCTGCATGGCAAAAATTTGATCAGACATTTGGCACACTTCTTGCTGTCAATTCAAGGTGTTGGCCTTGTCATAATTATATATATTTGATAGACAACAAAAATTCTCCTTGTCGGGAGTATCCGACTAGTAGATACCCCGCAGCACAAAGAGAGTAGCAATGAATAAGTAAGGTATACAAGTATAGTAAAAGGCCGGTGCAATTTATTTTGACTAGATCAACTGTGAACATACATATTTAGTGGATATACATTTAAGATATATATAAGATATATATATATATATATATATTTTTTTATTTATTTTGTTTTCAAGATATTAAAATATTATTTTAATGACTTGAAACTTTTACATGGCCTCACGCAGCAGAGCCAAAATTCTATAGCATTGCTGAAGTATCTGTAAAAGATAAAGGTTCTATATTCTTTGAGATCTACTTAAGTAATACGCACTTGACTTACAATTGAGTAGGTGGCCAAGGTAAAAGGCGGAAATGGCTTTGCCGCATAGAGCAAAGGCTTCTGAGATCGCTTGATCATAAATAGAATATTTTGTTGTATAAAAATTGACCTGGTATGCCAGTCCTTCAGCTCAAAGGCAGCCTGAGCCACATCTGTAGACTGATAAACAAATACCATTATAATAGAGATAAGGCATACAGTTAGAGCTAAAACCCACCTGAGTGTGGACCAGAGTGCCAGCTAGACACCAATAGGACAACTGCACAAATGTAACAAACATAAAGATCAGAAACTTGGCCGCCATCTTGGGATCGCCTGCAGCAGCCATGGCCTCAAAGGTGGACATCGATATCAAAGCAAAGCTGGCGATCATTTGAGCTATGAAAGTGCCATGGAACAGACCATTGTTCTTCTGCACAGTGCTATGGAAGACAGTTAGATATAGATTTATACTGCACTGAACTAAGATTGAAGCGAGATACTCGAACTATGGAATATGTACTTGTGTATACCCTTATCTTAAGCAGTTCCCAGAACTAATTCTATTTACTCTTGGGCCATACCCACCTTATTAGATGCTGATGGAATTGAATAATCCTTCGAAACTCGGCATGAAATTGTAAGTCGGTCAACTGCAATTTGCCCAGCTTGTGCATCTCCAGGCAGAGTATCTTCAGATTGAGTGCAGTGTGCAGGAAGTTGTGTATGCCCAGGCTATCAATCTGGCAGATGGCCAACAGATTGAACTGTGAGGTGAGCGCTTGCCAAATATAGATGAGCATATGCGCGCGTGGATGCTCTACGGAGTTGTGCCAGCCAAAGGGAAAAACCGCATGATAGGGCAAATCTCGTTCTGAAAACAAAGGCTGAACGCAAATGGCCACATTGAAGATAATAATAAAGACCGACAAGGCAAAACTCATGGTCGTTTCGACCAAATAGCACAAACGCTGCCAGCGACGTATTTCCACATTATCCGATTCAAGCTCAGCTAGCTGGCTGCTCTGAGTTGGCCTAAAGCAGCGTTCATAATAATTGAAATCCTCAATTAATTCATCGATTTCATTGGCACGCCAACAGACGTATAAGTTCTTGGTTACAATCAGACTTATCTGTGGGGGACAGTGGACTTCAAAGTTATGTGGCTGATAAAGTTATTGTTAGTATAGCTAACCCCAATTATCCAGGCCATATCATCGCCCATATCAACAACATTCGTCGACTCATGCATGGCAAATATAATCGGCAAGAGAAGAGAAGTCGAATTAGCCAAGAGTAAGCGATTGCAGCGTTTATAGTGGCTGTATTTGCCCAGCAGCCAGCGATTCGGATAGAGGCCCAATAAACTGGAAAATACAACGAATTAGTTCAAATTTGTTCGTCTCTTTTTTCGGTCAACACTTTGAGCCATAATTTTCATTCAGCCATACACCAAAAACGCACGATTGTAGTTCAAGGCAAGGCGTGGCGGTGGCTGCGATTTTTGCCTAAGAACCGTTCGATATTCGTTAAAGAAGCCGCTCAGCAGGCCGAGATATGACTTGAGATCCCCATTGGCCATCGTGCCTTGGCGCTCTAACTGTGTCTGGCCACAAGAACTCTCAACGGCAATTGAGCTCTGCTCCATCTATATCTCTGCCTTATATATGTGCCAATTGATTGGCCATGCAGGATTCCAATTACAATATTTACGAGTCGGCTACACCGTTTAGCAAACAAGACCTATGATTAGCAACATGTGCCGCAAATCGCAATCAGCTCTTGCATCTAAATAGACGAAGCCTTTTAAGCCTTAAGGAAATTGCAAGTAATTGTCCATTGTAGGCGTTTGCACTCAGCCACAAACAGATTCAACGAGGCTTTCAGTAGGCTAAGGCTTATTTTAATTACTCGTTTAATTGTAGCAGAAAAATAGCCTAGATCTTATGATTGTGCATTTAACTAGGGAACGCTTCAAGGTAGATGATTAATACCATATATAACTTCCGACCTCCTTTACATGGATTAAGTGCTTCTAGGGAAATTATATGTATAGCAGTGCAGTCTTAACTGGCGTAAAATTATTTTAAAGTCTCTTAGCTTGGTAGGGTCTATTGAATTATTTTAACAGAAGACTGCTTACAACTCTTGACTAAGAATCGCTCTATCTTCATATGAATAAAATAAGTGATTTACTGACCTTTCCATACAGCATTCAATTATAATAAAAAAAATTCAGAACTTTTGATAAATATTCAGAGATTATTCTCTTATATAACAGCAACTGCAAGACATGTCATATAACTAATATACCCCATTTTAAATTATGAAAAATACCCACCAAGTGATTGATTAGTCATTTGCTAAACAGTTTCATATAATAGAGCACATAGAATTGTTAAAGTACTCGAGTACTAAAATGGTATATGAAGTATATAATCTATATGCTATGATATTTGATATCTATATACTGAAGCATATGAAAGCGTGCAATGAACCCACTCAATGAATAGTTGGCTGGACATTTTTCGCGTGACTTGGAAACCCATTAGATCATCAGCATCATTAACTGACAATAAAACAGAGACAGAAAGACAAAAATGATATCAACTAAAATTCATGTTAAATTTTATTTATTCACAATTTTTGAAGCGTATAGCAAAACATGGCAGCAAAAACAAAAGCAAAACCAAAATAAAATCATATAAAATAAAATAAATAAATAAAGAAAAGTTCAATCATATATATGAGCATTACAATATGATTGATGACTTAATTTGCGCCTGTCGAGAAATATGAAAAAAAGAGAAAAACTCGCTCTGCCGGAGATTTAAAGCAAGTTTTTTAGTGTAGGAAGAGGAGTTTTTTCGTTTTAGTCAGGATTGTCGCGTGTTTCAGCTTACGTACAGGTTTATACAGGTTCTTAAACGAGTTGCAGGCGTCTAACGGAGCACTCAAATGACCAGCCAAAATAGCAATAGACCTCGTCGATAGCCGCTGAGTATGTTTGTCTAGTTGCAGCTACTCCCAGGTGTTGTCATAAAAATTCAAGGAAGCGATCGACCCGTGCAGCGACAAACGCTCTAGCATAGCGAGGGTGGTCTGAAAACTATGTGCTTGAACTGAAGGTGAAGATCAAAGCTGATATAAATGGAAAGGTAGTTTGATGGAGCAAGAATGGCATCACAAGCAAAGACAAGAGATCTAGAGTATATTTGTTGCTTTTACTTGTTCTATAAGAAATAGCTGGATTCATAAACAGTAAAATTTGGAATTGCAAAAAGTAAGCGACTCTACCACACCTCCCAGACCTTGGCATAACTGAGGCCCCTTCTTCTTGCAGATAAATTTCACATTTATCAGCTAAGTCACCCCACTTCTAATTTGCTACAGGGTATAGTTATTATGCTGCAATGTTTGTGGAAGTTCGCATAACACGCGCCAATGGACGCGAGACTGTTGACTCCTGCAGCTGGAGGGGGAACTAATAAAGTGTTTTATTTAACATTGACCAGGCCTAACAATTTAATGGCCTCATAATGGTAGCGGCATTAAACCAAATTGATATCAATTTAACAACAATATATGCACAAGTGCAGAGCACATCGTTAGCCTCGCGGCTGCAACAATTGCTGCTACAGACAGCAACAAACAACAATTGCAGCAGCAGCAGCAGCATTGAACTCTTCGCTGAGCTGCAAGCGGGCTTGTGGCACACACACAGAGCACACTCTACCAGTCTACACACGCACACTCGAAGCTGGATATACTGGCCATGCATCTGTTTCGATAGAGCCAATAACAGTATAGACCAGTTCCGAGTTGGCAAAGCGCCGTTTGATGCTCTAATTTATACAGCATACTGATGAGCAGTTGACCGCTCTGCTACAGAATTGTACTCAAAGGCGGCTTCGCGCGTCTAGCCACGAAAATGTGGCAACAAAGCAGTGGCAACGAGTAGGAAACGTTGCAGTTGCAAGCTAAGCAAGCAACTGCACAATGCTCGCTCGCTAAACAAAAGACAAGAGACAAGACTTTAAAGCATGTCTATTCGAGCTGTCGTGAAGACAGTCTTCAATGGAACTCTTTGGTATTCTAAGATGGATCTATAGATCTTCACTTCTGAAATATATCAAACATAAGCTGCCTTTGCAAGATCTTCGCCGAATACCATCAGTGATTGCACTATAAAATTGGCTAAGGTATATAGCTTTGTAGGAGATCGTTGTAGGAGATCATTTTTCTTTACAGGAGATCACTTGTTATCTTGACCAAGTGGTGTCTGCTGTAGTCCGCCTTCAGCCTTAAATCAACAACATTTAATCTACAAATTTTTAATTTATTATATATTATTATTGATACCCAAAATTCGGTCATTCTCTTGTCTTCAATCTTAAGACATTTGCAAACTTGCAGTCTTCAGATCTAAATTTTCCATGTAGTTTTACAGTATTATAGGGGTCATAGGGATCTTAGAGCTTTCAGACATTTGCAAACTTGCAGTCTTCAGATCTAAATTTTCCATGTAGTTTTACAGTATTATAGGGGTCATAGGGATCTTAGAGCTTTCAGTTATATCGCCTTCTCGCTACATACCCACGCAAATATACACAAGAACCAATATACCCCTTCTTAAGCGCCGAGCGCGCATAACAAGCGGTTCTTAGCGATGCAGCAGAAGTTTAGCTGCGACTGCCACTTGACCAGCTCGCACAAATGGAAATATTTGTAGCGGTTAGCGTTTAATTGAAATGCATTTGGCTTGTTGGCTGTCAATCAAGCGACATTGCAACAGTCGAGCAAACAGCATGCCACATGCTGCAGCATGCAACGAACAAGGAGTCAGCAGTCCGCAGTCAGCAGTATGTGAGGAGCCACCTAGTACGCCACACAGTGGGTTGCCTGCCTGACCAATGCCCTGGCTAATGGAAGTGCTGTACGCCTGGCGACCTTCTCCAGCAGCAGTCGTCATCTGCCACAGTGGCAGCCACAATCCGTTATGGTCAACATCCATGTGTGAGTTTTATGTGTGCTGCCCCGCAGCCGTATGGGGTGCTACCTCTTGCGCTGTTTATCGCACATTTGTCTAGCCACTGTTGTCCAGTTTTATGATGATCTGATAATTAAGCCCGATAACTGACTTAAGTCTTATTTTAGCTGCTATCGAAAGCAGGTTTCATAGCAATTACAGTCGCAGCTCTGCCCCTGATTGCGTACTCAATGGATCTCAAGTTTCATATCTTTTTTATTCGTGCGATTGACTTGCTATTTTAATTGTGCAGGATATGGTTTGGGCAAGGCAATTTGACTTTTATGTTATGTGGAAGGCGTAAATAAGCAAATGAATTGGCTCGAAGGAAGGCTGACTGTCTGCATAGAAGCTCTTGGTTATATCATTGGCGTTGAAAGAAAGTCTGACCGTCTATATAGAAGCTCCTGGTTGTATCATTGGCAGCATTTGTCTTAAATTCGATTTTGATCTATCTATAAGAACTTTGATATGATAAGTCTTTGGCAGTGTTAGCTGACTTTAGCTTACACATAAGATCTTTGGCAAGTCCTTAACAAGTCAGAGCAGCTTTAAGGCTGATTAAAAGTTTATGTTTGCGATGTCTATGGATGTATCAATGGAGCAGCTGTGGCTTATCTATAGTATCTACTTAAGCTATATTCTAAGCAGTTCTTAAGCTGGAAACAGAACTTTATAACAAGCCTTTTCTGAACACCATGCCTTATGCTAGGCAACCTCAGGTCCTTTTTCCACGATCGTAATCCAATTTCAAGTTCATCAGCGACAAGCACACATGAAAGATGTCACACATTTGCCAAGACTTTGATTAATTAAGAACACATTTCACGGATTAAATCACATGCTTCAAGCTTTGCATAACTGCTGCTCTGTATAGTATATGAGATGACATTAACCAGCCGGACGACTCCCCCATAACATAATTGTCTTGTAGCGTCACTTGTAGCTCTGCTTGTACCGTTATGGACCCCATGCCGCTTCTCGCAATGCGCAGCTCATATAAAGCACATTTTCATGTTTATTGCGGCGGCACATCGAAGCAATTGATAATAAGTTTCGGCCTCACATACAAAAAGCAAAGAAAAAACCGAAAAAGAGGAAAATACTGGACCAATGCAAACATTTTTCAAGCGTTATTTATGAATACAACTGCAGTTGCAGCCAGATGCGAGCATCTCGCATTGCACGTTGCAAGTTTGTTTAGCTGCAGTAACAAGAGCAATAACAACAACAACAACAACAACGGCAACAAGTGAATCAATAACAAGGCTGACTGGCTGCCAGGGAGCACGCGGCGTAGAGGCGAACGGGTTTGCGCCTCGACGACATCGACGGATCAGACGAGCACCGCGACTGGATCGCCTGTCCAGCCTGTGCCTGTGCCTGTGCCAGTCCCTGTCCGCCGGCTGGACGATGCGAGCGAGACGTGTGTACAAAGTTTGCATAAGCTGTACTAGCCCGCAGACAGCGCTGCTGCCTGTGTTTTATACTCGCTCAAAACGGGTATATGGGTTTCGTGAGAGAGTATACATAATGCTCGTGTGTGGCTAATGCTTATTGTAAAGATTATATAATTAAGCCAAAGGCGGGCTTGGCAAAGAGATGCCGCAGCTTGCCCAGCTTAGAGCTGGATTGTCGCTCACTTAAGATCAACTGAATCAACTTGGAATTTATACTCGTGTAGGACTAAGCCTAGACTGGAATGTTTAACAAGCAATCACTGAGACGAGATCTTAATTGAATTTACTTAAATTTTTACTTAAATGTCATACGAATATCGACTCTCTAAGCAGCTTGAAGAGGACTTTAACGTAATCCCCATCAGATATTATACACTTGTGCCTATGTTTTTTGCACTTCTCGAAGCACTTCAAGAAATCTTTTCTGCTCTTGCCCAGCTTCTGCTTCGATGCTGTCTTAAACCCTCAAGCGTGGCCCAGCCTTGTCCTTTCATAGTCCTCTTCAGTTTGGATCATAAGAAAGTCACATACGAATTCTATAAATAGACCTCTTCAAGTCATCAGTGTCTACTGAGCGAGTATTACGCAGTCAGCTGCCTTCCATTGGTGCGTTTCCACTTGTTTTTTATGATATTTTTTTATTTGCCGCAGTTTACAGTTAAAGATTTATGGAACATGTTGCCTGCCGATACGCGGGGTAATTGTGTGTAGGTAACGCAGCAAGCAGCAGCAGCAGCAGCAGCAGATCTGCAGCAAAAAAACAAATTTATGCCGAATCTGGAGATAAGTCTGGGCTGAATGGCAGTGCAGTTAAAGCTGACCGAGAGGCAACTACATTTCGATTTAGATTTCGAATCGAATCAAATAAATGCTTGTTCACAATGAATAGAAGCAGCAGCAGACGATGAGGTAGAAGAAGAAGAAATGGAAATGCATATCAAAGCCAAAAGCTCTCACTGGGTCATAAAAATCGAAGACGCCTTTAGAACCGAAAGATCTGGGATAAAATGAGCTGCATTATGGCTGCATGCTGCACACAGCTGCAACGGGCTGAGCCCGATTATAACAACAAAACTTTCTAAAAAGAAAAACTGTTTAGAAATAAAAAATAAACAAACTGTAAATGCAGCCGTTAATAGTTATAGCTTGAATTTGTTGCTCTGTCGCCAACTAAAGCATAATTATTGCCCAGGCCACATTTGGCATGGGGAATGGCAATGGAAACTGAAACATTGCAGCGAGAGCAGAGCTGCAAGATGCGAGACACTTGCAGCAAAAGCTGTTTTTTCTCGCTATTGCAATATACTCTAACTGAGAGTATTCTAAATTTGTCAAGACTTGTTCAGACTTGCATTCCCTTTAATTATCTATGACAATAAAAGATTGTGTCTTTGGGCTGGCTTGATTAATGATCCACGCAGAACGCAATCTTTAAGATCAAAGTAGTTTATCATTTAATAGAAAAGCTTTCTTTCTTTTCAATCACTTTGAAACTCTAAATCATAGAAACTTTTGCTTTAGTTGAGTTTTGTATTGTGTAAAAAACTTTTGTTTGCCTTTGTTTTTCAATTTATATCAAAGTGAAAATCTGTATAGAGTATGGCCAGATTTACCATGCACAAATACGTGAATTTAAAGGTGAGTTGCGTTGGCTTCATAGGGCACACTGCGCTTTATTAGAATATCCCCATCTTCAAGCTCTTCGTTTATGTTGAATGTTTTCTGTGTCTATAGAGCTAGAGTTTAATTCTTCTTAGCATAAAGCTAAATTAATATTCCAGCAAATATTTAAAAAACATTGCTAAATATTTTTCATAGGCGTTCAATTTATTAGCAAAATTTCCTCCAGTTTTTTTTTCATCAGCTTTAAGCTGTGGAGCCTGGAGTCTAGAGAGTAAGCTGCTCTCCAGATGTCAACGTTTTAATGCGCGATTTCAAGCACTTCGTCATGTGTTTTGTTTATACAAATTATTTAAATTAGAATTTTTGGTTTTTTTTTAATGGCCAGAATTTCATATTCAATGAGGCTAGCAAAGAACAAATTCTTTTTTTCTATCTATATCATTTCCATCATATATTGTGTATTATAAGAATTGTGTCTAGTATCTATTTATATGCCTCTTAAATATAGGTATAATATCCTCAGTGAATAATCTAAATATATATATAATTTCTATGAATTAATTTCAACAAATTAAGATTTTATGCAACACTGCACAAGAGTTAATGTAAGAGTAAAACATATTAAATAATCTCAGTCAATGGCTATACTTTTGCTAGTTATGTTTGTAGCAAGTGCATTGAAAGTTCGTCAATTCATATATGGGAGTTCTTTGCCGATATTTTGTTGTTATTGCAGTAGTTTTGTTGCTGGCTACTTAACTGTTTTTAATTGAAACCAGTTTGTGTAATCGATTTTGGATGGCGACGCAGCAAACGCAGCGAACGCCTTATATGCTATAACTTGCTTATGTCAAACAGATTGTCCGTGTAATTTGAGCAACGGCAAAGCTCATAACTCAACATCGAATGCGATACGAATGCGAGTCAAATAGCTGTAAGGATCTTTCATATTTGTGCCCATTCAATGGAAGCTGTTGTTGTTGCATGCGACGTGAAGTTGTCAAAGTTTTCACTTGTTCTAGTTCATTTGGTAGAGTAGAAAACACTCAAGTGTGACTAAGAGGTTGAAAATGGCTTTGTAAATTGTTGCAAATGATGTTGAACCAATGACAAATGATGCCAACTGATGTGGCCAATCAAATTGGAGCGAGGCCGAAAAGGCGGCATTTCTCTTTGTGGCACTCGTGGCACGTGCAACAGTCATCCAAGTGAGAGAGGCAGCACCGTTAGCTGTCCAGACACGCAATGTTATTTACACTTCAAACGGTACTCGAGTGGCAGCATCTATCTGCGTCTTCTTATCGAACAGCACACGCTGCGTATACTTGCTATGTTTAAGTACGCTAATTAGCTGGCATTCGCACACATCAAAATGTTTCTTATACAATTTGTCAAAACAAACTTATACTTTCGACATATAAGAGCGTAAAGCCAAGTAGTCAAAAGACAACAAATGAAAAATATATGAAAGAAAAACTCGTTTGAGAGCAGAGCAAAGAGCAAAGCAGCGAGCAGCAGAAGCACCAAGCAGCAGAAAATTTTCGCCGACTTCCTCAGCGTCTCGGCTCAAGCCGCAGTCGCTTCGTTGATGGCGACCTTGATAGACGTGCCAGCGGCTTAAAAACTAAACTTCAAATAACAAGAAGAAGCACTCAAAAAAAAAGAGAAAAAAGCTTTCTATTGCTTAAAAAAAAAGAAAAAGAAAAAAGTGTTTGTTTTTGGCGTGACGAAAAAGATGTAAAGAAATATTTAAGAAAAACGAATATAAAAACAAATGTGAAAAATGTGTACAAAATATGACTGGAAAAATGATTTTCCAAGTGTAGTTCATGTGTGCTAAATCAAATTTCTATGTATATATAAATCGTATGAAGTGAAGTATTTAGTTTATATTCAACGAAGAAAATTTGCCAAAGCAATGCGAAAATTCAAGCTCTAAGAGCTGTACCGTTAAATAGCAATTGTTCAAGCATTTTCCGCAAACTCCACTTGAGGTGTTAATTTATATTCATTGGCCGGAACCTGCGAACGAGCTGTGAGTACAAATTTGCATTTCCTTTTGCCCAACCCAAAAAAATAACAAGAAAGTTACAGTTAGCTCTGTGAATTGTTGTTGGCAAGATCTGGATAAAGCTTGCTCAAGAACTCTGCAGCAAGGTTTGATTGCCTCTTGAAGCTTTCTAGGTGACAATAAGATTTTGGTAACACGAATCTGAGGCCTAAATGGTGACAGTGAATTTATCATGGGGCATAAACTAAGAGACCAAGTATATAGTGTATAGTTTGGATATGCTAATGATATGATCATATATTTTTATACATATCAGCAATATCATTTAGTTTTGTTTGCTTTCCATTCAAAGAAATTGAAAGAATGTTTTTATAAAAACCATTGTCCAACGTTAGCTAAAACCTTTCTCTGCAGATTTCAGGCAGTAAACGGATGTCGCGTCGAGCGAATTTTTCGACTTTTGTGGCGAGCCAAGAATCGACCCAATTTTTAATAACAGATTAGTTCGCTGTGATTTATGTCACCCAACTTTTGGGAATTGTTGAAAACTTAGTTAGATACTTTAGAGCATATGTGAATATACATATATGCTCGTGTATTCATAATTGTGTGTTTATATTATAAATAATTAATAATATAATTTTCATAAGGTAGACTACGTTGATTTTCTTTAAGTTATTATGAAACACTTTTGGAAATTATCAACCAGTTAATGCACAAAAAATTTATGGTTTTTTGCTAGAATCTGGAAATTAAAACCAACTTTTCTCGGTTAGTTTTGAGGACCAACAAAAGTTTTTTAAGTGACCCTTTGGCAACTCTGACCAAGAACGTGTCTTGAGTTTAGCTTTGTTAGATTGATTTATTTTATTTAATTTTTTTATTTATATTTTTTTATTTTAAATTAATTAACTCAAGACAAATTTTCAGTTGGACTTAAAATTCTTAATTCTAAATTAAAATTGCGTTTGTACGAAAAATCTTAACACCTTTAAAAAAGTTTCTTAAAAAAAGAACCTAAATATTCTAGGAAGAGTTCACAATTCTTTCTATAGATCAGTATCCACATAGTACTATATAAAATATAGATCATATATAAGCCTATGATAAACTTCTACAGTCTTCTAGCATGACTTTTCTCAATCAAGAACTGTTGGCCAGCTCGGCCCTAGTTCCATTTACTGTTCATTCATATTATACACACTTCACGCGCTCGACCTTTAGCTGCTGCTACGTGCCACATATGGTTACATTTCCACAACGTTATCAAGCTGTTTTTCACACATTTCTAATAACTAGTAAAAGAAAAAGGTTTTTGTTTTTATTTCTCTTTTTTGGCTTTTTGTTATGGCCCCTTTTTGGGGCTGGGGGCTGCCCTTGCTGTGCAGTTGAATGAAATTAAGCTTATCAGACCATTGAGTTTAGGTCACTGGGCAGGGGCACTACGAATAGATCAAGATCTTTTAAGGTGAAAGTAATTTGACCGAACACTAAACAGCAAACCAAACCCAACCGAACCGAGCCAAACCAAACTGAAGCCAAAAAAATACGACCAACCTGCAATATGGTCAATATGGTAGCTGACCAGTCGAGTGGAGCTCAACTTGGAGTTGATTGCACTGTCGTAATTTAGTTTTAACAACTATTTTGAAAACCGTTGGCCAGCCCTAGCCAGATGTAGCTAAAAGCCCAGCCCAGGCCAGGCATAAGTACATATTAAAGCACATTAAGGCGTCGAGCAAATGATGCGCTTCTCTAACCACACAATGGACCAAACAGCAAGCCACTCAGCCAGCCAGCCAGCCAGCCAGCGGGCTAGCCGCAAATATGTTGAATAAATTTCAAATTTGTTATGAGAGCAAAGAGAGGAGTGGAGAGCGTCTATATAGAGAATCATACGCGACTAGCGTGTGTTCTAAGTGTTAAAAGTGAGCCGAGTGTGACGTGGACTCGGAAGTGTAGCGACTGCAAAAGCAGACAATGCCCCATAACAACAACAACAACAACAACAACAATTGTGTGTGCACTGCATCTGCGTGTGCATAGGTTACAGCTGCATATATATACATCTGTGTCTATATAGCTATATATAGAGAGAAACATAAATTTATGCGCAAACTTAGAACAATGTGCAGCATATCGTGTTGCCTAATAATTAATGAACGTGCATGCAGCAGCAGCAGCAGCAGCATGTTGTCTATATATACATATATATATATGCACCTGGCGCGCAAAGTTCAATTACCTGTTAATTGAGTTTAGACGAATGCAAAAAGTCAAGTCAAAAGCGCAACAATTCCCAGTCGCATCATCAAAATCACATCAGTCAACCATTTGCTGCACCAGCTAAAGCAACGCAAAACTAGCCAAACAAAAATCAAGCTGAAAATCAGGTCATTTCTGTCATTAAATTGTTTCAAAATGCAAAGAGATTGGGCCACAGCAGCCTCATCCATAAATACATGGTATTATATATTATTGTTAATCTTTAAGTGCCAGCTAACTGTACAAAATGGTTCGCTGTTTGACTGCTCAATCAAAGAGACTCAAGCAACGAACTAACAAATCAAAAGACTCTGGCAACGAACTTCAGTTTTACAACACAAAAATTTTACTTTCAAATTAGGCCGCAACTGTTGCTTTTTTTTATCGCTTTCTTCTCATATTCTAGAGCCACAAAATAACAAAGTAAGAAGAAAAAAACATAATGATTGTTTCCACTTAGACTGTTGTTGTTGTTGTTGTTGTTCTTCTTCTTCTTTGTGTATAGCTTAAGTGTAACAAACAGTTAGAAGTCCCCAATAATATTTTGGTGCTGTTTTGTTTGTGTGAAATATTTATGTAAATTATGGTCAAGCGGCTAAAGTGCAACTGATTAGCGGTATAAATACAACGATCTCCCCTCTCTCTCTCTCTCTCTCTCTCTCTCTCTCTTACTGGCTATATGTAGATTAAGCAGACATAACTGCAGTCGCATTTGTAACGGTATACGGCGACCAGGCCAGGTTAGATACATATGTGTGGCATATACGCAGCTTGTTCCCAGGCAGAAGCGACGCACTTGCTCCACCGCTGCATAATTCTAGCCGGTGGTGCTGTTAGCTATTGCTGGTGGTGCTGCGTTCGTGTGTGTGGTGTTTTTTTTTTTATAAGTATATACATTTCGCCTCGCAGAACGAGTTTTAATTGCAACATTTGTTTAAATGTTGTCCGTTAGCTGCCGCTGCAACTAGCAACTAACTACAACAACAACAACAACAACCACTTGGCTTTTGATGCTGCTCCATTTACAAAAATGGACGACAACAATTTTTGCCTCATTACCGCCGCTTAAAGAATGTCACCTGGGTGTGCGTGCGTGTGTGTTGTGTGTTGTGTGTGTGGACAAGCGCACTCAGTGGGGAAATCTAAACGTATTTGTTTTTCTTTCATACCCTGAAGCTATTGCAAATGAGCAAAACGGGTATAATGTTTATGTGGCAACGTGTGTTGCAGCTCCCCCTTACATGTAGCTAGACATAAAAAGCTTACAGATTGTAGATAACGATAATGGTCTTAGGAGTCGAGGCAGTTCCACTACAAGACTTAAGAACTCAAATTATAAATATTTATCTGCGCCGTTAGTTTATTCGCCATATAAGTTATGCATTCATTCTATCTCACAATAACTATAAAAATCAAATTATAGTCTTTGTTTTTACCATAGCTTTAAGAGCGAGTGTCATAAAATTTGATATGTAGAAGTTTTTAGGACATTTAACATATAAAAATAACTTACATTTGAAGTTAGTTTTATATGTCTGCGACTTAACACATAATAAATATTAATTTATTTTTATATTTCTTTCTTTCTAAGTTATTCAACTTTTATTTTACTGCCAATAAAAATTCAATTTGATACTAATCTGTCTCAACATAACTCGAGAACTATCAAATCTAAGTCACCAAAATTTCTTTGATATAGATGTGAGCTTTGTCTCGATTAAGTATAAATATATTATCAGATTTTTCTAATTTTCTAATGTTTTAAAATAATCTAGTATAAATGAATTCAATGTTCTTTGTGCAATATTCCATATTTTGCCTTAGTTTCAGACTCAAGAACATCTAAAGCCATTCAATTTTAGAATTTCTATTCCACCTCATCTTACTCAATATATACCTCAATATTTCCGCATGCTCAGCGTATCTTCTAGCCGTTTACAGCCCACCTTTTGAATTGTTTTCTTTGGTTTCTGTGTGGTTTTCGCCTTTTTGCTGTTTTTTCGCGGTGTTGCGTTTTGGATTTGTTTTAATTAGTGGCGCGTTTTCTCTCTTGTACAACTTATTTATGACTTAAATGTGCTTGTTTTTCGTTATTTATTTTTTTTAGCCCCAGTTCGACCCGGTCGTCGCATGCATTAGCTATGATGCGCTTGCTGCGATGTCTCGCACCAACATTGGCTATTCCTTCTGGCTGCTGCTGCTGCTCGCTTGCTGTTGTCACAGAGCAGCCGCCACGCCCACAGCGCCTGCAAGCAGAGCTGGCGGGCAGGTCATTGGCGCCACCTCCTTGGCAGCGACCCAAGCGGCTGTCTTTGCCGCTGCCAACAATAACAACAACAACAATCAGAAGCGACACAGCGACATTCAGAGAAATCAACTAGCAGATTTAATGCCAGCAAATTTACTGTTAGAGGATCTGCAACAGTCTAACGGACAGCTAATCAATCTGACAAGGCATCACGATGGCGATATCTTCTATACGAGCGGTAAGCACCTACTACATATACTATATAACCCCTAATACAAATCCAAAAGCTTAAGCTTCATGCTTGAAGCTGCAACTGTAGCTGTTGTTTCTGCTGATGCTGCTAATGCTGTGAGCCATGCTGCTGACAGCAGCATTAATTTCCAGCTAGTCAACTTATTAGCCAAGCTTAGCTACACTCACAGAAATTTAACTGACACTAAATTGAGAGACGCAAAATGAAAATTCAATATAATTTCACTAGGTTTTTGGAGAGTTTATAGTATGAATATTTGATATATATAAATACTATAAATACAATCATATATTAGATGCATTTGTCTCCAGACTAAAGACTAAACTTTCGTTTGATATGAAATAAAGAATTTACTTTCCTTAGACATTTCAATTTGAATAACATTTTCCATCTTAACTTGTAAGCATATTGTGCAAAAGCATATATAATATATTCTTGATCTTTATGATCTTTATGACTATATTATATAATTTAAGTAAGTTAACATAACGAAAGGCAAACGCAAATATTATGTATAGCTTGAATTAATGCAAAGAAAACGGAATCTCTTTATATCAACACAATGGACCAGTGAATAAATAATCATATACCAGAGGCAGCTAGAATACTTGAAACATCAGCTCAAAGCTCTATTTTTCCCAAGCCATTTGAGATAATTTTTTTACTCTTTTATATCGCTTTAGATCTTTACTATATTTAGTATATTTTTATTTATTATATATTATATATTTTATTTGTCTTAAACCTTTGCTTCTCTCAGTGTAGCCTCTTGGCTCGTTCTGTTGTGACGGGCTTAAATCAAGCTGACAACAGTTGTGCCTCTTCACCTCTCTTCAGCTCTCCCACTCTGACAGTCTGCCTGCCTGCCTTCCTCTCTCCCTTCTCTTACTCGGCCTGTCTCCGTTAACAGTTTCTCTTTCTTTTTACGCAGGCTTGGGTCTCGGCGGCGCTTGCAACGCGGACACCTGCATCGGCCTGTCCAGCGGCACAGCGGCTGTCGTGCGTCTGGGTGGCGATTCCAACGGTAACTGGTCGATTCATATGGAAATTTTATTTGCCACACGTTGCCTAATCTGTGGCGCTGTTTGTTTATTTGATTTGTTTAGCTGCCGATGCAGTGGGTCAAGCCACCGCCTCGCTGGCCAGCTCGAGGCTTGAGCTGCTCACGCGTCGCATGAAACTGCAGCGGGGCAATGCGCAGCCAGGAGGCGTGGCTATGCAGAAGGAGGCTGATGCGTCGGACGAGGACGGCTGCAGCTGTCGCTGCTTGCCATATTTGCGCGCCTATCGCGAGGATTTGGGCATCTGTGTGGATGACATACATGGTAAGTGCTCGAGTGGATGAGCTGATGACGATGACGCGGAAGCACTGGCTAAATAATTAGTCAGCCAATTCGTTGCAAATTGTGTGCTCCATTTCCACAAGTGGCAAGTGGCGCTGGGAAATTTCGCTGCCATTTTCCCAGGCATTGTTAGCTGAATATATATTATAGCCAAAAAAAAAAAAAAAAATCACAATGGTTGCTCAACTATGTTTTTCTGCTTTGATTGCGAAAAAGAAATGCTGTAATAATAATAACAAAATTGTGCAGGGCGCGAGCGCTCGAACTGCAGAATGAAAACGAAACGTGACGCAAAATATAAGCGACACAGCGACAAGAGAAGAGCCCTAAATAGAGCTGGCCGAAGTCTAGATACGCTGCAATTGCAAATGACCAACTGGAGATAGGTTAGTCAAGGCTAAAAATTAGAGTAGGGAAATACCAATAGCATGTAGGGACTAAATTCATTTCGAAATATTTTCAGTTACTGTAAAAATTCATAAGATAATTCCTAGCCTAAATGAGATCAGCTGAAAGTTCTTGTTTTAGTTAACTTAAAATTTAGCATGTGAGCATATGACCTACTAAATTAGCTGATTATTTTTAGAAGATTTATTTCATATAAAGCAAAGGTAATTCTCTAGTTTATAATAGAAGCGCGACACCTCTCAGATATATGCCCCATATTCTCCACATAGCTTCGCTTCCGGTATGCCACAGCTCATACGCAAGTCAAGCAACAGCGCGTGTTAGGGTAGCGAAAGGCATAACAAACGGCAGCTGTAGACATCGACCAGCATGGCAAATATGTGCTATTATTGAACAAATCAAGTCGAAGCACTTTTATGAAAGGAAAAATAGTTTAAGCCAACTTTCGCTGACAACAACAATGACAATAACAGCAATAACAATAACAATAACAATAAACCTTCGAAAATCCATCAAGACGGAAAGTAAGAGCGTTTTTTTTTTATTTTGGGAAATTTCGTCTGGCTGTGTATCAATAGTAGATCGACTGATGTTATCGCTGCTGTAATATAAATTTTAAGATATTATTTCTAATTCATATTTCTTATTAATGTTGTTGTTGTTGTCGCTGCTGTCCAGACTTTCTCATTGAGCTATTTTTTGTTTATGTTTTTCTTTTATTTATTTTTGCAGAATGCTCTCTCTCACCATTTGTTAGCGGCTCATCGTCGGAGAAAATTCCATTTGTGTTTTTGCCGCTGCGCGGCCAAATCATTTACCCCAGCAGAGAAATCAGTTTTCCCAGTAAGTATAGCCCACACACCATATATACCCAACTCCATATATATGTATGTGCATTTAGATATACACACGCCTGTTTGTGCGGTTACGGGCGCCCAGTACCTCAGCTCAAATGGCTGGTCGGATCTGCGTAACCCCATTGACACGGACTATCCATTTCGCATGTTTCGCGACGAGGGTCGCAGCTTTCTGCAGTGGCTGGGCGAGACGGAGCTGAGGCAGAAGATGCAGGGCCGTCTCATCGTGGTGCATCTGGTGTGTCGCGACATGACCGTGGCCCTAAATGCCAGCCAGAAAGGTGAGTGTAACCCAAAAGCCAAAGATCGAGAGAGATACAAACACAGACAGACAGACAGCGAGACAAATATGCAAAGACAATCGATAAACCAAGGACAGCAGCTTAAGCTATTGGAATTCCCTTATTTGGCTCTCTTTTCTCTTGTAGATCATCTGATGCCGCCTAAGAATGTGCACTCTCCTTGCGTTGCCTTCCGTGTCAATGGCAGTCCTGTCAAGTATACGCACAGTAAGTACTCGCAGCAGCCCATCTGCAGCCAGCTTTAATGTGCCTCCCAACTGTCGCTTAGATGTGCCGGAGGTCTTCTTTCAGCCCGCCAATTCGACAACTCTGGCGTCCACCTCGGACGGCATGACCATGCGAGAGTATGTGGTCATTGGCATCTGCAGCCTGCTGCTGGGTCTCATTTATGTCGCGTCCGTGTTTCTCTATCTGTACATGAAGAAGCGCAAGAGTCGTGGACGTCACAACTCACGGCACTCGCTGGACAATCTGGCGAATGAGATCAACTATCCGAAGAACGATCAAGTGACGTACGGAGCACCCTTTAGTCGAGTGGGCAGCATCTACTCGGCCAACAGCATGGGCCTGGGCAATGGGAATGGCAATGAGGCGGGCACACGTGCCAGCATGGCCAGTCTTAAGGATGATCTGGGCATTGTGAAGAACAATCCGCTGCTGCAACATTTTCCGCAGCTGGGCGAACGGGAGCACAATTCGGGCTTTGCCAGCGACATATCCAATTCGAACTCCGAGTGCGAGATGGAGGAGAAGATAAAGGTGAGTGGAAATAGCTCTACACTTGATCGTTGCTAGACAGCCTGACCTGGTTCTACTGCAGAGTTCGGTTTCGGTTCTGGTGCATCCACAGCTGAACAAATCGCCCAAGCCGGGTCACAGCTCTGGGGCGGAGAGCTCCTCGCTCGAGTCAGAGGATTTTCTGCAGGACAACGAGTGCCTGCCCACAGAGAATGTGGCTGTCATCGAGGATCTAATGAGCGAGGAGAAGCTGGAGAATCTACGCGCCATGGTCAATGGCAATGTGCGCAAGAAGCTCTACTTTAATCCGGCTTACTTTGAGCCCCACTTGTTAGCGGTAAGTCCCATTAGGATTGCTCCACTTGAAACCATTTGTGATCTCCATGTATTTGCGCTGCAGGAGCCGCCACAAGCTGCCATTGAGTTTCTGCAGAAGATACGCGAGGTTATTGCCATTGCCAAGTATAAGATGGCTGCGAAGCGCTATCAGCCATCGCTCAATATCATACCCGAGGAGGCCAGCCTAGACTCGAGCTCGTCTAGATGCAAAGCACCGCTGCTGCAGCAGCAGAACTTGCAAGCCAAGAGCCTGGGCGACAAGCGCAACAGCATTGAACAGTGGCTGCAGAGCGTACCCAACTCGGAGCCAACGCAGCAGTCGAAGAAGAGCAACGGCTCACCCACAAAAGCCACGCAGCGCAAGGAGATCTCAGCGCCCAAGGAGCGTCCGCCTCCGCCGCCCATGCCCAAGTCGCAACTGGAGCCACAGTCCAAGACCGAACCCCAGTCCAGTTCAAACAAGGATTCGCGCTCCAGCAAATCCAGTCCCGAGCCCGTCAAACCCAAATCTCCTTCCTATGACAGCTATACGGCGTATACGGCAACCGTCTCCGCCAATGTCTACAGCTTTGCGGAAACTGGCGGCGAGATCTACAACAATCCCAAGTTCATGCTGGCCGATTCGCCGGTGGGCTCCATGCGCAGCACTTCCAGCCGTTCCAAATCCTTGCGCAAACGGGGCGACGTCTTGGATCAATTCGCAGCGGCCAATTCGACGCCCACCTCGCTGAACTCCTTCGACCGGCAGCATTATAATATGCTGCGCAACATGAAGCCTGCGGAGTTGATATACGATTCGCTGAAGCGCGAGTATGCGGCGCATATTCCCACGCCGGACTACGACAGCACCATCGAGAAGAAAATCAAGGATATTTACAGCAGCACACAGAGCAGCATTCCATCCGTGCCCACGCCGGACTACAGTTCACTGAGTCGCAAGAGTCTGAAGCAGTTTCAGCCAGATTCGCCGATCTACAGGCGCAAATCGCCGCAGTATCTGATCGTGGACTACGAAACGGATAGTCTGGAGCGTCTGGAGCCGAGCAAACGCAAGAGCTCACACTCCTCTAGCTCGCCCTCATCCGATGTCAGCTCACAGCTCAGTCCCAGCTTAAGCACAGCTCTGCCGCTGGAGGAGGAGATGGAGATCAGCCACACGGTCTACGATCGCATCAACGGATTTCGCAAAGAGGGCGATCTTAAGAAACGTCTAGCTAGCAAGCATCAGCATGGCCAGCAGCATAGCCAGGCACAGCGGCACAAGGAGGCGGCAGCACGCATCAAGTACGACACGCCCTTTCGTGGCAGCATGACCATCGAGGTAGAGCACGAGCCGCCTTCCGACATGGAGCGCACAGACAGCGATCAATTCGAACCGGACACACTCGACCGCAAGCCCAAGAAGCAGAGCTTCTGCGACGTCAATGCCTGGGACAATCATGGTCGTCAGAGCAGAGCCGAGGTCGAGGATTACAATCAGATCAACTCCTTGCCCGATCTCAGTCGCCAGCTGGGCAGCTGCCCGGTGGAGAGCAGCCAGCTGAATAAGCCACGCACAGCCTCCTTTATACTACGCTCCAGCAACTCTTTTCGCAATCTGCGCGAGATTTACGAATCTCCTCTGGCTGTGCAGGAGAACTTCAAGGGTGAGGCGCAGCAGCAGCGACAGCAGCTGAGCGATGAACAGGGTCGCCTCTTGACGCTGGAGGCCAAGCATTCCAGGCGCCAGCGTGGCTTGCAATCCTCGCCCACACTGTCCATGGTGGATGTGACCAAGGCAAGTGTTAATAAAACTACGATAACCATATCCTCGCCCAAGCTGCCGGAGAAACAGCAGCCAGCCAAGGCTGCTGAGCCGAGCAAGGCAAAGCAGCACTACTGCGCTCCGTTGGTGCACAACAAGCGTCCCTTGCCTCCGCCACCGCCCTCGCCTAGCTACCAGGAGACAGGAGAGAGAGGAGCTGTTGATGAAGATGCCTACAGTCTGCGTAGCGAGATAACCGAGTTGACTGGCGTCTCGGATACCCTGGATAACTCCTGCAACAATACCATGTCCAGCGTCATCTCGGCCATGACAGAGCAGTCGAAGCGGCTAAAGGGAAAGGCCTCGGTCCTGGAGCAGAAGGCGCAGCTGGATGCGGACTACGATGGCATCGAAGGCATCTATGGCAAGAAAATGAATAGCCTGCGCAATGATTACAGCCTCAACAAGTATCTCAATCGACGGAAGCGTGAGAGCAATAACGAAATGGAACAGCAAAAGGAGCAGGAGCTGGATCTGGAGCTGAAGGACACCTCAGATCTTGACTCCAGCAACAACAACAACAACAACAACAACGTAAAGAACCTTAAGGACGTGGATCTCAATCAATTTGATGCGCTGTCCATTAGCTCGCGGTCGAATAGAAGCAGCAGCCATCTCTCAGAGCGCACCAAGGAGCTGTACAGGAATGCTGGAGTGCCCGTTGGCATCGCCTATCCCCAAAGAGCGGCCAACATTGGCGTCACCGCCTCCACAGCCGGCGCCAATGTTAACGTGCAGACCGTTTATCGCTGTGAGATTGAGCCGGCGCAACTGACGGCGGGCATGCAAATTGCCATTGGCCTAAAGGATCGGGCCAAGAAGGCCAAGGATCTGAAAAATGCTTGGCGCAAATTTGTGACCATGGCGGCCAACAAGTTCAGCCCAAGCCAAAGTCCAGCTCCGACGTATGGCACCAAGAATGCAGCTGGATTTTTGGAGGATGAGGATGGCATTGCTTCCATCATAGAGGCAGCAGCGGCGCAGCCGGGCGCACAGACACAGCCGGTGGGCCAGAACTACTATGAGCAGCGTTTCGGACAGTTGGACAGCGGGTACATGAGCACCGATTCCACGGAGCTGTACAAACGGAATGTCTACGATCGATACAACTTCAAGCGTCAGATCATACGCGTCGATACCATCGAGGACAATGAGGAGGAGAGCGTGAATGGCAATAGGTTGGAGATGGATGCCTCACGGTTTGAGGATCTCGAGCATATGGTCTCACCGGGCAACAACCGACCAGCTCCAAATGCTGGCGAGGATATAAGCGATGCTGAATCTGACAAAACTCTGACTCGCTCGCAAACCAATGAACTGCACTGCTCCAATACGATGTCCTCGTACTCCTCAGAGGATGAGCAGCGCAGAGGTCACAGCACCTGTTGCGGCTCTTCCGACGAGGAGACGAATGCCGAGGATATGTGGGAATCAGGTGCGGAGAGCATCGAAACCCACTCTGTGCTCTACAAGATGATCCGCAAAAGTTAGTGTGTTTACATATACATATTTATATGCTTAAATATATATATAAAGGTTAGGAATGTGCAATATCTGAACCAGAAGAAAGACTTCCATTAAGTTAAGCAACCAACAGGTGCAATAATACTATATTTCTTGCCAAACCATAAGGTGCAATTTATACCTAAATATAAGAATTATATATACATATGTGTAAGTAGGGTAGGGGCTGACTGCAGGTGATATCGCAATAGTTGCCTCTATAGGTGACACATCACTGTGGAACTCCCCTTATACCAGACAAGCAATGAATACTCTATACTCTATAGTTAACTGAACAATTATGTAGATTATATATCCATTCACGTATTTATTTATATATATAAATCTAGCTTACATCGCATCAGCTAGTTATCGGATGCGAATTGTGATAAATGTTAGCAGTCTTTGGGCCGGAAATGTGCAATCTTTAATTATAGTCTCAGTATATACTAGATATAGGCATATATACATACATGAAATAACAATAAGTTTACCTATAAAATAAATCATGTATATAATTTCGAACAAAAAAAAAATAATAGTAATAATAAGTAATATAAAATTAAAGAAATCATTGCGAATTTAAAACGAGTATCAAATATCTGGAATTATCGCGTTCGCATACCAATTAAGCCCACTGTAAATTTGTTACTGATTTGCTTTATGCGTAATGAACCGTCTTGCCGGCATTTGCTCTCTCCCGCTGAATTTCGCTCTTTAGAAGATAAGGAAAGCAAAAGGCGACGAGCACTTATACTCTTATACATTTTCTATCGCTCTCTCTCTCTCTCTCTGGCACGTCTCAATCGAAAATGTGCAAACATAAGCGGATCACTTCTGTACTCATAAAATATATGTGCATATGTGTTTACTCTTTCCAACGCTCATTATAAGATAAGGAAGACAACTTAGTCTTATCGACGTAACCTCTTTTTTCTTTGTGATTCTATATGCGTCGCTTTGCGGCGTCTCTCTTGAAAAACTTATACAGTAACCTAGTATGCGTGAGTTGCAGACGCTGAGCATAAACCATTTTCAAGTAAAGCGTCAGTTCTCGGCCAAACACGGACGAGTGTGGGTCGGTCAGTTTAATTAAGAATGTCGAAGATTTTGTTCGCAATTGTTTGTTTTTCGTTGTGCGGCGCTTCGGTTTTAGCAAGAAGCAGCCGTTGGTGGCCAGCAAAGTTGCAAGTTGATCGTGTCACCTACTCCCCAGAGCTGCTGCAGGATCTACGTGACTTCATCGACCTGATACCGAGCATTGTCATCGATGAGGTCATCGCAGAACATATGCTAACGGATTCGGGATTCCGCAAAGCGATCAAGTTTCTGCGCAGTTCCGATTTTAAGCACTTGCAGCAACTCGCCGAATCGTTGCCCGAGATAATTGAGGTTATAAATTTCGTGCATTTGAATGATAAGGCTATCAGATCGAGAATTGTCATCGACGAAAGTCTCAGACAACAGCTCAGAGCATATGCATACAAAACCTATGGCTATAAATCAGTTATGGAAAATGGCATTGCCGGCGACCTGGAGGAGGAGGCGGATGACGGGGACTTGAAGAACTTGGTCGTGGTTCTTGTGCCACTGGATCTACCTCGAGCGCCGAAGTCATCTACCAGTGTCAACAGCTTTGTGAGCTTCGCTCAGGAGCTGTTGACGCACCTGCCGCGCGACCGTTTTGTGGCGTTAATTAAAGAGAAACGTAAAAGTAGCAAAGTTTTTCCCAAATTCTACGAAGCCATACGAAGCGACGCATTCAAATCGCTCCTGGACAAAACAATGGTAGGAAATGCACTATATCATATTTATTTTCATATTTATTGTGTTTTCTTTGGCTTTACAGAAATCACAGAATGTTCAGAAAATTATTAAAACGTTGGCAAGCCATGAGATCGATGCTGAGAGTCTGAAGGGCATTGCATTGGATGTCATCTCTTGGGGTCCGGCGATCTGACTTTTATCAAATTAATAAATAATTTATGTTTAAGTATATGTTTACAATATGACTGAAAGCGCTTGTTAAACTTCGCTGCGATTGAATAATTATTTGACTATGCATTCTAAAAATTTATTTAATACAACAAATCTGACATGTTTTTCTAATCTACAGTAGCAGCTGTTATTCTACAGTTGTTGCTTCTGTTAAACGTTTGTGGAGCAGCTTATGTTAAGGGGGTCTTGAGCAACAGCAGCGGTTTATGTTAAAACGCTTCAAGCAGCAGATCTGGTCATAAATATGTATAACTTAATATTATCATATCTCCCCTAATATATGTCCGATCTTCGAAAGAGATACCATTTTGTGCTCGTGAGGATCTGTAGAATCGATTACGTTAAACAATTTTCAATTTCAAGAAAAGTTGATTTTTGTCGAAAACATGGGCTAACCATCACGTTTTTTGCCAAAAATTGACATCTCTTGGATTGGAAAAATTGTAAGGCCAAACGAAAGTGTAGCTTAATACGAGTTCAAAAAGGTATAACATTTCAAAATCGGACTATATTTGTTCGAGATATTCGCATTTATAGACAAACTTTCTTTAAATCTGCAGCTCAAAAGTATGCAACACTTTTTCAATAATGTATATTTATTCATATGCAGCTTTTATCGACTACCCCCAAAGTATGCAGCACTTGTTAGCAATTACTGTCGGTGCATTTTATAAAAATGCCTGAAAGCATGCACAGCAATTTGTTATATTGCTGGCAACACAAATCCTTTAAAAATTATAAAATTTCCAATATGTGATTTGGACTTTAGTTTAAATAGAAATATTTTGAATTTGCCTTGGGGCAGCTCCTTAGACTTGTCAGATTTTACATTTTCTGGTATCCAATTGGTATTGCAGAAGATGTGTACTCTGTGAAGCAAAGTTATTGCTTTGTTAGTAAGAAATTAAATGATTTATTTTGCAATTTTAGACATGTTAATGTTTATGTATTTGCATATGATATCCGTAACCATATCAGCTATCAGTTTTACAAATATTTATTTAACTATATTATGTGTAGATTAGAAGTTTATCAGCAGCTTTTCTTAATATGCTTTAACTAAAAATTAGTGTTGCCTACCTTCAGGAGTTGTCTTTAATGAAACCCTTTCGCCGCTTTCGCTTTTTACATGGCATACTTTTGCCTGCTTTTAGTTTATTCCACTAAAATGTACAGCTTTGCTTTTTGGTTTGTTGGGAATCGCCGCTTGTTGATCGGTTCAACTTGCTGATCAGTTGGTCTTTGGATATTTCGGAGTGCAGTTGTCTGGCGCGCAAGCATTTAGTGAGTGTATAAAATAAAAGCCCAAATACGGCAGTTTTCGAAATGAAACTGAACACTTGAAATATTCGAAACGAAATGAATCATAAATATGCAAATCGAAAGTGATTTATCTCAAAAGAAGCCGTTTCCCCAGACTCATCAACAGAGATTTCAATAAACGAAATGACAGTTAAAGTGAATCATGCTTGTAATGCAGATATAACAAATACAAATGAGCAAACCGCAGTTGCAAACTGCTCAGCACTTACGACCCACACACACGACGACAACAACAACATTAAATTAAATATAAAAAAAGTTCAAAAACACGTTTTTCGAATCAAGGAATAAAATGCGCGCAAAAACAACGACAAAAAGAAACTGCAATTAATTAATTAAAATTTTTAAAGACAAATGACTAAAAGACTTCAAACACTATTTCATGAATAGAAATATGTATATATATATATTTATATTTATATTGTCTTTAACTTTTTTAAAAGTACTGTGACCTCATCTAAAAAGAGTTTTTCTAAACCATTTTTTGGCTTATTCAGTGGGTAGATCTATTCAAAAAACACTTGTAGCTGCCTTTTAAGGCAACGCCTTTGGCCAGGCAATAGCTGGTGATATGAGAGAATCACAATACAAATATACACTTATATAACTATATATATACATATATATTTATTTATGTATAGATTGCAGTTTTTGCTGCGTTCCTCAATTAACATTTGCTTAAGGCACGCTCACGCACACACATAAACACACACACTCTCACAGACGCCATTTCCGTTAGGCTCAATTATGTGTACATTAATCCAACTCTATATTTGTCCATGTGTGCGTTAGCATTTGCATATGTTTATTGCTCTAGCTGTATAAACTAAATAATTGACTGCTTAAGGCATGGACATGCCTAAACCTCGCTGACTCTCTCTTGAAGCTAACGTTTTGGCTACCTGCCCGTCCTCCTGCTTGGCTGCTATTGGCTCCGCCCACGATTTGTACTTTTTTTCACTTTATCTTTCGAGTCATAAACAGTGGCGTAGCTGGCACATATTTGATTGGCTGTGGGTGGGGGTGTCGTAATTAGCTCAATAACTGTTAGCTCTTTAGCTGGCAATTGAAATTTTAGATTCGTTTTATATAATTAATTGGAATATGTCGTGGCATTTGTTTAACACAAGCAGCGAATCTCGATCGTTCGCCACGATTTTCCACACTCTCTGTGCGCATGAGTGTGTGTGTGTGTTTGTGTGTGTGTGTATTTAATTCGTTTAATTTTACAAATTATTGAAAGAGGGGCAGCCCCTATACACTCTGCTGCCCTCTCCCTCTGCCCACTTTAACCTCTTGTTATTGTAATCGTGAAATGTTTTTGTTATTGCTCTCCATCTAGGCCAGCCAATTGTTTATGAAGTGCACATTGGGTATATAGACACTATATATATCCACTTATTGTCTCTGTGTGAGTGTGTGTGTGTGTGTGTGTGTGTATTGTGTTTCCATGCTGGAAATGAATTTTTTTCGGCATATGCCATTGCGAGCCAGAGAGAAAAGAGCGTAGCATGAAGTCATGCTCAGACGGCTCAGCTTCAGTCCCTGCTCAAGCACATCCATCTTAATTATGACGTTTTTTATGATGACAATTTCGGAGATGCTCAAACTAAAGACAAGATAAAAAGCACAAACGAGCTGTACTACTAGGGCCAAGCTTTCCTAATACCCATTGAAAACTAGCGAAAAAAGAGCTTGCTTCAATTGCAGCAGAGAGTGAAGCGGGCAAGAGAAGCGACTTTTTATGTAATTTTATCTTATTTCATTAAATATATATATTACTGAATATATGTAGTTTGTAGAGAGTCTATAGTGTTTGCTATGCCTGTCTAAAGCTCTGAAGATTTCCAGTAGATCTGATTAAAACCAAAAAACTTTACGGCAGATAGAAAAATTGTAAAAGCTTTGAAGAAGCTGATTACAGCTTATATTATATATAATATATACACAATATTATTTATAAATATTTATATAGTTGCATGACTAACATTTTCTAATATTCACAAAAAGTTTAACAAAGATTTGAATGCAAAAGTCAAAGGAAAATTTGAAAAGTGCCTTTTTTTGTCTAGCTTCAAGGAAGCTGATTAAAGGGTTTATATCTAGCTACACATATACAATATATCTCAAATTTAAATTTGATATATATATATGTAATTATATAGATAACAGACAATATTTATGCTTAAAATATATATATTGACTCCCTTCTTTAGGTTAGAAAAAGAGCTGACCACAAGCAAAGCGCTTTTTGAAGACATAAAAAGACTAGCTTCAAATAAGCTAATTACAGGGTATATATACAAATATATATTTATATAAATACTCCTCTTTCAGACTCTTTAAGCTTCAAAAAGTCATTGCATAATGAAATTGTTTAAGATTTCTCTCGAAAATACAGGGTATGCGAGCGCACTCGACTCTAGCTCATTGCAGCTTGCTAAGCATGAACTGTTTATAATTGCGCACTTGATCGCATTAAGAAACAAGATTTTGTTAGCTCTATGAAAAAGTGTGTTCGTGTTTATAGACTTCTTCTTAATGTAAACAGTTTTTTTGCAGCTGCATTAAAAATGGCCATAAATGAAATAAACAAAAGCTCGCTAAAGCCAATCAGTTCAAGACAAACAAAAGTGTAACGATTTTGCTTATGGCTTGTGGCATATATATATACTTGACTGTGTGTGTGTGTGTCTGTGTTTGTGCAGTTGGCCCATCTGGAGAGCTTCTAGAGATTTTTTAAGATCACGCTGCCCGACTTTTTCGACACGCCCGTCTCCCTCTTAGAGACAGCTCGTCACGTACAGCGAACTCGAGTCCCAAAATTGCTGACAAACATAAATGTTTTTTTTTTTTGGTTTTTTGATGCCCTAAAACCGTTGAAAATGTTAGTTTGGAGTGTAACGTTTTTGTCGAAATGTATGTAACAGTCGAAAGAAGGAGTGTTCCAGCACATAAAGTATATACGTATATATATTCCAGATCAGTATCCCCCGTCTGCAGTGTTGATGTACCACTGTTCTCGGGCATGTTTCTCTACTGCTCTATAGATTCGTCTATCTGTTTGTGCTTCCGTCAAGTCAATAAAGCTTCAGTTAAAGTAAAACTTATACCTTTTATTTCCATAAGATCGGACATTCCTTCATCAATCAGATACAGGGATACATGCTTCGAGCAACAACTCCACACTGGCTTCTGGGGTATCTGGCAGTCTGGCACTCTCCACTGCAGCCCATTTAATTGCTTCTTCTTTTCCGTTTTATTTTTTGTTTATGCTATCCGTGCAATAAACTTGTCATGGAACTTGAGTTGCGCAAAACTTCCTCGAAGTATTTATTTCTCAACTTTTATTTTTTTCAGTTTCTGTCTGCAAGGAAAACTCGCTGAACAAGTTTGTCCAGCTCTTCGAAGTGCAGCAGAGATTGCATTTGGCACTTTTACCTTTCAGAGCTAAAGTAAAGAGAGAAGCAGCTGAAGACCAAACAGTTGCTCAATTACTTCATTCTAATACCTCTAAGTTCTATTTGCTTATTAAACAATGAATTCTTTTGTCATGCGACAGCTTTAATTGGCTTTGCAAACAGCAGACAAACGCAAATAATGCTGAGTCTAATGTGTTGACAATTATATTACGACAGTTGCCTTAGCCTTAGGCATTGCGGAGTTCGAACTCGTGTCGGCAAAGCAAGTGTGTATTGAATGTTTTCTTATATCTAAACATCTGCATATCTTTATGTTCATACACGCGGAAGTTATGCGTGGCCATATAATTTCATAAGTCGATGGAATGAGGCATATAATATTTACGAATTTATATTGTTTCAGACTCGACTGGTAGTTCGAACCTGTGACTAATCTTACAGTAGGTTTAGTCAGTCTGCTTGAGCATATTTCAAAATACAGTTTGTATTTGTACTTCAATATGTTATATATTTATATATATATAAAGAGATATATATATTGTGGCATATAGTTTCGACGCCTAGTTCGAGCCTTTGCCCTTTCTGAACACAAAGCTAGTGAGTCATGTCCAGCTAATGTTTCGTATTTCAAATGTAAATAAGCTTAAGTTTGTTAAAGTATTAACAAAATTTCCATTTAGTGCAGAGTTCGAATCTTGGCTGCCTTTAATTAAGCGGCTTTAACACCTTTCAATAAAGTCTGCCTGATAAACAAAATCCAAGTTCATAGGCCGCACCAATTATCATTTATCTTCAATGTAATAATAGAGACAGATAGAAAAAAGGCAGCCAATTAGCTGAAGTGATGCTGCAAATAATGCCTGCTGGAGTTAGCTCTCAAGACATGGGTCAAGCACCAACATTTTTTCGTCTTACAATAAATAATTTGTAAAAGCTATCAAATGACGACAGCTACTTATTAGTTGTTCGCTGATTACTAATCGATAGCCTCTCTTCTTCTTGCTCGTCAGCATCATCTTCCTCTTCTTCTACTCGGCTGTACAGTATTATATATACAGCAGCTGGGGCATATTCAAATGAGCTTCTTCTGGCGTGATTAGCCGATTTCTCACACATATCAAGCGTCAAAACAGATTCGACTTGAATAGCCCCCCAAGAGAAGAAGAAGCAGCAGAAGCCGCTTTAAATTCGTTTTTACTTTAATACTCGTTCCAGATGTGCATAAAGAGTATATTGGTTTTTCTGTTTGTCTATCTATCAAGTGCTAAAGGCTAGGAAAATAATTACTGCTTCCCACATGGAGATGATCATCACATCATTCTCTCATTATAAACGAGTATTACACGCTCAGTTATGCCCAACTGCCATATATTTTTATGGTGTTTTCGGCCTTTTCTAGTCGAGCTTTGCGGCCAAAGAATTGAAAGCGTAAAGCGCAACAAATTGATTGCTAATTGATATTGATATTGATATGTCGATTATTTTATGATTATGCTTTATGATGGTTCAAAAACGAAAAACCCGAAAGTCCGCCTTGATGGCCAAGTCAACGGATCACAAGGCTAACGCTGCGCCACGCCCGCACAACTGCTTTAATTTCATAAGCAATTAGATGAGAGCGAACCACAGAAAGCACTTAAGCGAACGCTTTCCTTAATTACCGCACAAAATCCAATTGTACATTTATTATCTTGTATTTGCTGGATTGTCTCTGAGAAAAACCTGTAAAGCAGCTTTTGACCAAACAAAAAACAAAAAGAAACGGTCAAGCTACCATCAACACTTGGCCAAAACCCGCCCGTTCCACAGCTTGTGAAAATCAGCGTACCATGAAGCGTGTGTCAAGCATCTCTCTATAAATATGTGTGTGTGTGTGTGTGTGTGTGTGTGTGTGTGTGTGTGTGTGTGTGTGTGTGTGCGTGTGTGTGGCAGCCAAAAACTTTTGTTTAGCTTCAAGGTTTCATGCCCCCATCTCGCATTTAGCATAGCTGGACAAATGCAACTACGTTTTAAATTGAATGTGGGTTTCTGTTTTTCTGTGCTCTGGTCTATTTCCGAGGGTCTGTCGATAGTTGTATAAGTAATCTAGATAAGATAAGACTTTTGATAAGACTTGAATAAATCATTTGTTAAGCCCCGTAAAGCTGCTCATATATATGATTTATGATAATCATTAAAGAATTAGTCATATCCTCGTTTAACATATATATATATATATATATAATAAATATATATATATAATATAATATAATATAATTTAATATTTGCATATTTCTGTGCAATCGATCACACGAGAGAACAGACAGCTAGACGGACAAGACGATATCGACTGTTTCGTCACTTCATTGCGACTAAAAATTGATGAATATTAATGACTTTCAATATAATATATAATTATAAAATATATATAAAAAATATATATAAAAAATATATATAATATATTCTATAATAATATAAAACCCGAAGTGTGAAGTGAATTGATTCATTTTTATTACGATGCCAAGTTACAGAGACATCTTTAGCTCATGCTCACCTGTGCTGTTTCCTTTACAGTCAACACCTCTACCTCTACACAAGCAAGATGGACTTGACCGGTTGCGGTTTGAGTGATCCACAGACGCAGCTGGCTGATGCGCTGGCCAAACGCAATTTAAATGAGTTCAGAGCGGCGCTTCAGATGGGCGCACAGCCCAATCTGGTGGATGAGCGGCACGCGAGCATCTATGAGAAGGCTTTGTCGACACCTGGCTGTGCGGAGTTTATCGAGGAGTGTCTTGCCCACGGCTGCAATGTGAATCATGTGAGTAGAAACTAAACGCTAACTAGAGCTCGAGCTTATCTTAAGTCTCTTCGCGCCTGCAGATCAACCTGAAGCACAACAAGGCAGCTATAAGCTACGCCAGCGATTCTAGAGATCCCTTGAATTTGGCGGTTTTGCTGCGTCGTCCCGAGGTGCAGGTGGATCGTAAATATGGACAGCTAACTCCACTTCACTCACTGGCCAAGAATTTGACGCCAGAGAATGTGCAGCAGGTGCATAGATGCATGCAGCAGCTGCTCGATTACGGCGCCTCGCCCAATGTCGTGGATCAGGGCGAGCAGACGCCGTTGCATTTGGTGCTGCGCAACAAAAAGATACAGCACGCTGACAAGCTGGAGCTGGTGAAGCTCTTCTTGCAGCAGCCCAATCTGGACATCGACACCTCTCGCAATGGTCAAGTGCGTGAGATGTTGCTGGCGCAGCATCCAGAGCTGCAGCTGCCGCCGCAACGATTGGTGAACGTCGATGGAGAAATTGATGTTGAACGACTGCTGCGGCACCTGCGCGATGGCGATGACTCCCAATTCGAGCAGCTGTTCGATAAGCATAAGAGCCTCAGTGACAAGGATAACCAGCGCAACATACAGCAGGAACAGTACTTGCCGCTGCTGCTGGAGTCCATAAAGCGGGGCAAGCAATGTGCCTTCGAGGCCATACTCAACACAGGCATCAACATCAATCAGAGGCCAAGGGATCAGGACAGTTCGGCTGTGGAGCTGGCTGTCATCTGGGGCAACTGGCGTGCACTTGAGAAGCTGCTGCAGCATCCGGAGCTAAAATTGAAGCCAGGCAGCACGCTGCTCCACGCCGTGATCAGTAGGCTGGACCAACAGCCGTTGGATAACTTTTGCGATCATTCGCGTTGCTTTGAGCTGCTGCTCGATAGCCGGCTGGTGGATATCAATGAACGGGATGCCAGTGGTCAAGTGGCGCTCTACTATGCGGTCAAATATCGCAATATGCAGGCGGTGCAGGCGTTGCTCAGTCGCGGTGCTTACATCGGCGCGAAGAGCGTCTTCGGTGAGCTGGCCATAGAGGATATGTGGCCGGAGCTGTTGGAGCAGCATTTCGATTCCTGCATCACGACAAACGCCCAAAAGCCGGGCGATCAAAACTTTGAGATAATCATCGATTACAAGAATCTAATGCGAGAGCAGCCAATTCTCCAGCAGCAGCCGCTCAAGGGGCAGCCTACGCCAGCGCAGGACGAAATGGCGCCCATCGCTTGCATAGCCAAATCAAAGGAGCTGCGACATTTGCTGCAGCATCCCCTAATCTCGAGCTTTCTGTTTTTGAAATGGCATCGACTCTCGTGCATCTTCTATATCAATTTCGTCATCTACACCCTCTTCACGGGCGCCATCATCGTCTACACGCTGCTCAAGTTCCACGAGAGCGACACGAATCTAACTGCGATCTTCGCCATCGCCTCGTGGATGGGCATATGTTATCTGATCATAAGAGAGCTGATACAGTTACTCATGGCACCCAAATGGAATTACTTCTTCTCACTTACCAATCTATTGGAATTGGCCCTCATTGTTTTGGCCATTATGACGTGCAAGGAGTCGAGTTTCGATAAGGAGACACAGCGCGTACTCGCTGTTTGCACGATCCTCTTGGTTGCCTTGGAGTTCTGCTTGCTGGTCGGTTCGCTGCCCGTTTTATCGATATCGACGCACATGCTGATGCTACGTGCTGTCTCGAGTAGCTTCATTAAGAGCTTTGGCCTTTACTCCATCTTCGTGGTTACCTTCAGCTTGTGCTTTTACATACTGTTCGGCAAGCCGCAGGACCAGGAGCAGCAGCCAAAGCCGGGAGCTGAGGCGGCTGGTGGCTTCAATAGCTTCTCGAAGCCCATCGAGGCGCTGATTAAGACCATCGTCATGTTGACGGGCGAATTCGATGCTGGAGACATCAAATTCGACAGCGTGCCCACCTACTTCATCTTCCTGCTCTTCGTCTTCTTCATGACCATTGTGCTGTTTAACCTGCTCAATGGCCTGGCCGTATCCGATACGCAGGTAAGCTAATCCCTTACTGAACGATAGTTGCTCGTTTACTTAGCCTTTGCTGTTCTTTTTTTAGGCCATCAAAGCCCAGGCGGAGCTGAATGGCGCCATTTGCCGCGCGAACACGCTGCTGCGCTACGAGCAGGTGTTGATTGATCGCAAAGGACGCACTGGTTACCTGATGAGCACGAAACCCCTGCGCTGGACTTATGAGCGTTTGATGCGCCTCTATCCCAACTATCTGGCACTGCGTCAGGTCTCGGTGCTGCCCAACGATGGCAACAAGGTGCTCATACCGCTGATCGATCCCACCGAGATGCGGGAGCGCAACAAGGCCCGATTCCAGGCGGTGCCCACGAATCAGGACTGCGAACACAGACAGCTAAAGGGCACATACTCCCGCATTGATAATCGCACCGTCAAGCTGGCCCTGGCACTCATCGAGCAGCGATCCAGCGGCGAACAGAAGCGCCAGCGAGAGCTTAACACCGAGAGACGCCTACAGCACATCGAACAGAAGCTGGAACAAATGCTGCAGCTGCTGCAAAAGTAACTAATGGCGGTGTACATAAGCGAGGGTAGCCTAAAAACATAATGAAACTTAAGAAAGTATAATAAAGAATTAATTTATATATAAAAATAAAAATAAAAATATTAAAAATGCATATTTATTTTTTAAGTTTCGAAATTAATTAGACTACCCTCGCATACATACTTTGTTACGCTCCTGCCCACTGTTTCTATTGTATCCTGCATCCTGCTTCCACTTGGCTGTTATTTTGTAGTTGGAAATTATTTTTATTAACATATGAATATATAAATATAATGAAATTTAACAAAAACCCTTAAGAGTTATTAACCGAATGGAAATAATCACTATTATATAATAGTTACGATCTGCTCCACATATATATACTGTATATATATATATATATATATATATATATATATATATATATATATATATATATATATATATATATATATATATTTGGAACTTTCAACTGAAAACAATTTGTTTTGCTATTTTATATTGTTATCAACAAATTCTTTGTCTTTTTATTTATTTATTTTAATTTTTTATATAGACTATATGCTTTACTCTGAACATTGTTCACATCCGCTGTGCACCGTGGTCAACTGTCGTTATGCTTCAATAATTTTTTCCTTTTTTTTCAAATGTTTTCAGTTTTAAAAGTTGATTCTCATTTTTTTTGTTTTTGTTTTTTTTTTTTTGTTTTCGTTTTGCAGTTAATAAATTTTGACTTTTGATAAGTTATACGTATAATTATTTCTTTTTTAGTATAAGTATAATGATTATATAATATTTAGACAGTAAATATTGTATAAACGAATGTCTTTACTGTACCAATTTGTACCCGAGTAATTATATATATATATATATAATATATATATAGATGTTTTTATTGCAAATGTTAGATTTTTGTTTTTGTTGCTTTTGATATGAATTCGGTTCATTATGTGACACTATAGAAATATATATACATATATATGCATGTATATATATATATATATATATAGATGATATCTTTAACTATGGCTATGAGCGTAGCGGATCAAAGCAAATCAAATTGGCAAAATATTTTCATTCAAAAATCATTTAAGAAATGTGCTGAAAATTTGGAATGATATATACATATATCTAGATCTATACATATATATATATATATATACATACGCTGAGTTGTCTTCGATCCGTTGCAATTTGAGCGCAGCTTTGAATATGTATATACATACATATAAATGTAATTTGAAGCTAAGTTTAAACATTTTCTTTTTTATTTTGCTTGGAATGAGGACTAAAACGCGTTTCTAATATACAAAAAATGGGTTTTATACTACATTTTGTTTTTTGTATTTGTTCTATTTATACTCGTCCATGTTGTGAAAAAGAGTATATTCACATTAACATTAAATTGGCAATTAGCCAACGTTGTTCGCCAAATAATAAAGCTCGGTATTAGAAATTTAAAATATATATACTTTAGATAGTAATATTCAATTTATATAGCTTGGCTCATTGAGACCCTGACATAGAGTGAAAGAGCTAAAGTCTTCAACTTCTCTATAGAGCAATTACAAACACAATTGAAGCTGCTTGATAAATCGGATAACTATATATATCCAACAGTTTTATGACGGTTGAGATCAAATCAAATATACAAATTTTTATAAATTAATTTAGATACTTTTTGTAACATGAACGAGCATTGTACAGTCGGTTATACCCGACTGCCATGTTGTCACTTATTTTGTATTATTTTTTTGTTAACGCAAATTAAAAATAATTGACATTGTTTGCAGAGCATATATTAAACAATTTGTATGCTCCTATATATAACTTATTATATATAATTATTTTTAATATATATATTCTTTTTCATCTATTTTGTTGACATACATATGAAACGTTAACTTGTTTTGTTTTTAAATTTACTTTGAACCTCAACAAATAAAATCGTTTATACTGTAAGGCATGCCTAATCAAACCAGCTGTACTTAATTGTTATTAACTATTTATATATATATTTATATATATGTATGTATATATACACTATTTGTTCATATACATATTTATGTATTTGCATTGTTTGACGATTCGTTCCACTGCTATATTAAATGCATAGGACTGTTTTTCTTTTATATATTTGGTTGGTTCAATTTTTTGGACTAAGTTTTTCTGGTTTATTTAGCTATTTCTTATGGGTTCTTTGGAATTGTTGAAGCTCTGTCCCGTCTTTATTTAATTTTTATATACTATTAATATATGCCTCATTCGTTTTTATTGTCTTTATATTCTATGACTAAATCAAATGTTGCCTTTGTTTTTTTTTTTTCAGAGTTGTGAATCGAAAGATTTAGTTTACAATAAGTTTAAGCGATTATTTGAATGATAAATTAAAGCTTTGCTATATAATTTAATAATATATATGTATATATAAATTTGTGTGTGTATATATATATTTACAAATTGAAAGATGGTACACTCTATTTTATATATGTTGTTGTTGCTTTTGCTTTTTATATGCCTATATATGTACCAATTAATAAATATCACTTAATTGACGAGTGTTTATTTTTTGGTTTTGTTTTTTGTTTTCTGACTGCTTTGTATTCAATAATTTATTACTTAAACATTATTTAGCAATTTGTTAACAATTCTAATTAAAAGTTTATTATGATCTTAAGTTTTGTTGTTCGTTTGTTTGTTTGTTTGTTGTGTAAAAATTGCAGTTTAAAATCACAAGTGTGTACGTCTTTGTATTTGTTAATTGTTCTGGAGAAAACGATTTGTAGTTGGTACCATAATTTCAATTTACGATCAATCGTCTGTCTGATTGTCTGTTGTTTATAGATAGATATATATATAGTAAATATATAGTATATAGTTAATGAGTGGGCGCATGTAGGAGGGGAGTCATTAAAAACTTAACATATGATTGATTGCATGCAGCTAAACTAAACATAATTCACTTTTGTTTCTTCGAAACGTGGCCCAGGCCTAATAAAATAGTAATATTGTGTATATTAAATAGTTTATCATATATACATGATATCAAATGTCATTTTGTGGAAGCTTGTATAGAAGAGCATTTATGCAAATTTTGATTTCACAATTCAATATATATACACATATAATATGTAAGAGTTCACTTTTCTTTATGTACTAAATAAAAACATTTTATGCCTAAATGGTAGATATTCGATATAGCATAAGTTGTATCAATGCACATTGCTTAGGTAGGACTGCGGTTCAAACTGGCTGTTTAGTTTCGTTACATAAGAGTATTACGGAATAAAGAAAACGTTATGTGACAAGTGTTACTGTACCATAAATATCGCAAATGGCATGTGGTATATGGTATATGTAATAAATACCCGATTGGGCCTTAGCTATTAGATGAATTTAAATTGCTTTTTAGTTTTCATTTTTGGAGTTTTCAATCACTTGACATTATTTGTGTTTTGGCTTGTTTTGTTTTTAGAGTTTGAGTTCTTATTCTTGATATTTCTGAGTTCTGAGAAATAAGTGTGAGTAGATTGTTTGCAAAGAGTATTGGAAACTACTTTTGTTAATACTTCTCCTTTGTACTTATGCGCTTAAACTATCATAATAATAATAAAATAAACAAACAAAAAAATGTAGGGAAAAAGTAGGGAAATTCTTTCCTCATAAATATTTCAATTCAATTGTCGCTAGCTAATTCTTTTTATATATTGCTATGAATAGTAATTTCTATATATATTTAGCTTTAAAATACTTCCTTTGGCATATGTACAATATATATATATATACATATATAGTTGTAAACATATATATATATATACATATATATATATATCTATACGTATATGTATGTATTGCACTGAAGAAAAACAAACTCTAAGCCTAAGTCTACAACGCGATTGTTAAGTTATGTGTGTATATAGATATATATGTATATATCCTATGTAAGTATGTTTCGTATCGTATTTGTATTTGTATTGTATAATTAAAAACAACCTTTAAAATATCTTTCGAAATCGGCCGATAAAGCCACTTGACTGACTGACTGACTGTCACAACGAAAATCCAACCGTTTTAGCTAGTATCTAATTATACATAACTCTATCATATATATTATATTAATGTTTATGTTAAGTTTTACTGTTACTGTTACTGTTACTGTTACTGTTAATGTTAATGTTACTGTTAATGTTAGTGTTTTCCATTTGATTTGATTTTTGAGTATTACAACGTGTACGCACTTGTACGGTATAATGCACGTTTTGTTAACACAGAGTTTATATTGATTTCTTTTCTCGTTAAAACTAAGCTAATTCTAGTTCTAAGACTAGGCTAGACACTTGGCTGGACGCACAGCGCACTGTTGCCAAGACTTAAATATATATGTATATAGAATGATATAAACATTGGATAGTTCTGTCTAAGTATCGTATAAAGCAACTATATATATATATATTTATATATAATTAATCGACTAGAATAACAAATGGGGCAAAAACGTTTGCCCCGTGCCTAGGTCTAAGCATTTATAAGTACTCTTCCAAAATGCACGTGAAAATTGCTCTCAGACTGGAGTTTGTCAACTTGGACGCTGTCCAGTTGACTGGCTAGCTGATGAGGTGCTGCTGCTGCTGCTGTTGTGGCTGTTGCTGTTAATGCTGCTGCAGCTGCTCGTTTTGCTGCTGCTACTACTGCTTGAATGCTTCTCTTGCTGCTGTTCTTTATCTGGCTCTGCCATATTAACTGAAGGTCATCTCTGCTTATCTTCGGCATCGGGCAGCTTTTCGTCCATGGGTTCTATATCATTGCTATTATCCACATTCGACTCGGGATTGTACTCGTAGAACACTTGCGATGTATCTCCTTGCACATTCACATCGATGGGCGCATCCACATCGACAGTGGGTGTATAGGCAGCACTGAAGTCGCCGCGAGGCGGCTCTTTAGGGCTATCTACCATTATTTGCACTGTGGGCATAAGACAGGTATCCATTCCACTCTCCGCTGAGCCAGTGTTAATGCGTATTTGCGGCGGTTTCGGCTTGTCATGACCACTGCCACTTGTTGAGCCTTGGCCCGGGGAGGAGAGGCTACATTCATCCTCCTCTTTGTACTCCTCGCTCTCACGATGCACCAGCACATGAACAAGCGTTGCATTGTCCGGCCGTAGGCTGAGTGCATGGACATGCGGATGAGTTTGCTGCTCTGGCGATGGTTTCGTCACAATCACCTCCGGTGCCGAGGCCTCCGCTGCAAAGTTGTCAAAATAGAAGGAATTATATGAGTGGAGTTGTTCCAAAGTATAGAATAGGGGTTCACACATACAGACATAAGCGTTCTTGTTAACTCTTAAAGCGCTTTGTGCTGACAAACCTCTTTCTAGGGGCGGTTTCTTGCGTATAAAACTAGAGGCGCGCTTACGCGTTGGAGTTGGCGCCACCTGTTGTTGGTGTTGCGCTTGCTTGTCGCTTTCAACGGTAGTGGCGCTAGCAGAGACGAAGGCAGAGGTAGAGGCGGAGGCAGATGTGACGGATGTGGAGATTGAGGTTGTGTTGTTGTTGCTGGTGTTCATTGCTGCTGTTGTAGGTGAAATGCACAGCATTAGTGTATAACGATCGTGATACGAACAAAGTACATAATAGATAGGGGATCGTGTGACAAAAGAGGGCAAAGATCAACAGGATATAAATTGTAAGTAAAGTAGGTAAAGTGAGCTGTAGTTAAACAGTAGATAAGTTGTAGGTAAGTAGTAGTAGTATGTATTAGTAGTAGTAGTAGTATTTTCAGTAATAGTAGTAGTAGTATTAGTATTAGTAGTATTTTCAGTAGTAGTAGTAGTATTAGTATTAGTATTAGTAGTAGTAGTATTTTCAGTAGTAGTATTGGTAGCAGTAGTACTAAAATAATAGTTTCAGTAGTAGTAGCTTTAGTAGTAGATTATCTGTCACAGTAGGTTTAATAACATTTGTAGTAAACAAGTATTAGCAATAAATGTAGTATTTAAAATAAACTGCGCATTGGTCTGAGAATATTGAAAGCCTTGAATATTTTCATATACTAGAGGCGCTAAATTAAACTCGATGTAAAGCTTATATAGTTATAGCTATATATCGAATACTGATTGAACTGTTGCTGAGCAACACATTTGAGTAACGCATTGAATAACAGTAGTATTTTAATTAAAATTCCAGTATGAAATACCGTAGTGAAGGCACTACACTACCTTATATATGTCTGTATTCGGTATATATCAAGAATTCAGTGTATATCTCTTGTTATGGTTTTGGTAGTACAGTACTTAGTAAATAGTAGCGTCAATAGTACGTAGAGTCGGTAATAGCAGAAGAGTGTACTTAAAATACTAATAATATATTCAGTGGTATTTACTTAAGTAAAAGTTGGGGTATATATATATATAGAGTAAGTTATGATTAACGAAATGTGCGAGTGTGTTTGTACAACGATGATTGATTTTGATTGGCAAAAGCAACGTTTGATGTGCGATTGAATCGTATCACAATGATAAAAACTGAGTTGAAGTTTGACAGTTGAGACAGAGACAGAGAGAGAGAGAGAGAGATTGAAATATTGAGAGATTTAAAGCCACATGAATATGATATATCTATATACTGGAATGGTTAACGTGAGTAGCTTATAAATAATTGTAAGTGCAGTCTATAGTGGCGGCTATGTACAAGAGAATATATACACATACAAATTGATTGATTGATTGATTGATATAGTGATATAGTGATTCGGTGTTTTTAGGCACTTGTCAATAATTACTTTTTCTATGTACTGAAGGTGAGGTTAAGCTGTCATCGACAGCATCCTGATGACGCAAAAAGAAATTATAAAAGCTTCGGCGACGAGTTGCTCGAGGCGCTTCCACAAATATGCTACCGCTAATGATTATAGATTGATAGAAATAATAATGATCCAAAGAAAATAAACCAATAAATTTTGTTTATATATATTGATATTGGTATGGTCAAGACTGTAGATAGATAATAGATACAGATATATATTTATTTTTTTTTTTTTAATCAAATTTTCTGCAATTTTTTGACGAAATTATGGATTCATAGTTGTTGTTTCATAGAACTGTACAAAAAAGCTGCAAATTCAATAAGCTGTACATTATTATAATACAGGGTATGTGAGAGTGTGAATGTGTCAATAATAATTGGTTTGTTCAATTTCTCAAAGATCGCTGAATTTTGAATTTTGAATTTTGAATATTGCATTTTTGCATGTGTTTCGGGCTGTATATGCTGATAATATATATATATATAGATTATATATGCTGCTACGGTAACGGAATGTAGAAAAAGTTAAATGATAATCGTTATATAGTTATAATGATAATCGTGTCAAAGATCGGGCAAGCAGCGGCTAAGCAACTGAGCAGATAAACAACTAAAATTTACGCATTCAAACGAATTTTTGATTTTTGATTTTCGATTTTCAGAGAGTTTCTTATGTAGAGAGAGCGAAAGACAGAGAGAGCAACTACTTACAAATTATAAATTTTGATAATTTCATTTAATAATTTTTATTTTTACTGCATAAAGTTTGGTTTTTTAATTGTAGAGTTTAGCATTGGCAGCAATGAGAGACTTGAAACTGTTTTGTTTTTTAGTTTTGCTTTGCTTTATGAGTATGTTGAAACTAACTATATAAGTCGACTTGTACGAGTTACTGGGTAAATATAATTATTATTATTAAATATATATATATTTATTGAGAGGAGAGAGAGCGGCAGAGAAAGGTATATATATGAGTGAGCTAGTGGCGGCGAGTTATTGAAGAGAGAACTTAAAACTTAAGAGTTTGACAGATATTTGCTAATTTGTATTTGTTGTAATTGTTATTGTAATTGTAATTGTTGTTGTTGTTTTAGCTAACTGATATAAGCATTGGCTTTACCTAAATAATTCAAGCCATTAGGCTGGGAGCCACTTCTTAAAACGGCTGTGACCATTTCGGCGAGCAAGGACTCATAGTTTAGGGAGATACAAGAGGATATGCTAAAAATAGGGCTCAATTTTTTAAATATATTGATGGAACACAAAAGACGTTAAAGAAATTTCAAACATTTTTTCGTTTTATCAATGTTGTTGCTGTTTGCTGTTTGCTGTTCATGATTGTGAAAGCCTTTCGTCTAAAAATTGCATTTCGAATCACGTTTACGATATATATAAATATAAATATATTATATAGATATATATGCATGTGTGTATATGTTTGTGTATGCATCTGTGTGTGTGTGGGTGTGTATTAAGAGCAAGATTAAATACCGTTTGCCCAGTTCGTCGCTTTGCTGTTTGATGTCCTTGACTACATCATCCGCCCCAGAGACGAGCATCAATGGCAAATTTAGCCACGGACCTGCTAGCTCGCTGAGATCAGAGCCATCGGAGGCGCGGGATGACTTGCGCGAGGATGCGCGGCTGGAGCAGGCAGTGCCGCGACGGCTTACCTATAAGAGAGAGTGAGATTAGGCAAGACACGGGGCAAGCATATGTCACGGACTCACCTGCAGATGGAAGAAGTTGAGCGCGGATAGCTTCGATTGCCAACCGCCGGGACTAGAGTTTTGCGTGGCGCTATCGCCCGAATTGGAGCGTTCCTTTTCGCTTTTGCGCCTGTGAAGTAAGCGTAGAAACATATAAGTCATAAATGTATAAGAATTATTGTTGTTATAAATATTAAGGAATGGTGCTTTGGGCTAGCTGCTGTTAGTACCGCAAATAGTCCTTCCATGCGGTCTGTATGGTCTTTGCTGCCTTTTCCTGGCGCTTCCAGATCCGCGTTGATGAAACAATTTCCAATTCTTTTCTTGTTGGAAACTGTTTCTTGAACTTGACATCCATTTGTTCCTGCAACTGTTTGAAGTTATCGGTCTCCTCGACATGACCTAGCACGTGCTTAACTAGCGCGTGCAAAATATCGAGACAGTGTATTTTATTACCCTTCGAGATGGGTAGATTAAATGACACTAAAGCGACATTATTGGGCTTCGAGATGCCCAATGGTGGATCGAGTGAGGCAATAAAATCGGACAGTTGCGAGAAGTGTATAAATTGGGTGGCATGTGGATCATATCTGTAACGAAATCAAATGCAAATTCAATTTTAGTATTCGCCCAGCTCGTGTGCTCGTTGCTGACTCAAGACTTCGAATTTATTCGAGAACCTACTTGGACCAACGTATGTAAAACATTTCCAAATCATCTTCAACGATGCCAATCTCCTCTTCCTGATGCGCCTGATTGAAATTCTCCAGAATGATGGCGATGTACATGTTAATCACAATCATATAACTGATTATTATGAAGCTCGTAAAGTAGGTGATCGCCAGCAGCGGATGGCCGCAATCGCCGTTCGTCTGCCTATTGAAGAACGGATCACAATCCGGCGGCTGTATCATCAGCGACTCCAGCACATCATTCCAGCCAGCCGACGTCATCAGACGGAACAGCAGCTGCATGCTGCGTCCGAACGTCTGAAAGTTCACCATGTCATCCAGTGCGCCTTGCAGCTTGACATGTCCGAACAGCGACATGCCCAATATGGCATATATGAATGTGATGAGGCCCAGCAGGGCGCCAATGTTGAAGAGGGCTGGCAGTGAGACAACCAAAGCAAAGAGAAGTTTGCGTATGCCTTTGGCCGCCTTGATGAGACGCAAGATGCGGCCAATGCGAAAGACGCGCACCACACGCAACAGCGTCGGACTGATGGGCAAATCAATCATGATGTCCTCCATGAGTATGCCAAAGATGGAGGCCAACACCAGTAGGAAATCAAAGACATTCCAAGGCACCGTGAAGTAATGATAGCGCAGACCCACAATCTTGACTATGGCCTCTGTGGATGAGTGAATGTGGTAAAAGTGTGAGTAAACGAGTCGATAAAGGAATAGGGAATACATGTAGGTTTGGAGTATGGTTTAAGCTATCACTTTATATAGGCTTGTGCCTAGCCATGGACACTCACCTAGTCCAAAGACAGTGGTGAAAAATGCATTGCTCACTTCTAGTATAAAGAACACAGCGTGGGGCTGATCGTAGTGCTCAATGCCCATGGTAAGCATATTTAGAAAAATCAGTACAAAGATCGCTATTTCGAATCTGCATATATGATCGATGCCGATTCATTCGTATACATACATATGAAATTACAAACAGATATTAATTAAGTAAAGAGTTTTCGAATAAATGGGAGAGACACAGACTTCGTGCGTGCCGAAGTGCAGATGCTGCTCAAAAACATAAACTATCGAAATATATATACAGAGATTTGAGTAGCATAAGACTAAAGACTAGATCTAAATTTATAGACATGCTTATCGATACTGTTAGTATTATAATAATAGTTACATAGATTAAATCAACCCCCACAACTAACTCTGTTAACTATTTACTTTATTTTATAGAGCATGCCCACACTTCACAAAGTGCGTTAAGATTTCAATTTTGGAATGCATTAGGAAACATCTATATACGTATAGTAGTGCTCTAAAACATCTATAAACATATCGGATTGGAAAAGATTTGTAGTTGCATTATGGCTTAAAGGCGTTTGGGCGACTTCTTCGGGTTGCGCTAAAGAAGCAGCCAACAAAACAGCCAGCGAAACATCATCAAATGCGGAGAATGTGAAGTGTTCAAATGGATTTTATCACCAAATCAAAAATTATATATATATAGATATATAGTATAGAGATAGAGAGAGAGAGAGAGAGAGAGAGACAATGTTCTGGATCGTGTTTATGTCTGCCTAACCAGTAGTAGAGTATTATGTTTTTAGAGCTAACAGTTAGAGTATTTAATTAAAACTATATATTTTAAATTTACATAGAAGTATAGGTTAAGCAAAACAATTTGTTTTTGTGGGTTTTTGCAGAAAACTTTTTGGTTTTGTTTACCTTCTCGAATTGGATAAATCATAAAACATAGCTAAAAAATGATTTATAGGTCGCTTAATAACTTTCTGTGGTTTCTTTCGTCCCAATTTTTTCATAGCGGTGTAATAATGTTTTTGAGATTCGGTGAGAAACATTTCCAACACTCCTCCTTCATACTATATAAAAGTGATGAGAATAGAATGAACATTTATTTATATATACAATACATACAATACACACAAATATATATATATCAAAAACAATATAGGAAAATAAACACCAAAACACACACTAGTTATAGAACACCGATAACTGAATGAACGGGGGGCGGGGTCAGGGTTTATACACAGATTGTTTTGTACATTTGAAGTGAGTTTTTTGTTAAGGTTGTTTAGGAGGTTTGTTTAGACTTGCTTTTTTATATTTATAATATATACAATTGGACAATTAGAGAGTATTTTGATTAGTCTGGTTAAGAACTTAGGCCATATGGCTTACCTTCTTCTTGAGCATATTGAAATTATCAATGATAACTCCAATGAATAGATTGAGTGTAAAGAACGATCCGCACACAATAAATATAACAAAATAAATATACGCATATAAATTGGCCTCGCGCTGAGGTTGCAAGTCGACGCCACGCGCATCCACAGCATCCGCCATCACCTCCATCCAGCCCTCAAAGGTGGCTACCTGCAGTAGAGCCAAATAGCCCATGCCGACGTGATCGAAGGTGATCTTTGAGTTGATCCACGTATAGTTTTGCTCAATGCAATCCCATTTGTCGTTCACCTCCTACAAGAAGGGCCAAAGTGAAATATGTTAAATCAGATTTGCGATTTATATATTGACATTTAACTGTAATTACAGATCCTGATCTGGGTCTTGGCATACTTACAGTAATTGGCAGCAATTCGCCCAATTCATTGACGCATTTGAAAAATTTACCACCAAAGAATTGTACACCCATTATTGAGAAAATTAACCAAAAAACTAAACAAACCAAAAGTACATTGAAAATTGATGGTATTGCATACATGAGAGCATTTACTACAATCCGCATTCCTTGCCACCTGGAATAGAAATGTTTTATGAAACGCTAAAAAATCTGTTACGGATGGGACAATTTCGTTTTGGGGGAATACAGCTACAAAACACATTTTAAAGCCGAATTATAATATAAGGAATGTGCTTTTCTCATCTGCTAAAAGAACTACGCAAAATATATAGAGTATGTACAAGTGTTGGCTGCTTATATACAGAGGATAGTTTTTATACTATACGAGTCGTTAGCTATGTACATTATGGATATGTGAGAAATGGAGATATGTACTACAAAAATAGATTTCTATTCGAAATTCATAAAGAAGACGAGATTGTATTAAACACTGCACAGCTCATTGAGCGCTGATGCTGATTCGATTTGATTTGATTTGAGTTTTAAAAGAAATAAGAGTTATAAGAAAGTAGAAACCTACGTAGAGATAGAGAGCTTACACTTGGATTAGCATTAGATAGAGAATTCTCTCTTTCTTTCATTGATTCTGCAGTTAGTTAGGTGCAACCTAAACCTAGAGAAACTCGGTCGGCTACTTACCTAGAGATGGCTCTCAGCGGACGTAAGGCGCGCAGAGTGCGCAACGAGCGCAGAACTTTAAGGTTCTCATTCTCTTCAATGAGCAACGAGAAAACAGAGACCTGAAAAGTAAATAAATATATATCAATATATATATTGAGAGCAAAGTCTATTGCTGTTGATCTTACAAAAACTATAATAAAGTCGAGTATAGTCCAAAAGCTGGTAAAATATTTGGAAAATCCCAAAGCCAACCACTTGAGCACCATTTCCACGACGAAGATGAGACAGAAGGAGAAGTTCGTCCAATAGAGCACACGCTTTAAAGTCTTATTGCTATCCAAATAGATATCCTCGAAGCAGAGCGTAATACTAGACGCAAAGATCAACACTAGCACAAACCACTCAAAGGCCGGAGTATCGACAACCGTCAAGACAGCCGTACGCACGCGTGTCCAATGCTTGGCACTCGGCGTATCCATGCAGGACATGAACCATGGACAACGGAAATACAAGCTAGAAAACACAAAATATATGTATATAGATGTAGATATGGTTTTATGGTATCACTCACTGTTCGTAGCACTTTTGTGGAAAACAATCGTCTGGCACTTTTGGCGGCTTTGCCTGGCCAAAGCTGGGAAAAGTCATGGGATCATTGTAAGCGCCCTGCGAGTTACGTCTCCCACCGACAGTGAGATCGTCTACGTAGGATACCAGACAATGCCATGGTTTTTCGGTAAGTCGTGCAAACGTCGATGGTTTGCTTAACGACGGCTCAGTCTTCTCGCTGCTAGAAGCTCTAAGCAACTCTTGCTGGCGATTATTGTTGTTATTGTTGCCCAATCCGGGCAAAGCTAAATGTGAAGCTGTGCCCGAGCTATGGGATTCGGTGCGTGCCGATTGAAAGGAGGCGGCTTTGTCTAATGTCGATTGTGGATGCTCGGCACGGCGTTGTTTACTAGTCACAGCCGTGCTCACAGCCTTTGTTGTTGTTGCAGCTGCTGCTGTTGCTGTTGCTACTGTTGCAGCTTGTGTTGTGGTTTGTTGTAAGCTTGTCGCATGATAATGCTGCTGATGCTCAGTTAAAGCAGCCAGCGGCGGTGTTGCTTTCAGCGATGAAATTTGCGCCAGTGTCGGTGGCTCAATGCTCGATTTAAGAGATGTGGGCGGCGTGGCTGGTTGCTTTGCAGCATCTCTACACATTTGCTTCTGTATCAGTAAGTTCTCATACGAATTGGTGCTCTTCAGCGAGAGGCTATCCATGCGCAGCTTATCGCTGTTAAGAAACTTGCGCGGCATCTTCTCCGATTCAATGCGAAGCGTCGATATGGGCTTATCCTCCTCGGGCAACTCCTCAACGCGCTCGATCAGCGACAGGCGCTTAAATCGATCGAACTGCACGCTAAATGGATCGTTTTTGCGTCTCATAAAGGGCGACTGGCTGCCCGACTGATGGCTGCCACTGGTCGCTGCGACGGCCAGCGCCTCCATTGCTGCAAAGGGGGCGTGTATTTGATCACAGATTTTGCGTATTTCATTCGATATGCTAAAGTCTTCGTCGATCTTGCGCTGCTTTTCTAAGCTGCGTCGTTTGAGCTTTACGGATTTTCGCTGAGCGGCGGCGCTGACTGATTGAGAGCGTCGCGGTACAGTGGATAGATCGTAGCTATCGTAGGGATTTAATGGATGCACTACCTCATCAGCAGCCGTGCGTTCCGATGCGCCAGTTATGATCGCAATGTGATCCATGATCGCTTTGGTTGCTTCATCAGCTGCAGGCGAGGGCTCGGAGAGTGTTGAAATCTTTCTCTCCAGCGAGCTAGTCGAACGCTTAATCTCCTCCAGTTCTTTTTCGAAGCTCTGTATGATATTGTCAAATTCTGAATGCTGTTCCATTAGCGGCTCGCTCTCCTGCTGTCCATTGGAATGGCTGCCGCTGTGCCTCGAATCCAGAGTTTGCATTATGGAATTGGAGATATAACTAAGATTCGATTTGATGCTGCTTGTCGTAGTGGGCTTCTTCTTGCCCAGCAGCTCCTCGTCCTCTTGCAGAAACTGAAACAGTTCTTTCTGATCACAATTGAGCAGCTCCTCGCGCAAATTCGCCTGCTGCGACAACAGCTCGTCCTGCTCCAGTGAAATGGAGTTCAGCGAGTGCCCACTTGAATGTCTTCGCATGGCACTCTCGTCGGATTTGAGACTGCGCGAGGGCAACAAAGAGCGTTGCGACTGCCCGCTGGATTGGGATAGGCGATCGAGGGATTTGCGATAGCTAGGCGAACGTGTCAGCAGCGATTTTTGATATTTGATGAAGGCTTCGTCGGTGTCTTGCAGCGAGCCGCTGCGTTGATCCGCTGCATAGGCATACGGATCTGTATCTGTGGAATTGTATTGGCCCAGCAGACGCAGTTCTATCGATTCCGTATACGTGGCCGAATCGTTCTGCAGCGAATCATTTTGCTGTGTGCCCACGCCCGAGGAGATTTGATGCTGCAATCGGCTACGTTCAGCGGCAGCCAAAGGCGTGAGATTGGAGGCAACACCATTGCTCGAGGCATGTAGCATGGCGCACTCATATGTGGGTGGCAGGGAATCAGTCACAGGCTGCTGTTGGAGCTGTATTGCTGGCTCCTCGTCATATTCCAGGCCATCGACTATGGTGTGCAGGCCATCGCTGAGTGGAATTTGAAAGCCAAAGTCAGAGCCGGAAACAGGACGATTCATAGACTCCTGTGCGTAATAAGATAACTATATTAAATGCATTTCTCTCTTTTGATATTTCAGCTCAACTCACCTGATAGCTCAATCTATGAAACTTTGTTTCCTCCAGCAGACCTGGCTTATCAATCTCTCTAACTGCCACCGTTGCAGAGTGCGCCTGCTGCTGTGCCTCGAGCACTATTTGCTGAAACTTTTCTGCAAATTTACGCTCCTTGCGATCCTTGCGCTCCTGCCGTTTCTTTCTTATCAAATCACGCACACGTTCGATGCTGCGCGCCAGCTTAGACTCCTCGCCCACCTCCTACACGAAGCAAAAATAATTCATTAGATCGAACAGTCTCATAGAGTGTATAGACAACTAAAGATTACACTACTAATAATAATTTTTATATATTTTTAAATTTTACACACATATATATATATAGAATTAGTAGTCCAATGCAACAATATACAATCTAACAGCCAAAAAGCTAAACATTTAGGAACACAAAAATAAATTAGTTGCAATTTTTTTACAAATACATTAACAATTGGTTTTATATACAGGCGTTTTTTTTAATTTTTTATTTTTTAGTTTCTTAAATAAAAATAAATAAAAACAGCAAACAATTTGTTTAAGTAGTTTTTTAAGTTTGAGTTTGAAAAAATTACCTTTTTCTTGAAAATCTGTTTAACGGTTTTTTGTGTGTGGTTTTTTTTAAATATTGGGTTATTATTTTGGTATTTTTTAGGTGTATTTTGTGTGTGTTTGTGTTTTAGTATTAAAAAGGTTTAAACGCATTGTGCAAAAGTTGACGAACAGAGTTTAAGGTTTTTAGTTAATACAATTAGACTTTTAGTGCATATGAAAAGATTTTTATATTGAGACTTAAGGCACTGAGACTTAGACAGGGTTGTTATCAAAGAAAATGCAATAGACATACGTTCCAATAAAACACCAACAACAGAAATACGAAATTTCGTACAAAGCCGAAATTGCATAAAACATTTTTGAAATATATAAAAATTAATTGATTAACAATTACAGCAGGTGTTTGAGTGAATATGAGAATTTAAATAATTTTATTTCAGTGTATGTTACACCTTTTTTTGTTTTGGTAAAAAGTGCTTTACTTTCATTTTTAGTGTATAATTCAATTGGGCATCAAATGTTTTCTTTTTAATGCATTTTGTGTAGTATGTGGTTTTAGATACTTAATTTAGTTAATCTAGATACACACGAATCACACTCAAACAACACGCATACAAAGTGCAAGGCAAACACCATATAGATGTAGATATATATTGAGACACATAAGTTTTATATAAATATTTGTTTTTAGCATTTGGATTTTAATGACAAGCTCAACGCTTGTGCTCAAGACGCTTTGGTTTTTAGTTTAAGGGTTTTCCCTTTTGTTTAAGTGGCACACACACATACATACACAGTTAACGGATAGACATATAGACATTCCACATAACAATAGATACGAAAAGCATTTCTCTTTCGAAATGGAAAACGCATTGGACTTGCCTCTTTTTTAGATTTCAGCTCCTCGGAGTTGAAGCTGTTGAGCAACAGAGCCAAGAACAAATTTAAAACCATAAAATTTCCCATCACCAACGTGGGCAAGAAGATGGCAAAGCATGTGGACGCGCCTTGCTGTAATGGTAAAAACATTATATATAATATATTTACAAATATTTATTGACTAAAAGTTATGAATCCAACCTCTTCTTCGGCACGCATACAGTCCCATAGTGGTTCAATCCATTCGCCACACAAAATACGAAAGATCATCATGAAAGAGTGAAAGAAATCATTGAAATTCCATCTGTAAAAGAAAAGCCTCATTATACATATTTATATGTAGATTGTATATAGGCACAATCTTGCCTGGGCACCGGATCAGGATCAAATTTTTCGGGCGTATAATCTTTGGAAAACAATTGCATGCCAATCACAGCGAATATATAGATGACTATAACAAGGATCAACGTGAGGTTGCCGAGCGCACCAATTGTCGAGATAATGATGCTCAACAGCACCTTCATCGTTGTCCAAGACTGCGCCAGCTTCAGTACACGCAACTGCAAGAAAAGTGGAAGTAGTCAGAAATCTGTTTAAAATGTATGCCAAAAGTCTTCTTACCAAGCGCAGACCACGCAGCACGCTGAGCCCATCAACTAGCTCAAAAATGATATCAAGCAGGCTGGCAGTGACAATAATCAAATCAAAGATGTTCCAGCCACATAGAAAGAACTCTTTGGATAAAGCCATCAGCTTCACGATGCACTCGAAGGTGAAAATGGATGTGAACACCTAAAATTTAGATGATTCTAATTAGATATTAGATCTTTTACGATGACTACATATAGCTGGCTTTGTAGCCATATCTATATTTATAAATATCCACCTTGTTGCCCACATCTAAGGCATTGCGAAAGCTTTCGCTCATGCCATGATGTTCCATGGCCAGAAATGCGGTGTTAAGCACAATGCACAGCGTAATAGCCAGCTCGAAGAGCGGATCACGCACCACCTTGTAAAGGCAATTCTGGAATTGTAGCCAACTCTCGTAATCCGCACAGCAGTGCACGCAGCGATCACAGTTGCGATCAGGCAGATCATCTGACAAATATAAAAAATAACTATATTATATATAGCTTATATTATATCAATTGCTGACTAACCAATGACGACCACTTCGGAGGAGAATTCCTGATGCAGCGCATAGACATTGTGATTCTTAATTCGCGCTATGTTTCCATTGCATTTGATTAGGCGCACCTCGCGTGGGGATAGAGCCAGCTCCACTGTAGAGACATGACCCATTTCGTTCACCGTTTCCTGCTCATCGTGATCATCTACTACGCCCGAATCATCTTGCGAGGACTCACGATTGACGCCTCCACTTGAATTGGAGCTCGTCTGGCGACTGCTTGTGATTAGCTGGCCCTTATAGTCCGAGGGATATAGCATATTTGGATTCTTAACACTGCCCTCTCTAAAGCTAATGCGTGTCCGCTGCTGTGATGTTGCAGCTGATTCGCTTTGAACAAGCTGTTGCTGCTGCAACTGTTGCTGTTGCTGCTGCTGCTGCTGTTGCTCCATTTGCTGGTATTGCTGCTGTGCCTGCAGCGCCAAAGCCGAAGGACGATCCGTAGTGCTATGCCGCGGACTTGGTCCTGGACTAGGCGTAGCCGAGTGCGCTTTGGATCGTTCATGATCATTGCCATTGCTGCCGTTGCCATTGCCATTGCCATTGCCATTGCCATTGCCGTTGCCATTGCCGTTGCCGTTGCCATTGCCAACGCTGATATTGTCTTTGCCTCCTTTCGTCTTTTTTCGACGCGTCTTCTTTTTGCTGTAGGAAGCGAGTAGCACGCCTTTGCGTGAATCTATCTTCTTTTTGTTGTTCTTATTGAGCTTTTTGACATTTAACACTGACGGATCAAAGCTAAATGTGGAATCATCTCGATGATCCAGCAAATCCTTTTTGCGCTCCTAGAAAAACAAAAGAATATTTAGCTAAATCTCTTATTTTTGGCTTGTTTGATAACTTACTTCATTTGTTATTTCCGCCTCCTCCTCGTAGCTCAAGGCCACAACAGCCAGCATCAAATTGATTAAGTAGAAAGAGCCAAAAAACACAACCACTGTAAAAAATGTAACGCTCATTGGACCACACGTAGCTAAAACCTATGTTAGAGATAAATAGTAGATGTAAGATTATAAGAATAGCTGAGTAGCTGGAGTTGCTTTACCATATTGTATACATTCTCCCAATAGTCCAACGTAATCAATTGAAACGTTGTCAGCATGGACCACATAAAGTTGTCGAAATTCGTATATCCATGATTGGGATTATCACCGACACAGATGCACATATAGCCCAGCGGGCAATGACGAGCGCCTGTCAGATTGCCACACAGCGTGGGCATCTCCTCCTCATCATACAACCAATTATCAGTGTCGTTGACCCAGCTGAAAAATTAGATCAACATATAGTGAGGGCATGAATATATACAATGTAATCACAAATAAATATATACCACAAAGCATTTACTATCAGCTAAAACTGCTAAAATAAACCCTGTATTCTTAAACTTGTAATGTTTCCATATTCCCAACTGAGTATAACAGTTTCACATGTATAACAATTTTTGGATTATACCAAAAAAAATCTGTCATTTTGTGCTTTGCTTTGATCTGCTACTTCATATAACGGTTTTTAACTTTGACTCATACATGTTATATGGGCGTATAACAGAATTTGATAGTTCATAAAATTGCCAAAGTGGCGTCTCGTTTTGCTTCTCACATACAAATTTTTTTGTGTCTCTATTCAATCGTAGGCTATTTATCCACTTACATTTTCCAATCCAGATGCGATATATTCGTCCAATCTGTGGGCACATTTCGAACGCACTTGTTGCGCAATTCACCCATGTAAACCTGTAAGGCGAACAGCGCAAAGACCATCAGGCAGAAGATGGTTAAGGTCATGACCTCTGCCAATTGGCGAAACGAATGCAACAGTGCATTGATAATCGTTTTCAAGCCCGGCATAATGGATACCGTTTTTAGTGCGCGCAACACACGGAATGTGCGCAGCCCGGCCAGATTTCCCACCTCCATGCCAATGGTCGCATAGCCACTGGTGATGACTACAAAGTCCAGCCAATTCCATGGATTACGCAAATAGGTGTATTTGTTGAGCAAAAAGCCTTTGGCAATGATTTTGATAACCATTTCAATTGAGTAAATGGCCAGGAAGATATATCTGTAAATTAAAAAGTAGTAATCGATTAATTGAAGATCAATCATCAAAGTAAACTGACTACTTACTCCGCTTCCTCCACAGTCTCTGTCATGGCTAGGAATATGCAGTTGAACAGTATAGTTGCCATTACACAGTAGTCGAAGAATTGATTTGTTGCTATGTAGACACAGACACGGCGCCATGGACTCCATGGATGGAAGAGGAATAGGCTTTTGGTGCCAGTAAAACGATGTATATAATTTTTGCGGAAACGCTTCGACACCACACAAAATGTCTGCAAAAAAGTTAATATTGGCGCCAAATTAGGGTTGAATTTTACATTTTATCGTTGGCAGTACCACTTAACAGTGCTACTCCCCACTTAACAGAACTGCTGACTACATAACAGAAATGTTCATTTAAACAGATGTCATGCGACCTATCGATAACATGTGAACTGTCAAACTCAAGCCACGCGAAGCTGCCAGCTAGATTTCCGTTCGACCATCGTTCTTTCGTTCTCAGGCAGTCTTCGTAAGCAGAAGGAAAATGAGAGCTAAGGTAAAAATTCAATTTTTTTTCCCAAATCAAGTGAAAAAAGCTAGTGTATTAAATATTTAAAAAACATTTGCTACATTGATTGTGTACCCTTGTATATTTGCAGTGGCGTAAGAAGCGTATGCGTAGGTTGAAGCGTAAGCGCAGGAAGATGCGTGCAAGGTCTAAGTAAACGCGCCATTCCGATGTCGACCATTTTCGTGGTGAGTACCGTTTATAGACAGCCGACGGAGCGCTAGCGCTCCATTTGCTGCTTAACTTGGTCAATTCTCATGCGGTACTTATATTGGGTTTTTTTTCGTTTGTTTTCAGGAACTTCTGACGTACAAAAATGAAAAATACCGACTGGGCAAATTGAAGCCCGAAGTAATTTGCAACTTTAGTTTTCGACAACCAGAAAAATAAATGTGCTTTACATAAATTCACTTTGAAATTTCCATTTGAGAAAACTTAATAAATTGCTGGTTTAAAAACGTTCCACAAAAAAGTAATAAATTTGTGTTAATGTTAGTCGAAAACGAGGAATTTTTGGAAGTATTTCGAACGTGCTTTTTCAACATAACCAAATTTCTATGTATACACAAGTGTGGGCCAACTCTCGCCTGCATATTTGTAGCTGAATAGTAAGAACTTCACTTAAGGAATCTTTTGCACCTGGCCCACAATGCGTATTTTTTGTAACTAGATTGTATACAAAAACTGCCCTATTTTCCGTTTTTTAGCTGGATTTTACGAAGCTGATTCTGATTTTTATTTTTAAGTTGCGAATAAGACAACGGCGGTACGCAGAATCGGATAATGGAGAATAAGGTGAGTACTAGACAAATGGCAAGCATTCATCCGGTGATCAGTCTGGCAAAGTCTACCAAGGTGCGCCAACATCTAATTAGACCAGAAAGTATGGTCAGACATAGAGGCAGCGGCAGCCACAATCGATTTCCTAGCCGAATATTCTGATTGGCATTGACTGAGAGCTTGCCTCGTGCTTTGAGTAGGAATTGCAGGTTCATTAGCGTTAATTCCTTCAATTAAGTGTGCCGAGGATAATCAAATGTTATCCCCTGCCCCAAGGCCGTTTGTCGTTTAGTCGTGTAAGCAGAAATTTTAATGTAACAAGCAGAAATTACGATTGGACGGCAGCTTGCTCGTGCCCTGGCCACCAACTAGTTGTGTGTATGTGTGTCTACTCTGTAAATTTACATGTTCTCTTTGGGCAGCTGTATGCATGTCTGTGAGCTTAAGAAAAAGCGTATGTGCAAAATGAAAAGTTGTGTTAGCACTTGTAACCAGATGAAGTGAAAAGGATGGGGCAAATTCTGTTCTTAGATTGTGTACATTTTGGCAAACATGCTGCTGGTTTCTTATCACATGCTACCGCAGATGTTTGCTTTTGCTTTTGGCCGGCTTAAAGTGTGCCATTAAATGCCATTAAGCACTTTGATTTTCCGTTCCCCGTTTTAATGTACACCAACGCACACGCATACACCTAAAAGCCTTGGCGTTGCCATGCGTGCTTGTGCTCAAATGTCTGGCAACATTACGTTACACTTGCTCCAGCCCTGATGGCCATTTGAATGCATGTTTACGTTACGGCCCAACTCAGACCAGTGATATTATTTGGTCAGAACACGTTTACGTGTGTGTTTTTTATGGAATGCCGCCAAGTCTTGAGTAAACTTGCATGTTCGTCTATAATTTGTCCGGCTCGTTGGCTTGCTTGCTTAGTGCCTGCTTGCCTGCCTACCTGCCTGGCTGGGCTGCTGCATAGCTGCTGGCTCCACCTGTCGGTAGTTGGCAGTTTATTTAAGTTAGCAGTCACGTAAAAAAAAAAACTGTTGTCACATTGCTGCTCGGCCATTTTTAAGGCAAACTCTCTGCCTGACCCATTTCCTGTTTGTATATATGTTTGTGTGTGTACGTGTGTGTACTTGTATTTGTATTTCTTTACTTTGGCTGTTGCTAAATTTACTCTCACTTTATTTGCCTTTTTTGTGGCACATTATGCTGATATCCGTGGCGCTTATTCAAGTGGTGGCCCCACGAGGGCTGTTCTAGCCGTTTTGCATTTGCATTAACCTCAGTGTTTATTTATTTTTTTCTATTTTGGCATCAAAAAGTACATTCATTTTCATTAAGTCGTTGCATTTTTCACTTTTGCACAACAACAATGGCGACGACAGCGCGTTCCATTTCCGCTTGTGCCACTTGCTGAACACTGTGAATAGGGGCATTGAAACGGTTTGGGTTTGGCCTGTGTACGTGTGTGTATATGTATGTGTGTGATTGTGTTTGTTCGTTTGTTTGTGAGTTATTAATTAAAGGCTATGGAAATGGCAATGGGCCAAATGCAGCGTTTTAATAAATTTTGTTGCTGTTGTTGTGCTGTTGTTGTTTCGCTTTCGCTTTGTTTCGTTTGCCACGCTAATATGCATATGAATGTTGCGCGAGTGCGCTGGGGCGTTCGCTTACCTCCTCGTATATAAAGGTGTCAATCTCCTCGAGCGGCTTGCCGTACATATCCTCCGGAAAAGGCTCAAACTTTCGTGGCAATACATCGCCATCCTCCACTGAGGCCTTTGTACGCGGATGGAAGCCATATTCGCGCACCAGCTGTATGTGGCGATTCTCGTGCTTGACCTGCGACTTTTGCGTGTAGGCAACGACTTGCTGTTTGGCAACTGCAACCAATGGGAGAGAAAGAGAAAGAGAGAGAGAGAGAGTGAGTTGAAGTTGAAGTTGGTAAATGATTAAGCACATCACACAGGGTGTCACATAAATCTTAGCTGAAATAAAGTGCTTTTGTTTTTGGGAGCTTCAATGTCACATACATCTTAGAAGTCGACTGGAAAAGTAGTTTCTCGTTCAAAGTGGTGCCATACAGGCTGTCAAATAAGTCTTTAAAGGCAGTAAAAGTGTTCGTTTTTCATATATTATATATCCAACAGGGCGATACATGAATCTGAGCTTGCAATTTGATGGTTTTACTATTCAAATAGCAAACAGGGTGCTATGCACTACTGCAATTTTGGTAATAAATTATATTTACATTGTTTTACAAGTCCTAGAAGACAACTTAGCACAACGAGCACAGTGCGTCACAGTCAGTAAATGTTTTCCTAAACACAGGGTGTTTCGATAACAACCTAAAAAAAGGTACGTTCAAGGCGGACACATTCCTATTTCAGTTTCGATTATGTAGAAGATGAGCTAAATAGATTTATATGTGATAACTTTTGCAGAAATCTGGTGCGAACTCTGCGCGTGTACAAATGCTGCAGGCCATTGGAGGTGGTGTGTCAGGTGCATTAACCCGATTCGTTGCGCACCCGTTCGACGTGCTGAAGATTCGCTTCCAATTACAGGTGGAGCCATTAAAGAAGCGTTCGGAAGGATCCAAATATGCGGGGATGTTCCAAGCCTTTTCAACCATATTTCGAGAGGAGGGCGTCCGTGGCATTTGGAAGGGTCATTTGCCAGCACAAATGATGAGTGTCACCTATGCTCTGGTACAGTTCTGGTCATACGAACAGCTCCATACGGCTGCAACACAGTATAAATTTGGTCGTGATCATGTCCATTTATCATATTTTATGTGTGGCGGTTTGGCTGGTTGTCTGGGCACAGTGGTTGCCCAGCCTTTCGATGTGGTACGGACCCGTGTGGTTGCGGCCGATCCTGGCACGACTGCCGGCTCTTTAAAGCCATTTTCTGGCGTACATAAGGTGTTTAAGCGTGAAGGTTTTCGAGGTGTTTCCAGCGGAATGCTGATGACTTTAGTGCAAATTTATCCGCTAGTCGGTGCCAATTTTGTCATTTATAAATTCTTAAATCATTTAACATTCACGATACTCCACTTTCTATTTGAAGAAAAGCTAAACAGAAAAATTTCCCATGAAATACCTGGTGGAATGTTGTTCGTAAATGGCGCCGTCTCCGGCGTTCTAGCTAAAGTACTTGTCTATCCAGCTGATCTAATCAAGAAACGCACCATGCTCAGTCACTTCCAGGAAGACCGCAGAAGCTTCGGCCTGAACCCTATTTGTAATACGATAATGCTGTGCATACGAAACACATTCGCCAATGAGGGCTTACTTGGCTTCTACAAGGGAATGTGGCCCACACTCTTTAAGTCCGGTGTTATGTCCGCCTGCTATTTCACCATATACGATTACTTCAATAACCATTTTACCGTTCCTTACAAGAATTTCGAGCGGGATCAGGAGAATGACAAAAATATAAAAAAATGAATGGATACTGGGAGCCCAAGTACATCACTAGAACGACTATTTCAAATCAAACACATCACAACAATGGAATATGGGAGAAGCTCACAAAATTTCGATTGCAAAAAGACAAATATGCCAGACGCTTTCGTATTTTTAACACTGCATCCTTCAGAAACTTTCTTTATTTAGTCCAAAATTTTTTAAAATTTTAAATGTGCAGAAAAAATGTGTGAATTAAAACAAGTTAATTGGAAATAAAAACATAATACGAAAAATAATATATGAAGTAATATATTTTCTAAATTTTACATTTTCTAAATTTATTACATTTTTTATACTCAAGACACGCGCAACCAAATTATATATTTGGAACATCTGTAGAGTCCCTAAATATATTTTCGACCAACTTTTAAATTTAAGAAAGAACTTTTCATAAGGCAAAGCACAGGGGAAATATCAATTCAATTGTCTAACTGATAGATAAATGGATAACTGATATATCAGTTAGCTAGCTCTCAGCTGGATAGGTTAATAGTTAACATATGTGAGATATATATATATATGTGAGATTGAACGACTGTCTAATACCCGTTTGCATGGTCCAAAAGCCATTGCTTTTATTAAATTGTTTATATTTTAATATATTATTATAGATATTCATATGGATCTAAGTACAGAGCAAAGCATGGAGTCTGCCAGGTCAACAGTCATCCAACTGTCAAACTGTGGATTTTAGCTCAAAAATTGATAGAATATTTAGACCTTCTCAAATTTGCCATGCCTCCAACAGACGTATATCAGGATATGAGTCAGTCTTTAGAGCAGGCTAACAGCAACAGACTCTAGATATATAACTAAGATAGATATATAAATTTGGTATTAGACTGTGGGTTGGCTATAGCTGAGTCTATCATTAATATTACTATAAGAACCATCAGCATCACAGAATCTGTCGCTCAGTTCATAGTAGAGACTATAATGGAGCAAAGTTGCAATAAATAAGGATGTTTGGAAGAGAGGCGCAAAGAGTGTGCAACTGGATGCAGCTATACTGAGGACAAGGTGCACATCGAAGGGCTCTACATATAAGGCTAAAGCCCAACAAAAACAAATTCGTTCAGTAGCAAATGTAGTTCGATGCGCCTGGCTGACATAAGTCAGAGCGTTTTCTACTAGATCAGCCACAAAAACATATCTTCAAAAATAGTTAAGTCCGATTTGGTTGGATTTGGCTGTCGGATATCAATTGTTAATTGTATAGTATATATTATAAAGATAATGTAACTTGAAAAAGAAAAATGGGTCAAGCTGAGTATTGGCTACTAAAATTTGTTAGAGAATCAGTTATATATAAATATATATTTTATATATATATATATATATATATATATATATATATATATATATATATATATATATATATATATATATATATAAATATATTTATATATATAATATATATTTATATACACATATACCAATCATATACCACATATGTCTAATACCATTCACATTTCATCAACTAGCTATTTTCCTATGAACATTGCATAAAGAAACTTCATCATTATCATGTTAATTAACATAATTATCATTGCCATGAACGCTAATAATTTTGATTGCTCTTGAATTTTCATTGCATCATCGCGCCTTACGTCTTCAACTTGATCTTCAGCTCAACGCCAATCTCGCGTCTCCCATCTCTCATCTCCCAGCTTCCATCTTCTTCTACACTTTCACCTCGTCTGACATAATCTCTTGTGGCTTTGACTTTTAGATAGACTCGAGTTTTGCTTGGTTTTTGCTCTTAAATTATTACACTACATACTTTATTTTGTACATGGACATAACATTTGGGTTAATCCCGCTTTTATGGGGGAGTGAAAGGGGTCGGTTACATAAATACGAAGATTGTATGTTGCGAAGATGCTTAAATGGATGCTGCGTATGGGTTGCTGATCGGTGAATCATAACTTATTATCTCCAATGGGGCGTGGGGGCCATGAACATGAACATAGACTAGACGACCAGAGTTGGTCAGAGTTGGCTGTTGGCTTAGGCCCAGCCGGAGCTACCGCCGGACCAACCACCTGTGGGCGCGGCGTAGTTGTAGCCACTTCCACCGCCTCCGCCACCACCACCACCACCGCCGCCACCAGCTGCTAGTGCTACAATTTGGCTATCATCATGGCCGCCACTGTAGCTGCTGCCACCACTGTAGCTGCTGCCGCTGCTATAGCTGCCACCGGTACTGTAGCTGCTGCCACCACTGTAGCCACCACTGTAGCTGGAGCCAGAGCCTGTCCAGCCGCTAGCTGGCGCTGCATAGCTGCTATAGGCTGCATCACCAGATCCATGTGAGGAGCCAGACGAGGACGCAGTTGCCGCAGCTATAGCTGCCAAATGGGCATCGTCGTGGCCACCACCTCCACTGTAACCACTATAGCCGCCATGTGACGAGGCGTCGGAGCTGGCAGCAATGGCAGCAATTTGAGCAACACCATGTCCACCACCACCACCACCGCCGCCGCCGCTGTAGCCACCGCCATGTCCACCACTGTAGCCACCATAGCCGCTGCCGCCATGTGCCGAGGCGTCGGAGCTGGCAGCAATGGCAGCAATTTGAGCAACACCATGTCCACCACCGCCGCCGCCGTGTCCACCACTGTAGCCGCCATAGCCGCTGCCGCCATGTGAAGAGGAGTCCGAGCTGGCGGCAATGGCCGCAATGTGTGCAACGCCGCTGTCATGTGAACCGCCGCCGCCGCTGCTGTAACCATGGCCTCCATCACCACCACCAGCGCCTGCAGCAGCTGCAATCACAGCCAGCTTGCCATCATCGTGTCCATGTCCGTGTCCACCGGCGCTGTAACCGCCGGAACCACCATAATGGCCACCGCCTGAGGAGCCGCCATGATGATTCTCAGTGATGACAGCGAAGGTGCTCACATGGCCACCGCCGCCATAGCCTCCACCGCCGCCATATCCGCCACCACCGCCGCCATAGCCACCACCACCGCCGCCATGACCCTGATCGTGTATTTCATAAGCGGAAAAGTCGCCACCACCGCCGCTGCCGCCACCATGGCCATGGTCATGACCACCACCACCATGATCGCCACCACTCTCCGGCAGGTGGATGCGTATATGCACGTGTTCACGTCCAAAAGTCGGCTTGCTCCATGCAGCGGGACTGGCGAGCAGCAGAACGCTCAGCTGCAGATACGAGAGAGAGGGAGACAACACTAGTTAGCAACCATTGCAGTTAGCAGCAACAACAAGAACACTCACTATGAAATACGCCGCCATAACGTTTCGATTTACTGGTAAAGGATATGGGCTTTGTTTTTGTTTCTTTTGTTTTGTGTCGTCTGCTGGAACAACGACAAACTGTAAATGATTCGGCTAACGATGCAGCGGCGCGTTTTATACACGAAACCAACTAACGTAGCTGCCGAATTGAGCAGCGCTCGGGTTATGTAAGCTGGCCACTAGCAAGTGCAAGAGCTTATCTACACAGAGAGAAAGAGAGAGCGAGGAAGCGAAAGGGAGAGCGGCAGAGGGTAAGCAGCAGAGAGTGCGTCTGCAGGCAGGCAGTCTGCAGACGAAGTCGGCCCATTGAAGGCCGTCGCGTTTTGCTCGGCACTTTCGTTACATTTCGTTATTTTTCCCTTTTCGTTTTCATTTCGTTTCGTTTCGTTTGGTTTTTTTCGAGAGTGTTGTTGACCTTTTACACGAGACGAGGCGCCCTTTGCAAAACTTGTGAGCGAGATCAAGATCGAAAATAGCTCTTCCGCTCTTTGCTGCACGCAGAGGGACCGGCGCGGGGCCCATTGCTCCACTTTCATTGACTAACAGTGAAAATCTGGTTTGGTTTTAAAATTTGAAATTTTTAAAATCGTTTATCGAACACAGCAACAACAACAATAACAAATTAATATGCAAGTTGGACAGTAGCCCTCGCCACTCTGAACCCCTCCTGTCGTCTTTTTCATTATTTATTGTTGTGCTTTTGCTGCTGCTGCTGGCGCCCAATACTGGTTAGATATTAACTGTTATTTTGATTGTGTTTACGTTTATGCTTATGGTAATGTTGCTTGCTGATATGAACTTCCTATTGGCAATTCCTTTTGTCACATTGTTGTTGTTGCTGTTGTTGGTGCTGCTCGTGAGCCTTAGCCTTATACAATAAACAGAGATAGCAACAACAACAGCAATGACAGTTACTTGCATAACGGCCCCGTTGGCTGGCACTGGGAATTGCTTTTGCTTTGATTGGCCAAACCCTTTTTGCTTACGGTCTTTTTCGGCACTTTTGTATTTTTTTTAATTCGAGTTTTTTCATCTCGTTCAAACTCGTTGTTAACCCATTAACATTAGTGTATGAAATGTCTCTCTTCAAGAAATGATTAAGCTGTCATCAGCTTGGCAGCATTTCAAAATTATATCATTTTAATTGCCGCCAATTACAATTGTTTTTAAGCGTTTCAAATATATGCTACTATGTCAATAGATCCATTTAAATGTATTTGGAATTGTTTAACAAATTATATTAAATTGATTTTTTATTGTTTAGGTGTAGATTTAACATTTTAAATTTTGTATTCATAGTATATAAAATATAAACTTTTAAATTACAACAATAAGCAAATCATTTATGATATATTTGAGAATTTAGAAAAAGGTACATTTGAAATTGGACTAGGTCCTAGTGTTACAGACAAGAAATAATAATGGGAAAAGATTTAAAAAGGAACTAATTAAAATCTGATTAGACTTGACTTCTTCTATACACAGAACCAATTGGAAAAGAGAATTCAGTGTATAAAGGATTTGAAAGTATTCTTTTATATACATTTTTTACTAAAATAAATAAAATAAAATAATAAATTAAATTATATATGATAAATTATTTAATTTTTAAATACTCTTTTTGCGCATTGTACTGAAATTATGGATTTTTCTACATATTTTTATATACAAATCTCTGCAATAAAATTTGAACTCTAGCTTAAATCTGGAAGCTCTCAAATATAGTTAGCTGAGGCGTATGGGTTAGGTCCAAACTATTTAATATTTGTAGTTTGATGCTGCTCAAATTGTGTTTAATTTTAAGCAAAATAATTATTATTTTCAAATATTTAAATTATTCCAAAATTAGATCAAAACTTAAATAAAATCTCAAAGATTTTTTCCAGTTTTTGTTTGACATTGCGAAACGATTTGAGCAGCATTTTTAAATATAAGTCTTCTTCTTCTCTTACTTTGGTTTATATAGAATTTGTACACATATATACAAACATATATATACACATGTATATCGATGTAAATAGAGATACGTAAGCGGATTATTTTGTGCATGACAACAAATTCGCATTTTCATTTTTCTTAAGTAATTTCTCTTGTCTGATTCCGTAATTGGGTTGCCATTGGGTTAAGACTTGCCACTGGCTGGTTGCAGCTGCCACAGCCACTGCCACTGCCAGCTCTCTTGTTGCCACCAGCAAAACCGAAAACATCATCAACAACAGCAGCAACAACAACAACAACAACCATCATAACACGCTCTGCTGCAGCGTTGGCGAAATTGTAACGCAAATTGTCTCGATTCGCCGTTCATTTCTACGCGTTCTTACATCAGAGACGAGGTCATGGTCACCGAGCCCGCATCCCATCTTTGGTCAGCGTCTATATGTAGCTGTTACTGTAACTGTATCTGTAACTCACTGAATGTATCTGTAATTGTATCAGACTCAATGTCTCTGCATCTGTATGTGTAACTGGAACTTTTCTTAATGTCTCTGTATCTGTATGCAGCAATAAATGTATCTGTGTCTGACTCAATGTATCTGTATCTCAGTTTAATTGCATTTTAAGTAAATTATTTGCAACTGTATCTTATAATTAGTATCTATGTATTCGTATCTGTATCTCAGTATATCTGTGCAATGTATCTTAATCTTGAACTGTATCTAAGGCTAATTTTGTTGCTGCTGTAATTTATAAGTGTTTATCTGAATGTATCTGTATCTGTATCTGAATTCTTTTCGAATCTCTATTCATATATCTGTCTGTTTCTAACCATATTTGCATTTGCTTCTTACTTAATGTATCTTTATTAGGCTATGACTCACAGTATCTGTATCTTTAGGCTATCAAATGTAGCTGCATCTAACGCTAAGCAACTGCAATCAAATGTATCTTTGGTCCCATCAAATGCGTGCGTATTCTGTGTTTATATAAGTATCTGTATATAACTAAGTATCTGCATGTTCTCTTCTTGTATCTTCACTCGAACACATGTATCTGTATCTTTACATTTGTATCTTTATGTTTTCCCTTAGTGCCAGCATGTGCTCTCTGTATCTCACATTGCGTATTCTGCATCTGTATCTACTCGTCCAAGTGTCCTATGTACTTGTCTAAGATATGTATTTATATGTATATCATGCTCATCATGTGTTTCCATGTATCTTTATTTAACAATTTGTATCGGTAAGTATCTTGGCAAGTATCTGCATGTTTTCTCTATGTGTCTGCATCTGACATTTTGCATATGTATCTTTTATTTTGTATCTGTATCTGTATCTGTATCTTTCTGCTCTCCGTGTATCTGTCATGTATTTGCATATTCTCTCTATGTTTTAGTTCATGGTCCTGGCCATTGTTTGGCTTTCGCTGCTGATTAGTAAGCCAGCTGCTGTTGGCCAAGTGGGCGGCAATATTCATTAACCGTTATTTCTTTTTTAGATCGAGAGAAATGTGGGATGGGCGCGTTGGAACTGACATACATACGTATACGTACGTATATGTAACAATGCAAATCAGCTGATTAACATTTCTCATGCGGTATTTCGTTTCGTTTAGTTTAGTGTGTCGTGTGTTGTGCAAGTCTAGCCGATCAGATTCCATCTATTGCCAAATTAATTAATATACAATTTGATTCACTCGAGAGGCAACATAAATGTGTAAACAAAAGACCTATCAAAAGCCATCACAAGCAGCCGAATCATAATATATATATACATATATATATATTTATATATATAAGCATCAAACCAGGTGCTTACATAAACACTACTTCGCCAGCAGCCAACAACAATGGCAAGCGCCAGAGCAAGAGCAAGAGCAATGAGGGCAGCTGTTACAAATATAATAAGAGGCGGAAAAAGTTTTCAATGTCGCACCGTTGGCTCAGATGCTCTTAATTCAATTAGATCTTCGATAAAAAGTGAGAGTTGTTAATTAGGAATTTATGCAAACTATGTAAAAGCTACAACTGAGCAAGATTCATGTGATTAATGTGTTAAAAATGTGTTTAAGACTGAATAGCAGTAGCAACAGATAAACAGAGAAATATGTGCTTGATGCAGATAAAATTCATTCAATTTGGGTAGATAGATGCGTAGATTGTAAGATGAGTAGATACATAGATGTACAGCTAGATACATAGAGTAAACGTTGCTCAGATACAGATACATGCATAGATATGTAAGCTTATATAAAAATAGTTAAGTGGATGCATAGAGATAGATAGGTAGATGAATGGATAGATTGATAGATAACGAAGAAGAGATAGGTGGGTGCATATAAATATATAGAGAAAGACATAGATAGAGAAGTATATGAATAAAGATACAAATGTAGATAGAGAGATAGAAATAATAAAAAAAAATAAAAAAATTAGAGAAGCATTGAGGCAGATAAATGCGAGAAGAGTAGAGATAGACAGCTACATATGTAGATATATATATGCATTGTTAAAGAATTACATAGATATAGATACATATGTAAATACAGAGAGATTGATAGAAAAAAAAAGAGATGACTACTCATCTCAACAGATAGATAGATACATAAGTAAATAAAGCGATATAGAACGTAGATCGAAAGATAGATACTTCAAGATGCATCAACTATTGGATTGTTAGAGTAGTATCCATGAAAGAAGTAGTATCGATATATCAAAATGTATTCGTTGAGAATTAATCTATGTATATCTCAATGAATACATTTTGATATATCGATACGATAGATAAATAAAGAGATAGATAGACACATAGATGCAGAAGATGCAAAGACACAAATCTAAAGATGTAGATAGCTATAGATTTGGATACACAGTTACATATACATAAATATATAGACAATTAGATACATATACAGATACATATATATATATTATATTAAATATATATATATATCTGTCTACACATTTCAACATCTATAAATATCTTTATAAATAGAGCGAAAGAGCGTGTGCTAATCAAAATCGAATTAAACTATTTCTCCTCTTTCAAATTTATTTACAATATTTTCTATTGTCAATCGATTTGAGCAAATAAATGTAGGAAGTAACTGATATAATAAAAGTTAATAATTTTAATTATTAATGCCTTTTATGAATGGAAAGCTTTGCAGTTGAAGTGCTTCCCCTGGGCTGGACAGTGAATGAAAAGCTGACAAAGGGAAACGTTGTCAAACATGACTTGAGTATTCGCTATACCCGGAATTAGTTAGAGGGTATAGCTAGTAACGGTGATTAGGTAAAAAGCATATGAAATGCATTTTGAATACAATAATTTCTACTATAGTTTATACACGTATGTGCTACAGAGGGCCGACGGTACAGGTCGTTAGCTATCCGAGAAAATCAAGTTCGTATGTAACGCTTGATGAAGATTAACAGTCGAGACTACGACAACAAAGCAGCGGGTTATTAAGCCAAGCAGACAGTGAGAGTGAAGCAGAGTGAGACAGATGTGGCTAGCGACGGAGGGAAAGAGAAGGAGTGCGCGACTGGGAGACTGGAACTGGGAAGCAGGGCTCCAATGATGGGCAACCGGTTGGCGGTCGCACATTAACATTAAATGCAACCGACGCATCTTCCCTGTATTACATAATGCAGCAGCAGCAGCAGCATCTCCTACAAACAACAATAACCTGATTGCAACATCTTCGGCAGATGCGCGACTAAAATTTATGCGGAAGCAAAATGATTCTCAAAAGCGCCTCAGATACAAAGTCAAAAGGAAATTGTGCACACACACACACACACACAGGTGCAGCGGCACAGTTATGTAGCAAAACTTGACTTTTCCAAAAATACCAAAAATAAAATGAAAACCCAAACAAACAAGTGCGCTCTTAAAAGGCAATGCACAACTATAATATACCCTGTACAGAATCAGGCTGCCTGCTTATATAGCAAATATGTATATAGTTATATATAATATGCAATGTCGATTGGCTTCAGCTGGCTATAGCTTGAGTTAGGCAATAAAATAAATTAAATAAAATTAAATAAAATCTTTTGCCTCTCAAAGTTTGGGTTAGAGGTGCTCAATAGGCAGCTAATTATTGAAAGATATTTAAAAACTAATTTATTCTCGATTCATAAATGCTTAACATTAGCTCAGATAGCATCTAGATCTATATCTATCTTTAACTATTCTCATATATCCATTCATACTTCAAGCGTCCTTATGCACCCACTATCTCGATTGTAGCTCTTCAAGTTGTTGAGCTTGCAATATATAAAAAGTGAGATATTTTATTGCTTTATATATTTTATGAGACATACTTTAACTACTTCACTGCTCAAGTCAAGTGCCCGGGCATATCAATGTCGTATATATTGTTTTGCATATTTTACGAGCATTTACATACGAAATTTTATAGCCGCAGCTATCAAAGTTTTCGAGCAAGTGAAATATATTTTATATTCTGTACATGCTTTAAGAACATCAAATACATGTAAAATTTTATAACATTTTCGAGCTAAGTGAAATATTTTCTAGCTCTGAAGACCTGAGCAGCTCTTCGAGTAATGTCTGTAACTTGTGCTACTATCTGTTGACTAAGACATTCTTTCCTCTACCTGTTCCTTACTTTATCATGAAATCATCATGCCCCACGCGGCCCAGCCATTAAGAGGTAATAAAACCAGTCAAAGTTGCAAGTCGCCAATTGCATTAATGTTAAAAGTCGCTGCAGCTGTGCAGACCTTTGCACAAGTTCAATGGTGACTGGGAGTTGGGAGTCTGCATGTGTGTGTGAGTGTGTGTGTGTGTGTGTGTGTGTGTGTGTGTGACATAATTGCCAGTCAGCGTGCTGCACTTTCTTTCTTTTACTGCGCGCTTCCTGGCCGAAGGCAAATTGAATTGCCACCAAAAATAAAAAACGAAGCAGAAAAACAAAAATGGAATAAAAAGAAAATTAAAATAAAATAGAATACAGTCCAAGGTAAACGGCTGCACAGTTTGCTCTACATATTTAATTAGTTTCCGTTTCCGTTCATATTTGTAATCCGTTGTCGCTGCATGCCACGCCCCCTCACGCGCTGCGCTTTGGCCTTTGTGCATTGTTTCCCGCTGCACTGAGCGACGGTTTGCGTTAAGGCCAAACAATTGGCCCAGCTGGCAATTGTACCAATGCCAGTGCCCCCCTCCTTGCCCCATGCCCCATGTTGCGTAACCTATGGCCAGTCATTAGCAAGAGAAGGGGAGCAAGAGGCGGCGTGTGTGTGGCTGAAAGAGATGGCTAGTCGCTCCCCCAGCGATTGCGTTTTTAGTTTATCATTTATTTAAACAGCCTCCAAATCCTGCTGCTCCTTAAGTGTGTGTGTGTGTGTGTTAGTGTGTGGCATATTTGATTCGAGTTTGAGTCAAATTTTATTGAGCTGCACACACAATGAGCAATGGCTATTTAATTATGCTGATGAGCCAAGCACGAGTCCGGAACGTAGCCGACTGCCCGTACTCCTGATTATACCTGCCCCCTGCCTCCCTCCATCCACAAGAGCAAGAAAAAAAAGCAGCAAGCGACACACGCACACACAACACCAGCAGCTAACCGTAAATACTCGCCCACATCATGCAGATGTGCCCCTTACTGGCCCCTGGTGTAGCCCCTGCTCTAATGTCGGCTTCATTGCCAATCCCTGCACAGCTTTTAGCTTTGCGTGTTGCTATACCCTGTAACTAGTGGCGGAATTGGGTTACATTGCATCGCGCTGGACTTGTAATCCATGTGCCCATTTTCGCTGGGCAATAGAATTATATTTTTATATTGCCTGCATAATCCTTAGGCCAAACTCGTAGCCGTTATAAGACTACAAAATACACTGTAAACAGTTTTAATAACAAGAATATATAACAGTGAAAAAATATCTGCTTTTTAATACAAACTTTAATGTCTACTAACTATACACAAAGACAGTAGCGTTTAGTTGAATACCCTATAATTTGACTCAACAGAAGGAGTATATATATGAGTTGAATTATACTTGAAGGCCGTTTCACTGTACCTTTTGTCGCCTTCCATTCATCTATAAACTTGGTTCAAATACTAATCAGAGTATCTTTAAGTCGTATACCCTGTAAACAGCTTTAACATATCAAATATATCTATTCTATATATACTTATGTGCTATAAGCTCTACGCCAACTTTTTACCCTTGTAGACTGAAAAATCTCAGCTTAATTGCAAAACAGAGTATCTATAGTCGTATAACCTTTGGGTAGTGTTAATAGAAATCAGTTCTTATATACTATATATTATTTTTGCATTATATATACTTAAATGTTGACTTCATCCCATTTGTAGCCTCTATAAACTGTGACCAATCGCAAAAGAGAGTATCTCTAAGTCGAATACTTTGTAAATAGCTCTAATGTGATTAATATACTATCTACTATGTGTGCTTAGATGTATGCTAAAGATATATTCTATACCCAACTGCTGTCCTCTACACGTTTTCGAGGGCTACAATCAATGCCTTAGTTTACAGAGTATCCTTTAGTCGAATACTTTACAAGGAGTAGTATATATATATAGAATATATACGATTTAATGTTTGTTGCCTTAGTTTACAGAGTATCCTTTAGTCGAATACTTTACAAGGAGTAGTATATATATATAGAATATATACGATTTAATGTTTGTTAAGCATATTCGCCAATTCACATCGGCTTTCTGCTCACACAGGGCATCTCTTAGTCGAGCCAGCTGGCGCTTGGTTCTTGCTTGTTTGCCTTTGGGCCAGTTGCTGGGTGTCAGAGGAGTCCTCCTCCGCGCCCCCATCTGCTGCCCTATTGGCTGGGGCTCATTTGATATGCATGGCCCAGGACCGGGCGCAGATTTGATGGCAACTCAAACCAGGCGTCGTTCGCCTCGACAATCTGTTTCATACTCGATATTTATGGCAACTACTATATACTATATATAAATCTGTCTGTGTGTGTGTGTGTGTGTGCTTGTGGCACCTTTATGAACTCACCTTTATCATCATTCTGTGCTGCAAGCGTTTGATCATCACTCATCTTGACTGATTGTCCTCGTTAATATCCTTGTGTGCTTTTGTTGTTGCTCTCTTAACGCAGCTGCATGCTCTCTCCCACTCGCCCACTCTCTCTCCCTCTCTCTCTCTCTCTCTGTCTGTATCTCTGTCTCTCTTTGTCTTTCACTCTGTCTCTGTCACACTTTAGTACTGCTCAGACATTGGGATCGTCGCATTTAGCGTTAATATTGTCGCCTTTGTTAACATTTTGCATTTGCCTCATGTCCTTCCTTTTGACATCCTTCGGTCGGCGTCTTTAGCTATGCAAATCTGTTGAGTCTGACGGGTATTTCCAATAATGGGCATGGCTCAACGCCTTTGCCTTTTGTTGCTGATACTTTGTTGTTGGCTCGTTTATTGTTATTGTTGTTGTTGGCCTCACATTTTGTGCTTTGTAGTCAGGGCTTACTGCAGGCAATTGCTATGCAAAGAAATTGGGGTAGAAGAAAAAGGACAACTTATTAGTTTGGTAACTCATTTAGTTGGGCTGCTATAAGTGAATTGCGCTACGCATCCAAATTAGAATATATTTGGCAACGTAACAAGGCCAATTCCATTCCGCTTAACTGAGCCCATTTCATTTAAGAGTTAAATAAAAAATTGATTGAATTTTGTATTTTTCATTGAGGCTGCCTAAGCCTAGGAACACATTCCATTTAAGTTGCAAGGCTCCGGTGATTTGAGTCTGAATTACATTAAAATGTAACTAAATATATAAATATAAAAAATATAAAAAATATAAAAATATAAAAAATATAAAATTCGACGCTTCTTTTATGCACACATAGACATAGATAGACTTAATTCATCATTCTCATCAAGAATATATACACGCTCTGGGGTCTGGGGGTCTTTATATAGCTTTAATTGCCCTTCTCAATGGGTTCAGTGTATAAAAAGTATATTTAATAAGATATAATATTATTTTATAGTAATACTTTGTGCTATAAAACTAAATATATTAAAGAATATTCACTATAAATGTTAAATAGACTTGCTTAATTAACAGCTTCTATCATATCTTCACAATTTATATATACATATATATAGTCATGTTCTCTGTCTGTCAGCGACTTGCGTTCCGCTCAATTGTCTCTGCTCATTAAGCGGAAATTGGCTGCCAGATAATGTGCAGTTTAAGTCACCTACACGCAGGCTTACGCGGCGTATGCGTAATGTAAGCTTGCTATCGCATTACGTTTACGTAACGTATACGTAATGTGCGTAGCGGAAAAGAGAAATGAGCGAGAGAGACACAGAGAAAGGAAGAATAAATGTCGAAGCCGAAAATGTGCACGCTTTAAGACTTAAAGCTTTACCAAAAGATAAAGTTAATTAACATTATGGCAGCACACACACCACTAAACACACATAACACACACACACACACGCACAACTAAAAGTAAGTTACAAGAATTGATAAATGGCGCACAGCAAAAGGCAAGCCGAAGGAGGCCATGCTTCGGATGCTGTGAGCTGCTTTTGTGTGTGTGTGTGTGTGTGTGTGCGTGTGTTTGGTTGACTTGGGTGCTACATTTAGGTGTATATGTAGGTAGGTAGGCCTGCTTCCTGTTGTGTTTTACAAAACTTCTTGACACCGCTGACGCTGGCGAAATGGAAAACGTTAGATGAAGTGCCATAAAATATTCAATATCAAGTACAGCACAGCAGCTCGCATAGTTGCAGGCAGGTGTGTCTTGCCAGCCTCCTGTCGGAAGCCGCACTGTGATTGAATGAGCGTGAGATAGTGGGGGCAGTGTGCTCAAGGAGCAGGGGTACTTAGTGGGGGACAGGTGTCAAGAGTGCGCAACAATGCAGTCATAAAGGCAAGCCTGCCTAAGCGAGTGAGAGTTGCGGGAGCTGTGTGTACTTATGTACAGTGAAGGCATGTGAAAGTGAACAATGAAGCGATAAGAAGCAGTAAGAAGCTGCTTGAGTTACATAGTAAAATATGTGTTTACAGAAACGAGGGTAGCTTCAAAAATTACAGATAGAAAACGAGAATAGAAACTCAGTTGCGCAGTGTATCCTTCACAGTTACTAGCTGTATGTTAATAGAGCATTATCGTATGTATGTAGAATATAAATATATATTATATGTAGCTGGTCTTTGACAGATCTTTCCGGTTGTTTCTAGCTGTTCTATAATGAAGCTTTTATTGCCTCTAATCTATATACATATGTGTAGTGTGTAGAGCTAAGCAAAGCAAGTTGAACAATTTAATAAATAGAGTTGAGCAAGTTCAAGTATTTTCAAGATATTCTAGTTGTTTCTCAATTGAGGCTTCACTGTCTCTTATCAAGTATACTAATGATATTAATATATATGCAGACTAGCAACAGCAAGCTGTTCGTTAATTGAGGTTTTACTGTCTCTTTGCTGCGTGCGGCAGTCGATAAGCAAATGGCCAAGCAGGGCACAGAAATCAGTTAGCGGAACTCCTGCGGTATGGCAGCTAACCTCCTCTCTTTGCCCCTATTTCCTGCTCTCAGTCTCCCAGTCTCTCTATCTCACTCTCTCACTCTCTCTGGCTCACCTGAAGTGCTTCGTTTGTTTTTTTGCTTAACACACAAATCGTCAAAATATATTTTTTATTACAACAATAAGAGCAGCTCACGTAGCTACGTAGCGGCGCTTATTTTAATTTTTTTTTGTTTTTTTTTTTTGGGCGTGACCTCAGGGCATTTGGTTAGGAAGCTGGCCTGCGCCTTGAGCTATGCTACACTTTTGGCCTTTCGTTGCTTGCCTTCTTCGTCTGTGCGCTAGTTAAGTGCAGCACATCAAGCGCTAATTTATGGGCCAAAAATAAAAAACAAACCGAAAACAGAAACAGTAAAACAACAAAAAGTAAGGCAATGCCACAAGCCACAACCGCAAAGGCCGCAATAGCGCACACAGCAAACGCCACGCCCCCTCGACCACTGGCAACACATGTGCAAACAAACGCATACACACACGCACGCCAACACACCAACACACCTACTCACCAACACACTCACACACGTACATATGCTGCATTGAAACTGTTCGCTGATTTACCTTAAAACATGTTTAATTGCTTTTCATTGCATTTGTTTGTAGCTGTTGTTGTTGTAGTTGTAGTCGTAGTCGTAGTTGTTGCTATTTTCTTTATGTAATCGCTGAATAACGCACAGGATATGCACACAAGCGCACGCACACGCATACGTGTGTGTGTGTATGTTTGTTTGTGTGTATTTACATTTCAATTTGCCCAATGCACTAGTTACTATTTATATATACACACACACACATACTAATATATACATATATACATACATATGCAGGCTGCATTCGATTGTTGCAATTTGCTTTTCAACTCTCCTTTTTCTTCTCTTCTCTTTTACTGCGGCTCCTTCAATTGGCCACAGCTGGGCACACTTTTGTTATGATTATTGCGATTGCTACTACTAGTGCTGCTTCTTCTGCTCTTGTTGTTGTTGTATGTATATATTTTACATTAATTACATTTTTATTTTAGTCGCGACTCTCTATGCAACAATGCTGGCCAAGCAGGCACAGCGGCGCTGGCAAAAGCAACAAAAATGAAAACAGCGCTGGCACGCACATTGTTTGACACACATACACACACACACACGCATACCACGACAAATGACGACGACGACGACGACGACGACGACGACAACGACAACGACGACGGCGGCGCTGCACGCACACACCTTAAGCTGAGAAGTGTTATTACAATTTACTGTTGATTTCTTTTTCTGGTTTTAAGCGCGTGCGAGCGAGCGCGCAACAGCACAGGCGTCACAGTTACTGTAAATGTGTGCGTGTGTGTTTGTTCGTTCATTCGTTCGTTGGTGTGTATGTGTTAGTTTGGTCTTGGCTTGTGCGAAAGCGTGCGAAAGAGCGCGAAAATGTAGGTTAGTTTCCGTTATATCCTGCTTTACAACAACAACAATATGCACATTTCACTCTATTTTTGGGCGCAGAAGACTTTTTGCTGCTTGCACTTGTAAATCTCTGTTTCTCAGACTCGCTAAGTGTGTAGGTATGTGTGTGTCCCTCAGTCTGTGTGTATGTGTCAGTGTGCTGTCTTTTCTTATAATATATATATAATATTTATATATATATATATATTCCTTTTTTGGTTTTTGTAATATTTTATTTGTTCTTTTGTATTTGTGTGGCTCGCACTACGGACGCGTGCATTGCAATGGCGACTGCTCGGTTCTAAGGTTCGTTGGTGACTGACTGCGAGCAAACGGGTTTTCCTTTCCGTTTGACGTAATCTGCAGAGCAGCCAGACGAATAAGTACCAAACAAATTTCCCATTATTGCGCACATGCCAGGACGCGCGCTCTCTCGTTCGCTCTCTTTCTCAGTGGCGTGTGCCATGTGCGTGTCGCAGCGACCCACGGCGAATGTTTTGGCCAAAATGTCAAAAGCAACCGACCAACCAGGCTAAACAGAAGAAGAAAAGGAAAACGTGGCTTCGACTCGGCTAAACTCGACATTGCCAGCGTCGATTTGCCACAGTTTTTTTTTTTGTTTTTACTCCTGCCGGCATAAACAAATGCGCTGCTGGGCATGACAAATTTCCCACTATTTATTCTTCATGCTGTCGTTGTTACTGCGTCTGCTGCTGCCACTTCTGCTGCTGCTGCTGCACCGCAGGCCGCTGTCTAAAAACGTCAAAATTATTAAGCCCAAAATATGGGCCACTGACTAACAAAAGATGAATTGGATGCTGCGACGCCAGCTCTTTGCTCGCCATTCAATCGAAAGCCAAGTTAACTGTAATTTTCAACCGGTGTGCCACATGGCGTATACTTCATTTCATGTTGGCCTTGAGCACGGAGGAGGGCGAAGAAGAGGTGAAGTGTTTTGCAACGGTATCTCATTGCAATTGCAACACAGCGGATAAATTACGTTTTACTTATTTAACTACAAATTTAGTTAAATATGTGTGTGTGAGTGTGTGTGTGTGTGAATGAGAGTGTGAATGGGTGTGCATGTGTGTTCTTTGATAGCCAATCAAAAAGTAGACAACGCTTACTTGCTGCACAGCAGCTGCACAATTTAAATCAAATGTTTTTCATAGTCCGTGCTCTCCTCCTCGATTCTCATGATTTCAAGTAGGCTCTGAATGTTTTCCTACCAGAGATAGTGTTTTTTTGTGAGTGTGTATGTGTGCGATGGTGCTTTACTCAATAGTGGTGTTGTTGATGTAAGTATGTAGAGTATGTAGAGTATGTAGAGTATGTAGAGTATGTACAGTATGTACAGTATGTAGAGTATGTAGAGTATGTAGAGTATGTAGAGTATGTATAGTATGTAGAGTATGTATAGTATGTAGAGTATGTAGAGTATGTAGAGTATGTAGAGTATGTAGAGTATGTAGAGTATGTAGAGTATGTAGAGTATGTACAGTATGTACAGTATGTACAGTATGTAGAGTATGTAGAGTATGTAGAGTATGTATAGTATGTAGAGTATGTAGAGTATGTAGCGTATGTAGAGTATGTAGAGTATGTAGAGTATGTAGAGTATGTAGAGTATGTAGAGTATGTAGCGTATGTAGAGTGTGTAGAGTATGTAGAGTATGTAGAGTATGTAGAGTATGTAGAGTATGTAGAGTATGTAGAGTATGTAGAGTATGTAGAGTATGTAGAGTATGTAGAGTATGTAGAGTATGTAGAGTATGTAGAGTATGTGGAGTTTGTAGAGTATGTAGAGTATGTAGAGTATGTAGAGTATGTGGAGTATGTAGAGTATGTAGAGTATGTAGAGTATGTAGAGTATGTAGAGTATGTAGAGTATGTAGAGTATGTAGAGTATGTAGAGTATGTAGAGTATGTAGAGTATGTAGAGTATGTAGAGTATGTAGAGTATGTAGAGTATGTAGAGTATGTAGAGTATGTAGAGTATGTAGAGTATGTAGAGTATGTAGAGTAGGGTATGTATTGTTGGGGTATGTGAGACATGATCCCTTGTTTCCGTGTTGTTATATTTCTACATTTCTAGTATATGCTTCCATATGTTCTGTGATTGTTTGATTGTTTATTGCTCTCCTCTCCCATTCTCATAAATTTGAATTAGATCTGACGGTTTCGCAAGCTTGATATCACGGCAACCGAGGCTTTCTGGATTCTAGTTGAGCTTCAAACTGATAAGAAATGTTGCTCAAAATCTTTGTAGAGAGTGGGTGGTAATAAAAGTTGCTGCCCAAGAAACTATTGCATTTTGTGAGTCAAGAAATTGTAATTTATATTAAATCTAAATTGATTGAATAAACAAAAATTGTATTTATTTTTAATTACGATTTATTTTTTAATGTTATTAACTTTTGTGTACTTCTTAAGCAACCCACGCGCTCGTAGCTTTATGCCCTTATAGGAAAACACATTCGAATCTTTTGCTCAGTGCGCAATGAGAGCTCGTATAGCTCGCAGCTCTAGAAGATCTGGAGGCAGTGAATAAATACTTAATAAGCGTAAAGCAACAACGCAGCTTGAGAGTTGATAAGCCACAGACGATTTCTGTTGAGTTATCGGCAACAGCTGCTCAGCGGAAATAAGCTTGAAGCGGGGCAGCTTTACTCAAGGCTCCAGCAGTCCACAGTTCCGCCATGCACTGGCATAGACTAGCCCTTCTCCTGCTCCTGGCAGCTGCCTGCTGCGCTGCCACGCCCACATCGAATCATACCAGTCAATATGAGGCGTCCACACAGCGTATACTTGATATGGCCACGCAGCGTATGCGCGTTATATGGGATATGCGTCGTCGCATCTTTCTGCAGCTCACCTCGAAAGGTAAATCGCCGCTGGGTGGCCAGGCGCCCAGCAAACAGGAAGTGGAAACAGAGACCTACAAACTGGCTTACGAGCTGGCAGCCAATCTGAGTGTTGTGCCCGTCGAGCAGCTGCGGGATCCGTTGCTACGGCGACGCGTTCAGCGCTTGGCCAAGCTCCAGTTGCAGGGCTTGAAGCCAGAGAACTATGAGCAGGCCAAGGACCTGCTGCGAGCTATGCAGAATTTCATCAGCGGCGCCTTGGTCTGCTCCAATGATGACTGCTCGGCGCGCAGACCGTTGGCCATGTACCCGCAGCTCTACAATCAGAACATGCACACGAAGCTGTACGAAGATCTGAAGCTGAATTGGTTCAGCTGGCGCACAGCTATCAATGACAAGGATACGGCCAGATCCACGTTCATTGACTATGTGCGCCTATTGCGCATCGCAGCCACCTACAACGGGCATGTGACGCCATCGAGAACTTGGTATTTGTATTATGACACGGAGAACTTCCAGGCGGAAATGGAGGAGGGTAAGATAAGGCGCGACAACTATATGAAAACTTTTGTGGAATATTATGATTTGTCAGAGACTGAGACTGATGGAAGATTGATAGGCTTAATCAATGATAGCCTGATTGATTGATTGACTGATAGACTGATGGAGCGACTAATAGAGCTGATAGCCGGTCAGAACACTTGACTGACTGATTGACTGACAAGAGTAGTGCCAGCAGGAGTGATTGATTGATTGATGTACTGGGTAGAGATGGAAGAGTAGATGGAAATGTATATTTATGTAAGCGACTGAAGATTGATTGATTGATTGACTGACTGATAGACTCATTGATTGATTGACTGCTATTCTGTGCAATCATTGACTGTTAACTAAGCAAAGGATATTGATTGATTGATAAGCTCACTGATAAGAAGCGTAATAGATTGATTGACTGATTGACTGATTGATTGGATTGCTTTGTAGATAGAATACCTTATTGATTGATTGCCTTGCCGATTGATTGATTGATTGGCTGACTGATAGACTCATTGATTGATTGACTGCTATTCTGTACAATGATTGACTGTTAACTGAGCAAAGGATATTGATTGATTGATAAGCTCACTGATAAGAAGCGTAATAGATTGATTGACTGATTGACTGATTGATTGGATTGCTATGTAGATAGAATACCTTATTAATTGATTGCCTTGCCGATTGATTGATTGATTGGCTGACTGATCAACTGACTGATTGATCGATTGATTTAAGGCTTAGTCGTTAGATTGATTGAATAAAAATTAGTTTGTATTGATTGACTGATCTCAGGCATCCGTATATATGTATGTTTATAAATTCACCCATATTCCTTAGTTATCTGGGAGATAATGCCGCTCTACAGAGAAATGCACGCCTACTTGAGGCACTCGGCTATGTTGGCCTATCCCAAGGCAAATTTCAAAGATGACGGCGCCATATCAGCGCCCGTTTTCGACCAGATGTTGTCGCAGGCCTGGTATTCACATCAGATCTTTCGCACGCCGTTTCCCAAGGATCAGCTGCCGTCAGTGCATCATCGTCTGGAGGAGGTGCTCGTCACACCTGTTAAGATTAACAATAAGGCCGCCGAGTTCTTCCACTTGCTGGGTCTCAATAATATGTCCCCGTGAGCTATAGAATACCCCATTTACAGGGTATCTCTTAGTCAGTCAACTCAGTCTGAAATCATCTGCTCTTCGTTTACAGCAACTTCTACGAGCGCTTCTTGAGACGCATGAATGATGATGAAGGCGGTCCGGATTGTAAGTCCCAAGTCTATTACTTTCCACCGGATGTGGCGATGCGCTACTGTCCGAAGCCCAACTACAAGAAGCTGATGCAAATTCATGGCACCATGGCGGAGTTGCAGTATAATCTCTACAAGCGCGACCTACCTTTTGGCTTGGATACGGAGCCCTGTCCGGGCTTTGCTGCTGCTCTAGGCGAGACCGCGGTTCTGGCCTCGGGCACGCCACGTCACCTCCATCGTCTCTATATCCTCTTGAATGACAGCTTAACGGAGAATCAATCGCTGAACCGACTCTTTCGCATGGGCGTTCACACGCTGTTGGCTGTGCCGCAGTATTTCATCAACGACAAATTCCTCGTGGATGTCATGGATGGTCGCATTGGCGTCCAGGATTACAACTGCGCCTATTGGCGTCTGCAGGACAAATTTGCGGGCGTACAGCCACCCATATGGCGTACTGCTAAGGACTTTGACCTGGACTATAAATTTTATCGCGGCTTGCAGCCAGAGAGATCGAACACGAGGTGGGCAGGAGTACTTATATGAATTATCTATAATAATTATTTGATGAAACAGGTTTTTGGCTTATTTTTCAGTTCCATTTCCTTGAAAGAAAGTTTATTATAGAGATCTCAAATAGTTTTTTGTCCTGCTTTACAGACACTGTCTAATCTTATATAGTTTTCATAGTCTTCCTTATTTTATACAGTCTACTTTCTGTGCTATAGTCGTCCAAGTCTTATAAAGTCTATCTTGTCTTCCATAGTCTTCATAGTCTTATATAGAAATTATCTTCTCTTACAGTCTTATTAGTCTTATTTATTCTTCCAAGCCTTATATAGTCTTTCTAGTCTTATACAGTCTGCATTGCCTTCCATACTCTTCCTAGTCTTATATAGCCTCTCTTGTCTTCTATAGTCTTCATAGTCTTATATAGAAATTATCTTCTCTTCTATAGTCATCTTAGTCTTATATATTCTTCCAAGTCTTATATAGTCTATCTTGTCTTATATAGAAATTATCTTCTCTTACAGTCTTATTAGTCTTATTTATTCTTCCAAGTCTTATATAGTCTTTCTAGTCTTATACAGTCTGCATTGCCTTCCATACTCTTCCTAGTCTTAGCCTCTCCTGTCTTATATAAGTTTCCGATCCTTTGCCTTACACAGTTCTCTCTCTTGCTTCACAGAAAATTCATTTCTGAGGTCCTTGGCTTTCAGTTCTATCGCGCCTTTTGCCTCGCTAGCAATCAATATAAGCCCGGAGATCCTAGCTATCCTCTGCACAATTGCGATTTTCACAACAGCTCTGAGGCGGGAGAGATGATGCGGTATATATACCTGCTCGACTTTGGTGATATCTCCATATACTATATATCTATATGTTATTCATACAGGGAAATGATGAAACTGGGCGCCAGCAAACATTGGCGCGACGTCATGTTTATAGCCACACGTGAACGTAAGCTTAGTGGGCGTGGCATCTTGGAATACTTTGCACCGCTTTTCACCTGGCTGAAGGAGCGTAATAGGCAACTGGAATTGGAACCGGGCTGGGATGCAGATGAGCGTGAGTAGTAGTACCTGAATTAAGTCTATGGCATATATATAATTTGAACTTACTTACTATTTCTAGTGTGTCGCAAGGAATAACAGCTGAACTATACTGTCTTATATATATATATATCTCCAAATATGTGTGCCTATAAATATATATAAAAATATCAAGCTTTACGTCTAATCTACAATTTCTATAGCCCGCATTACACGAGTTATGAAGATCAACTTTCCCTAGGTATCTAAGCTATCTATATCTATATCTATATCTATATCTATATCTATATCTATATCTCTTTATCTATATTTGCATTTTTACGCTTAATAATGATATTTTAAGGTCAGTTAACCATATCTTTATATACATATCTACATCAATTTTGCTATCTAAATTCATAAATTGAAAATTGACATACAAAAGAGTTATTTATTTTTGTTGTTTTTATATATATATACAAAGGCACTTTGGTAAAACGACAGAAGCTTAAAAACTAATTTAGATTTAACGTTAAATACATTTAGCGATAATTGTATAAGATATAAGTAAACCGTTATCATTTAGTTTGTGGGCGATTGTTTACAGTTAACTATATATATATAGCGATATAAATAGTGTGCGATTCGAATCAATCGAGATCTTTGATAAGTGATTGAATGATTCATATGACAACTTTGACATTCAATAACTTATTAAGATTCCATGTGATGTCAACAAGTTATTGAAGGACTCATATCAGAGTTTATAGGATTCTAATGATATTGATAGTTATAATTATGATTCCAATTTTATATCTGAACTATTACTTTTTATGTTTTAAATTAAGTTATTGAATGAATCATTTGATATGAATAAGTAATTAAATGATTCATTCATATGAGAGCTGTGACGTTTTGAATGATTTAAGTTCTTGAATACAGAATAGATATGATAGTCATTATAGAATCAATTGATAGTTTTAAGTTAATTAAGTATTGATTCGAATAATAGCTTTAAGTTATTGAATGATTCGTTCATATGAAAGTATTGCTATTGAATGACTCAGACGATGGTTTTAACTTATTGAATGATTCATATGCTAGCTATAAATAATTGTTACTGGTTCTTCACATGGTTGTCTCCGAATCAGGCGGCGTATGATAGTTAAGATTATAGGCAGGCGGACCATTGTTGAGAAAGGCCATGGAGCGTATGCTCTCCCTGGAGGCAGTACGCTTTGAGAAGTTAATATGAGACTGAGCGCTGACATAAGCAGGCGCTGGCTCTGGCACAGGAGGCGGCAGATATTGTTGCTGCTGATGCTGCTGCTGCTGCTGCTGTTGTTGGTGTAGTGGATGCTGCTGGTAGAGTGGCGGCGTGCAGGGCGGCTGCGGCGGACTGGCGCTGGCACCGCTCAGACCCACGAAAACATTCTCCGCATTGTTGTAGGCGGTGGAGAGTGGGCGTGAGCCATGGAAATTGGAATAGCTAGAGCGCACAGACGGCGGACGATTGTTATACAGCTCATCGCTGGCGTGGCCAACATCATTGAGCTGTGTGGTCGAGTGCTGATAGCTGGGATTATAGTGACCACCGCCCAGCGGTGCAGGTGGAGGCGGCGGCGGTGGCAATGGCGGCGATGCCTGCTGCTCCAGCAACATGCCCTGCCCATTGGTGTTGTAGTATATGGGATCGAGTGGTATATTCTTGCGATAGCTGTGATAAAAGTTGCTATTGTTCATAATGTTGCTGTTGTTGATGTTGCTGTTGCTGTTGCTATTGTTGGCGATGTCCGCATTGAGACTTTGCAGATTGGAAGCTGTCAACGTGCGCTGACGATGAAACGAGCCCAGCTGCGGCTGTTGCTGCAGCTGCTGTTGCTGATGCAATTGCAACTGTTGCTGCTGCTGATGCTGTTGCTGTTGCAGCTGCAACTGTTGCTGCTGATCGAGCAACTTGGTCACCGGATTCTGTTGATATTTGCGCCGCGAGCTACGCGTGCTGCTGCGCACATAGCTGCCACTGCTGCTGTCGCCATGTCCATGGCCATGTCCATGCTTCGATCTCAACGTATTGCTGGAGCCGTGATGCGAGCGTCTGCTGCTGCTGCTGCCTCCGCCGCCAGTTGACTGCCTGCCATGCGTGCCGCGCGCCATGACCGAACGCCGTTTGACACGGCGCGGCGTCATGGGCTTCGGACTCAGCTCGCCGCCATCCTGATCCTGATCCTGATCGTGTGGATCGCCGAAGCCCAACATCACATCCGTGCGATGTCGTATCGTATCGCTTATATCAATGGAATACAGCGACTGGCGATGCTTCGACTGCTTGCTAATGTGCTTCACTGCAGATAACGGAATACAAGAAATTAGTTCAATGATCGATAAATTGTATTATAATGCGGATATAGCTAGCTAAGTTAACAGCAGTTACCTGAGCATTGTTAGATTTTGATTTTTGGTGTGTGTGTGATTAAAATGTATACAGGATTAGCTACGAGAGAGAGACAGAGAGATACAGTTAGATGATAGCAGCTACTTGAAGCCAGTTAACCAGATTATATATAGTTCGATAACGATCGATCGATAACAAAAAGCCAAACAACATTTTGTGTAAATGAACATTTATTATTAATATTTTTTTAGAGGGTTAAACGCTTTGCAGAATATATATTGGCACGCAATCAGCTCGTAGAACTATATAGACTCTATAAGTAGAACTACATACATATATATATATACTATATAGATCGTTCTGCCTATTAACTAATTAGCGAATTTCTCTTGTGTAAAGCTTAACAACTAGTCTTAACAATTGATATATATATATATATATATATGTATATAGATATATCTATATGTATAACGAATTTCGTTTAAATTTTTTTAATTTCTTTCTTTTTATATCTTTTCAACAAAAAGTTTTCTTTTTAAAGGCATTTTGGTTGCATTGGCAAATTTAAATATTTTGATTTTTGTTTAACAATTTTTGTGACATTTTTTTGTGTGTGTTTTTAATAATTTGTTATCGTTATGTAGTATCACAGTTGAACATAAAATTATGAAGGCATTTGGACTTTCCGCTTAGCGTTACGTTTATCTTCCCATTATATTCCCTTCCCAGTTTATAGTTTCTTTATCTCGTTGCATTTCGTTTCGTTTCGTTTCAATTGTTGTGTTTGTTTCATTTTTCTATCACATTTCATAATGTTGTTTGCAGCCATTATGGAAAGTCTCATATGAGAGCGCGTATGTATGTATGCATGTATTTTGTTTTGTGTTTGTCACATAATTCAGTGAGTGGCTATCAAGGCATCCGATATTTAGCTTAAATCTAGTTATTTTTATCCACTTCAAGTGCTATGCAAGGCAAATCTAGACGCAAAAAATTATTTAACTTTCTTTTTCATTTAATTATAATGAAAATGTTCGTTATTTTGTGCATTTTTTCTAGATAAAATTTTTTTAAGTGTAAGAAATTAACTTTTCTGTTTTCCATTTGCGTGAGCTGCAATTGGAGCAGTTGGAATTCGATATAATTGAAAGTGTTCCGATATCATGCGGGAGCAATTCCTGGGAACAGCTTCGATTAATGCAATTCCTGTGACTTATATGACACTTAAAGTGAGTACAGTTTAGTATTAGTCTGTTCCTATAGATTACTTAGAACAAATTGGGAACAGTTCGCTTCAGTGAATCTACAATCTACACTAATTTCAAACTGAAACTCGAACTGTGAACAACAGCATATAAACAGACAACAATTGGGTACAGTTCATTAACATGAGGCTATACCTTAACACAGTGAACAATTGAGAACAATTCGTTAAAGTGAGTAGAGCTAAGTATTGGTGTGTTCCCTGCTGAAACTGGGAATAGCAGTAAACAACTGTGAACAGTCGGTTTAAGTGTCTACAGCTAAGTATGTAACTGTTCTCATTGCAGCTGGGAACAGTTGTAAACTGAGCACAGATAAATATTTGTTATTGTTTTTCAGTAACTGTAACTGGAAACAGTTTTTGAAAGTCGAAACCATTCTCTTGCATTGCACTTAAAGCGAGCACTTGTAATCTGTTCCTATCTATAGAGTGCCTAGGTCGTGCTCGTAGTATGTATTAAAATTAAACTCTGTTAGCCACAACAAAAAAGATGACAACACATACTAAATCGTAATATACAGTTAGTTAGTATGGACAAACACATGACACACAAGTGGCAAATCTGGCCCAGCACCCGCAGTAGACGTTTATATATGTATATCAGAGAGAGAGAGAGAGAGATGGTTATATAGACACTAAGAGTTGTAAAGGAGCTGAACATACTTGAGTCAAAGAGAGCGTGTGAGAGAGAGAAAGACAACTGCAGCTTCGTTTGAAATAAGAGCGAGTAACGCCTGAATAATCTCTAAAAGTCTATAAGATTTGGTCAAAAGGAATGCAGCAGAATGAGGATCTGTGTGTGAAATGGTTTTAGGCTTGGGCGCCTACAATGGAATTGCAAAAGGAACGCGGACGAGCTTTGCGTCCGCTGCGTCGATTGACATGCGGCGCTGACTGCGATGGCGATTGCGATTGCGGTTGCGATTGGGACTGCGCTGGTGCCTGCTGCTCCTCCAGCTGATCTTGGCTACGGGCGCGCAACATATAGCCGGGTGGTGTGTCGCGTATCTGATCACAGAAATTGGCCGGAGCTGGATGTGGACGTGGTCGGCGCTGACTGCGACGCACCATCGGCGAGCCACTGGGCACATGCTGTGTGGGCATGGCATATTTTTCGGCTATCTCGGGCGAGAGATCAGGGTAGGGCGCTTGACCCAGACGTGGCTGAAAGATATGCGGACGTGGCACAGGAGGAGGCGGAGGCGACAGGGTCAATTCCGACTCCGGTTCTGGCTCGACATGGCAGCTATGTATGGGCACAGTGGGCAGCGGTATTTGTGTGGGGCGTGGCAGTTGCTTATAGCTCGAAATGGTTGACAAAGGCAAAGGCAAACCATGCTGCTCATATGGATAATGGTTGTTGTTGTTGTTGTTGGCCTGTTCTGGATGAGAGCTGAAGGCTATGTGCGGCGTGCCCACATTATTATTTTCGACAAACAAGCTATTGGGTGTGGGACTCTGAAAGGGCACATAGGTCACGCCATTGTCGCCATTGGGCGATAAATTTTGCAACGAGAAACTATCCTCATCCTCTTCCAAATTGCGTGAGAGTCTGGCCAGAGCCACGTGGGCATATTTGATGTCTGGCAAAGATTTGGGAGCCTTGGGCTTATGATGAATGCGTGCGAAATGTCCACTGGACGTATCATTGCAAATGCTATAATTGCTATTGCTCAGCTGTGGATTCGAGTTCTGCAGCGAGGCATATGAGAGCGAGGAGGTTGTCTGCGGTGACATGGACATGGACATGGACAGGGACATGGGACTGACAGAGTTTAAAGCAGGTGATTTGCTTTGATAGAGACGCTTGCGCTGCTGTTGCTCTTTGTTTTGGCTCTCAATGTGGTTCAGTTGTGGTTGCTGCGACTTGCTGCGAGTGTTCTTGCTGCTGCTGCTGTTGTTGTTGTTGCTGTTGCTGCTGTTGTTGTTGTTGCCACTTGTGTGGGTTAAATGTGGTTGGTATGCATTAAGGTTATTTGCTTGCTGTGCTTGTGGCTGTTGATGAACATTGCTGAGTGTATTATTGTAGCTGCTGTTGTTGCTATTGTTGTTGTTGTTGCTCGATTTGTGTCTGTGTTGATGATAGAATTGCAGTGAGTATTGCTGCTGCTGCTGCTGTTGCTGCTGCTGTTGTTGTTGCTGCTGCTGCTGCATATGCTTATTTGATTGCATTGTTGCGCTTGCAGACGTTGTTGGTATACTTGTATAGCTCACGTACATTGGATGGACGACGGTGTGCTGTGGACTCTTCGCATCGCCGTTCATGAAATCGACTGTAAACCAGAAATTGTTTAAGATGCTTTAACATTATAAATAAAATACAAATAAAGTGTGTATTATGTGTGTGTGTGTGTGTGCGATTAAACAGCAAAAGCAATTAACAATTAAATAACAATCAAAAATTATTGCTCTTCTCACTGGATTCATAACATAATTATAACATAGATTACGTTCACGAGCATATATATGTATAAGATATGGTATATGATATGTGATAAATGTATAGAGTATATATGTATATGGCATATGGTTGTTTCTGCTATTCATAACATTTGTTTCACATTCGTTTTATAAACATTTCGCTTGGTTAATCAAAAACAACAAAATGGAAGACATTCCGGGCAGGTTTTCTTTTTTGTATATATCAAAGCATTGAAATTCATATAACATAACACAGTTCACTTCTCTTTTGTTTATAAATAAATATATAGTTTAACAATTATATATATAAACATGACAGTCGTTGCGTACACAAACATTCAGCTTAAGTTTTTGGGAACTTTGGGAAATTATTATAAGAAATAAAAATATATATACAAAAAGTTGGTTAAATCAGAAGACAAAACTACAAATTGTTAGAAACCAATTACCAAAGAGTGCTTGACTTTTAGACAAATATATATAGATATATATACATAGTTGTATGTGCTTTGAATTTGTAGTGCTTTGCAGCAACTTACATCTGTCGTCCTCATCGAGAAATATGCAGCTGATTAGAATCGCACCAAGTATGCCCAGCAGCTAAACAGACAGGGAGAGAGAAAGAGTCAGGCAATTGATGACAATTCGTAGCACTTAAAATTGATTAACATATATATATATATATATATATATATATATATATGTATATACATATACGTGTGTGCTTATATAGATATATGTATAGTTTGCTCACCGCCAGCGCGCATTGTACACCAGAATGTATGACCTCAACGAGCGTATAGTCCAACAGACAATCCTCCACGCGCTCCGGCCTCAAAGGTCGAAACGGATCATCCGAGGTGATGTTATAGGTGGGCTTACAGCCATAGCCATTCGCCTCGAACCAGGAGACGCTGCCAGTGCCCATATTAAGCAAATCGCCATCCTATAAGAGGAAAGAGACGAAAGAGAGGAATTAATGTAGAGAATTGATAAGCAAAAATATTATAATAGAGCTATATCCAAGTAAATTTTATAAATTTATATAATAAAATAATTTACATATAAAAATATATATAAAATAGTCTAAAGAGTATAGGAGATTTTGTCATACGACTCTCTTAAGCCGATAATTGAGGAGTTAAAAACAACCTTTGTAAGACTATTTAAGTCTTACAAGCACGTATATATTTATATTCATGAATATATCAACATATATATATAAATGGATTCTATTAATCAGCTAAAAGAGGTTGAAAGCTGTTTACTTCACTTTTTAAATACAATTTGCTGCCTCATAAAAGCAAATCGTTTTTTTTTACTTTATAAATACCATGTTTAATCAACCTAAACCCTATTTCCCATATGTTATTTGTGTTTTGACCCCAATTGCTTACCTTATCCAGGCTGCCGACATTCAAATAGAAGCATATTAAAAACGCATTCCAGCCGATCCACACAAAGTTCCATAATAAATACTGTGAAATCAAATTTGGGTTATCGTCAAATGATTTGTTATCTCTGGCTGGCTGGGCCAGGGGTGTACTTACGGTTATAATGTATTTGATTCTAAAATGATATGCACCATAGAAGCCAAATATGATGAATAATATTTGAAAAAAGTTGACCAATATGGGCGCCCACATATATCCGAGAAAGTCGAATACCTGGCGTTCGATAATCGTTATCTATCGATTGTGTAGCAATGGGAAAAGATATGAAGCATTGTTTGCATGTCCATAAAAAATAGGGAAATAAAATAATATTAGGGTCAGCCATATGGCAGTCTCTCTCTCTCTCTCTCTCTCTCTCACGCACACACTTACCATTTGCAGGAAGCATGTTGACAGCAGAAAGTGTCGCCGTGTACACGAACACGAGCCCATCACAACATAATTATTCCATTCATTCAATTTGTGCCAAATAATATGTGCATGTGTGTGTTTTGGTGTATTTGGCTTTGTGTGTGTGTATTATCTGCAGTTCCAGTGCAGAATGCTGCATTGATTTAGTTCAACTCTTTTACACACACAAATACACGTAGCACTGGTTCTTTTGTGTTGTTTTGTTTCTTAGTTTTTTGTTGATCGTTGCTTTCTTTATACAGGCGCTTTATCTGCTTCTGCTTATGGTCGAGTTTTTTCTATTGGCATTTCCGGGGGTTGCGTTCTCGCATTTAACCTGTCCAGTCAGGCAGTCAGGCATCCACTTGTTCTCTTTCGCACCTTAGAATAATATGCTTAAAAGGGAGACGAAGAAATGTAATGTAATGCAGCTGCAGCGAGGACAGGCACTTGATGACTGGAAAACCTGATCTGTGTGAACTAAAAGTAAATAAAAAGAAATTAATACGAAATGAGCAGCAGCTACCGAGAGAAACTTCGTTGCTCTCCCTCTCTCACACACACACTTGCACACAAGCAAGCAAACATACTTATGCACTGGCAGCATATTTATGTAGGTATGCATGTATGTATATAAACAAGTATTACGTGCACATGAACTTATTCATTTTTTTGAACTATTCCATTTTCTTTAACTACGTATGCAAGTGTATACATACTCATATATATATATATATATAATTTTAAGCAATTCTTCAGCCTTAAAGCGCACATTGAGTGACCGCTTAGGTCAAATAATTAATTAATTAATAGAGCTACACCAACACTAATACACACACACTCCAATACATACAGACACTATCAGTTCCCATACAGTGAGTACATACAGTTAGCGTATGAATACATTAAAAATTGTTTATTGTTGTTATGCATACTAATTGAGTTAATCAAATTAATGGCTATGACAACACAGAATTCAACGTATTTTGATATCACAGACATGACGCGTTCTGCCCCTGGCTTATGACTCAAACTTAAACTCAATTTATTTCCGTTTGAAGCACCTCCTAAACACACAAACATAGATTACACCATTTAACCAGTTATGCTCGCACTGCAGTCACTTCCGTATGTTACGGGTTGATTATTATTAGTGTTACTTCAATTTACATAATACTGCGACTGCGTTTTTATTTTATCAATAAATTAACACTTTTTAACTTACGTAGCAAGGTGCGCGTAGCTTCTACCTATATGCCGTGCACGCAACAACTACTACTACAAGTGGAATTCACAGTGTGAACGTATGAGGATTACGAGAAAATACCAATAATGTAAATACCAAGTGCTAGTATTTTGAGTAGTTCAAAACGAACCGGCGTTCACCTAAGCGTTCATTTAATTTCACAATATTGTATAATAAAATGTATAAAAAAATGAAGTATTTAAATTTTATATATTCGTATAGCTTAATATTACCTAGTTAGTCATGGTAATAGTAGTTTAGATTCGTAGTAGCTTGTAACTCACACGTGAATTTTTTTTCCTTTGCAACTAGTTCCGACTCGGTTTGCAAATCAAAACAACAATTTTTAAGTGATAAGTGCAATTTCGTTGCGGCATTTGTTTTATTTTTATAACAATTAATTACGCATGTCAGTGCTAAGAAACTACGAATATGATTGCACCGCCAAGTGCCGTCAACGTCAGCACGGCAACTGCATTACAGCTGCGCTGACTAAACGCTCCATCGACGATCAAAACTTGGCGACTTTCATTGCCAAAAGTTGTGCAAACTTTTGTAATAATCCGGATTATTTGGGCCGCTCCGCCGTACACATGTGTGCTTCCGTCGCAAGATATAGGATACTGGAATGGCTATTGAACCAGGGTGCACATGTTAATGAGCGTGATTGGGAATCGGGCTTTACGCCGTTGCATAGAGCTTTATATTACGGCTCTATTGATTGTGCCGTACTTCTGCTGCGTTACGGCGGAAGCTTGGAGCTGCTGGATGAGGATACACGTTGTCCCCTGCAGGCCATATGCCGGAAATGTGACCAGCAGCAGCAGGTTGAAACGCAGTGAGTAGCCAAGGCATTTGACTCTCCGTAAATCCTAATCCGTAATCCTTTCTAGAAACGAAGCCCTTGTCTGGGGTTCCAATAGAAACTATAATCTAGGCATAGGCAATGAGCAGAATACCCTGACGCCACAATCCTTGGATTTCTTTCGCAAATCAAATCTTTGGCTAGAGCAAGTGGCGCTTGGAACTTTTCACAGTCTCTTTCTGGATAAGCGTGGTCAGCTCTATGCGGTGGGCCATGGCAAGGGCGGTCGTTTGGGCATTGGTGTGGAGAACAGTCTGCCAGCGCCCAAGCGTGTCAAAGTTCCACTCAAGCACAATGAAGAGCGCATTATAGGCATCAGCGTCTCCCGACAGCACTCGCTGCTCCTAACCAATCGCTCGTTGGTCTTCGCCTCCGGCTTGAATGATCAACAACAGTTGGGCGTACGCGATGCTGGAGACTATTTAACTACATTCAAAGAGGTAGTCGCTCTGAGGGACAAGGGCGCCAATCAGCTCTTGCGTGTCATTGCCTGCGATCAGCACTCGATCGCGTACAGTGCGAAGAGCGTCTATGTATGGGGCGCCAATCAGGGACAATTTGGCATTATCGCCAATACAAAAGTCATTGCAGCTCCCATATTGGTAAGCAAACTAAAAGATTTGCTTAACATAACTAAAGCTTGCCCTTCCAACTCTCAGCTAAAGCTAGCGGATCGCACCAGCATACGCTTTGTGGAGGCAAATAATGCGGCGACCGTTGTCTACACCGAGGAGAAGTTGATTCTGCTCTTCTATGCGGATAAGCCAAGGACAATCAAGACACCGAAGTTGGTTATCTATATGCTAAAAGTTACAGTCGCTAACTGTTTCTCCTTTACAGTTATGAGCATCTGAAGAGCATCTCTGTTATGGGTGGCCATATAAAAAACTCCACAAAAGGCTCTGCGGCGGCTTTAAAGCTGTTGATGTTAACTGAAACGAATGTGGTTTTTCTTTGGTATGAGAATACGCAACAGTTCTACAGGCAATTATAATTTAACCTACTTCAACTCTGCAATCGCTAATCAAGCTGCCTTTTTCAGATGCATCTTCGCGCCCATTCGCATGCCACAAATCAAGCGCATCTTGTACAAATGCAATCAGGTGCTGCTGCTCTCCATGGATGGCTGCGTTTATCGTGGTAAATGCCATCAGCTGGCTTTGCCCGCCAGTTCTCAAGAGAAATCTAAGCCCAATTTGGATATATGGCAAAATAATGACCAGCATCGCACAGAAATCTCTAGGGAACATTACATTCGCATCGATTTGCAGCGTGTGCCAAATGTGGATCGTGTTGTGGACATTGTGTGCGATGAGAGCTTCGTCTCGTTTGCAGTGCTTCAAGAATCGCATTTGAAATACTTTCGAAAACCCGCTTTACCCAGACGTGAGCACAGCTTTAAGAAACTTTACCATGACACCAGTGAAGCGGATGCTGTGCATGATTTAGTCTTCCATGTGGATGGCGAACGCTTTGCGGCCCATAAGTTCATAGTCTTTGGACGTGCTCCCGGCTTGAGAGAACTCATACGCGCGTATTTGGATAAGAATATCTATTTAAATTTTGAGAATCTAACGGGCAAAATGTTCGAAGTGGTGCTGAAGCATATCTACACAAATTATTGGCCCACAGAGGAGGGTGAGTAGCTGGCTTAAGAGTTTCGAATAACTGACTAACTCGCTTTCTCTTGCTAGACATTGACTGCCTGCAGCAGAGTTTGGGCCCTAGCAAACCGGCAAAGCGAAGTCGCGTCTGTGAAATGTTCCATGCACATCTGGAAAAGTTCCAACTACATGAGCTGGCCAAATATGTCAACAAGTGAGCAATTGAGCCACTCCTAGACTCTCTCTATTTATACTTTTAATCTTCCTCAGCTACCTCACCGAGCAGCAATTCCCCATGCCACCGCGGCAGCGTTTGAATCGTCTGCAACGCTCGCAATATCCAGAGCTCTACGATGTGCGCATTGTCTGCGAGGATAATCAAGTACTAGAAGCGCACAAATGCATTCTAGTTGCTCGTCTCGAATACTTTGAAATGATGTTCATGCACTCGTGGGCCGAACGCACCACAGTTCACTTTGATGGCGTACCCTTTGAGTACTTGGAGCCAGTGCTGGATTATCTCTATAGCCTCGATACGGAGGCCTTTTGCAAGCAGAACTATACGGAAACGTTTCTTTATAATATGATTACGCTTTGTGATCAGTATTTCATTGAATCGCTGCAGAATGTGTGTGAATCCTTGATTCTGGATAAGATTAGCATTCGAAAGTGCGGTGAGATGCTGGAATTTGCCACGATGTACAACTGCAAGCTGCTGCAGCAGGGCTGCCTCGACTTCATCTGCCAGAATCTGGCGCGTGTTCTTTGCTATCGCAGCATCGAGCAGTGCGAACCGAATACACTGCAACGACTCAATGACCACTATCGGGGAATGTTTCAGTCGGTCTTCGATTACAGACAGATCACGCCGTTTTCGGAAGCAGTTGAAGATGAGCTGCTGCTTAGTTTTGTTGATGGCTGCGAAGTGGATTTGGATTATCGAATGGATGCGGTTCGTTTTGGGAAATTGCTCAATATTAAACTGAAGTCGCTTACTCACTTAACTAACCTAAACACTTTGCTTTTTTTAGGATGCCAAGCTAAAGGAGGCCAGCAAGCAAAAGCAGAAGGAATTTCACAACAAACAGGATGCACGTCATTACGAACAGCAGGCCATATCCAGCATGATGCGCTCGCTGAGTCTAAGTGAAACAACAGCAGCAGCTCAAGCAACCACAGCCACATCCCCCGAGTCAGCAGCAAATGAGGCTAAGAACTGGTCGCGCGTTGTGGACAAAAAGGAGCAAAAGCGCAAGCTGGCCGAGACGGCGCTCAAGGTCAACAACGTGCTCAAGCAGGAGGAGCAGCCGTCGCCGGAGCTCGTGCCCATATCACCACGTGCCATGCATATAAAGGAAGCAACGCCTCCACCGCCGTCAGCTAACAGTTCAGCTGAGTGCAGCACGCCCTTGAGCAAGAGCTACAATCTGGACTTAAGTTCCTTAATGCCGCAGTCGGCTAAGCTGTCGCAGAAGCAGCGTAAGCGTCTCTCGTCTGAGTCGCAAAGCTGGCGGGCGCCAGTGGAGTTGAATAGCTCCGCACCTGTGGCTGTGCACAATGCTTGGGGCGTCACAGCCAGCTCACCGAATTCATCATACGCCGAGCCGTTCAGCTCACCAGCTGCAGCTGCGACGGGCAGCAGCGCAGATCCCACTTCGTTTGCCAATATGATGCGTGGTGGCCAGGTAGCTAGTCCGCCTGAGCCCGGCAATAGCTTCTCGCAGATCCTCGCCGATGAGCGCCGTCAACGCGAGAGCTACGAACGCATGCGCAATAAGTCGCTCGTTCACACTCAGATCGAGGAGACGGCCATAGCCGAGCTGCGTGAATTCTACAATGTGGATAACATTGACGATGAGACAATTACCATTGAGCGCAAGTCGAGGCCCAGCAATATTAATTTTACCACCTGGCTGAAGCACTGAAGCCCCCAAATAGTTGCTAGTACATTTATTTAGGTGTGTGTGTGTGTGTCTGTTAGTGTGTGTGTGTGTATCTTAAATGAAGTTAAGATCTAGCCATTTGCTTAGAAATTCGTCTCAGATGTAGAACTCGGAGCCACCTGCAAAGGTGCATTAAGACTTCAGCAATGCAAAATTAAGAGAGGCTAACTTAAAGCAGTGGACAACACACAGCGGCTGTAGTACAGTGAACGCTCGGCATGTGAAACTGCCCGAAAGAGCTAAGATTTTTTTACTGATTAGAATTGTATTTAAGCATAAATTGTTTGTCAAATTCTGACTAGATCCTTGCAAAGGATGTTCAAAAATATTGTCAATGAATGTAAGTATATATATATTTTGAGAAATATATATATATATATATATATATATATATATATATATATATATATATATATATATATATATATATATATATATATATATATATATATATATATATATATATATATATATATATATATATATATATATATATATATATATATATATATATATATATATATATATGATCTATAGCAATGAAGATAATTATTATTCTACTTGGATTTGATTTGTGTTTGTAATTTATGAGACTCGATCGGCTTCCTATCGTTTAGGGATTATAATTGGCATTCGTCTTTATGTTGCTTCTTCTCTTTTTTTGTTCATCTAAGCGAGTGATCACTGTACTATCCATGTTCATAATCAGTCTTAGCATATCCCAAAAGACAACACAACACATTGCTAAGGCCCATGGCCATTTTCCACTCGCAACCATAAACCCACATATAGAATAACAATTTTTTATTATAATGCAATTACGTAGAGATATATATATAAAGATATATTTACAAGCTGGGACACACGCATAGCGAATGAGGCAACAAAGCACGAGGACGAATAAATAGAACAAATAGAAAACAAACCCAGAACCTAAGTGAGATGTATATGAATTGAGTATTGAGTAGGGTTTTGAGATGGATTGGGATTGGGAGTGGAGATGCCGCGGAAAATGAAGATGAAGATGGAAGTGAATATGAAGTTGGAGAGGGAGATGGGTGAGGATTGAAATGGATAAGTGGATAGGGAATGATAAAGGCAGGGATCAAGGGAACAGGAATAGGTATGGGAATGGACAGGGGAATTGTTGGTGAACTCAAAAGCACTCCTTACGAAAGGCAAATCCGTATTGATCACACTTGACGCGCAGCGTCTTGGCCAGCTGAGGTGGACCGCAGTAGAAGACAGTAACCTTGCCCTTCTGCTGTGCCTGCAGCTGCTTGAAGACCTTATCCCAATTGGGTCGGCCCGCATTGGTGCGGGTTTTGAGGCCAGTGATGAGGTCCCGTTTGCCCTGCAGAAGAGGTGCCATGTGAGAGTCGCATTATCATGGGCTAAATCGGCCTTCATTACCTTCTCATGCAGCAGATCCAGAGCTAGCTGCAGTCCAACCGCCTTCATGTCCGTGCGCTGCAGCGCGCTGGTTATGTACATGTGCATGTCCAAGAAGCTGGCAAGAGAGCGAACCTCCATTAGGATTAGTTGCTGCTTGGATTCGTTGGGTCTTACCGCTCCATGGCGCCTCCCAGCTCCGCCTGCTCGATCTCCAGCTGCGAGAGCAGATTGACGAACCACTCGAACGAGCGCTGATCCCGATTGATCCAGAAGAAGTCCACCTTGCGCAGATTCATCACAGATTTGGGTATCTCGCTGGCCCACTCGAACTGACATCTCGGGCAGCTGTGCCGCGCCTTCCAGTAGCGATGCATGATGGACTGCAAGATCGAGGCGAAGGGCGTTACCCCAATGCCAGTGCCAATGAGCACCGCATGCTGAGCACCAAAGATGTGGCTCGACGGCGCGCCATAGGGACCATCTATGAAGATCTGAAACGGGCCAGGGATTAGCAGAGGATTAGGGTTAGTCTAGCGTGTGTTGAGCTCTGTGTATGACTCCCACCTCCATGACGCCTGCATCGAGTGTGACCTTGCTACCGCTGTTAGTTGTGGAGCTGCCGCCGCCACCACCTCCTCCTGCGCCCCGATTAGTTATGGAGGTGGACAGCGTGCGCAGAAATGTGGGTCGACGCAGGCGCGACTTTCGATTGCCCGTGTTTGTGTTATCCTTGGAGAGCAAGCAATATTTGTTAGGTTAGTCTTAGGCATTAGGGATTAGTTTGTTAGCTTCTGCCCACCTCCAGCGGCTTCTGCTCCGCGCACAGGCTGAGCCGCGTTAGCTGCTCCGAGCCAACATCCGCCTGCTCCGCTGAGCTGGCTTCCATGCTGCCATTGCTATCAGCAGCAGCTGCTGCTGCTGCTGCTTGCTGTGCCTCGCTCAGCTCCAGGCTGGGCGTCTTGAAGGCTATGATGGTGGGCTTGTTGCGCATGTAACGGAAGCTCTGCGCCAGCGACTTGTTCTGCGGACTCAAATAGGCCAGGCCGACGCTATTGTTGCGAGCACGTCTTAAGCGCTGGTCATCAAAGGCGCGCTCCGACTCGGAGCGACCCAAGGCGCGCAGTCTGCAAAAGGATTCGAATTAGAGATAGGGGCAGAAGGGGGTAATATAAGAGAGAGAGCTGTGTCTAGGCTAGCAGTGAGAGAAAGGGATTACATAGAGGTAGAGAGAGAGGGAGAGAAAGAGCAAGGAAGCGCCAGTCTAGGCTGATAGGAAAAGAGAGAGAGAGAGAGAGGCAGAGAGAGGCATAGGAATCGGAATAGAATAGAATATTTATTGCCTTTCTAAGCTCATAGAGAGAGGCACAGATATCTGAATCCCAGCTAGGCTTATGGAGAGAGGGGGAGAGAGAAAGGAAGCTCCAGGCTAGGCTGATACGAAGAGAGAGAGAGAGAGAGAGACGTAGGAATCTCAGCTATCTATGAATAGGATACAATATCTATTGTTTAGCTAGGCTCATAGAGAGAGGCACAGATGTCTGAATCTCACCTTGGCCTAAGAGATTGAGAGAGAGAGAGAGAGAGAGACAGAGATAGAGAGAAGAAAGCTTCAGGCTAAGCTGACACAGATGTCTGAATCCCAGCTAGGCTTACAGAGAGAGAGAGAGAGAGAGAGAGAGAGAGAGAGAAAGAGACAGAGAGGTATATCCAATTGCAATCTTAGCTAAAACTTACGCCTTAAGCCGACTACGCTTCTTGCTCTTCATGCTAATGTCCGGCAGCGAAATGCTCTTCTCTAGAGGTCGCTGCTTGTGGCTCGCTTGCTCGCGCTCCGTCTCGCCCAGAAAGGCGCCATTGGCTATGCCTGAGTTCTTCGGCTCCGACTCTTTGCGTGAGAAGGTGCGCTGCAGGCTCTTCTTAATGCTTCTAATGCGATTGACGCCTGTGGTTGGGGCTGGCGCTTCCAGCGCAGCTGCTGCTGGCTTGCGATGCTGCCTGGGTGGACGTGCCGGCGGCAGCTGTTCGTCCGGACTGCCACCCCGGCTAGCCATGGTGCGAGCCAGGAAGTCCGTCTGAGGGGTCGTCGTGCCAGGCTGTCGCGACATCTCAGCCAGAGCTGGATTGCGTGCCTCGTTGAGCAGCATGAAGCTGGGTGTTGGTATCGCGTGCATGTGCGTGTTCACCTCGCCCTTGTGCAGCTTCTGTTGCTCCCTCTCGAAGTAGCGGTAGAGGCGATTCGTCCACTCGCCCACGGTGCGTATGTGCAGCCACATATAATCCTCCTGTTCCGGCGCCGAGCTAATCGTAAACGGATGCCATTCGTAGTTAGCAATGGCTGGTATGTTGACAAAGACATAGTCGCCGGGCCGAAAGTTAAAGTTGAAGGGCCGCTTGATGACCAGGTGGATCACCTTCGAGGGCAACAGCAGGCCGGAGCTAATGTAGGTCTTGCCATGCTCGCCGCGCATCCAGACAAAGCGCAGCACACGCTCCACAATGTAGACCAAGCCGGGCAGCATGAACCACTTCCAGAAGTTGGGCCCATGGAAGAGCGTCAGTATCCAGAAGGGCACATAGAGCAGATGCGTCCAATAGAAAACCTCAAAGCTGCCCTTGCGCCGCACAAACGGCTGCGAGCAGACGAACATGACAATCAATATGGCCAGCAGGGCCACGCCCGTGGGATTGGCACAGCCCGGTATCAGGCCGAACAAGCCCGGGCGATCGGTCAGCAGCCATTCGCCTATAGTGAAATGTCCGGCGTTTATCTGCGGATCGTTGATCACAATGATGGAGAAGTTGAACAGATGCATTATCGTGTGCACCAGGCTCAGCACCGAAATGGTAATGCCCGTCAGCTTGTGCAGATAGACATGATGATCCAGCGGCAGAAACGACGACAAGCCACGCGATCGTAGGTAGGTCAGCGAGTGGCGCAGCATCAGCACCAAGACCCAGGCGCAGTTGAAGTTGAGGCACTGGCCTGTGTGCAGAAGGAAAACGGATTAAGGTGGCTAACTGACAGGAGCTAGACTCCTAATGGAATGGACCAGGCTGCCTGGGAGTTCCGCTTATAGAGCAGTTCAGATCAACTCAGCTACTCACCACAAGCCCTGGCTATGATCACAAAGCCATTGCTGGCACGATACTGTATGGCACGGGAGATGAACAGGCAGAGGTTGACGGCAATGTAGAAGAACAGATACGTGACAAACACCTGGTTGTTCTTCATGTAGGCCAGCGTCAGCTGGTGAGGTATTGTGTGCCACAGCCGCGACGTTTTGTTGCCAGACGGCGGCTCCTCGGCGATGGGCACCAGCCAGCGATCAATGCTGCAAAGTAGGAGAAATATGAAATCTATATCCGCAGCGCTTCCCAACAAGTTCTCTATCTACGTAATGCTGAGATTCTCGAGCAGGCCGCCATGCTTGTGGAGTTGATTCTTGAGCGCCTCGTAGGTAATCTCGCCGCTGTTATGTGGATCGGCATCCTCGAACATGGCGCTGGTTAGATCCTCAATTTGATCCTCGGAAAACTCCATGCCGTTCTCCTTGATGCAATGCCGTATCACATCATGCAGCTCCTTGTGCTGTATGAGACCATCGCCTGGAAAATATCATGCGCATTACTTGTGGCATCTCTTGGGCTAGTCAACGCACATACCATCTATATCGTAGACCTTGAAGAGAAACCTTATCTTGTCATCAGCCGATTGTCCTGAGAACTGATGTATGGCATCTATGAACTCCTGCAGCGAGATGGAGCCCGAGTTATCCTTGTCGAATATTTGGAAAACGCGCTCCGTAAAGAAGGGCTGCAATGCAAATGGGTTAATCCTGCTGTTGTGCATAGTTGACTGGTTTAGTTCCCTTACATTCTTGGAGGTGACAATTTTTTGGAACTCCTCGCGTCGTATCTCCTGCTCATTGCCCACAGTGTTGCGAAAGAGCTGCTCCAAGCGCGCCAGCGAGCTCTTGTCGAAGCCTGTGCGGGCTCTAAAGGCATGATGAGAAGGATGATGAATCGTTATATATATTCATATATATTATATATATATTTAGGGTTAGGAACATCAATATAATGTTAAGATCTATTGTTGTCTACATCTTCCATCTCAGACTCTTTGAGTGCCCCTTACATTCAGACTTCTCTGCATAACATACCTGGAGTTTGTCAGATGTGAAATAAATTCCATGACCTGGTTGGTTGAGATGAGATTGGTGCCATCGATGTCAATCAAGCGATAAAGCTTATCCAAAATCTGCAAAATAACTCAACTATCTAGGAGTCTTCTTATATAGTACTTCTTATACGTACGCCTCTTGTATGCCAGATATCGCGGAAGTTCTTGAAGTTCACTTGGCTCTTCTCGCCGCAGATGACATAGGCCACCGATTCGATTTGCTCCGCAAAGTCCATTTGACGATCATCGCTGTAAGGGCAAAGAAAAATATTGAACAGAGTTCAAGTTTGATATTGACATGGAGGAAAAACATGTCCAGACTTCCTATCGAGAAATTCTTTCTCAATCTCCTTTCTAGTACTTTCCATAGAGCTAGAGCTTGATTAAAAGCTTCTAGTCTTCCAGTTTCACTCTCCTATCTCTTTCAGCGACAACGTCTATAGACAGAGCTTCCATCTTTGCAGCTTCTCTCCTATCTCAGCTATCTCCTCCCGTGATATGCTTGTAACTCATAAGGCTTAGTCTCGCAACTTGAGCTAATAGTTTATAATACAGTTTCAAGCCTTCCAGATCCCCAGCCTTCCAGCTTTTCGGCCTTCTAGCATTCCAGCCTTCCAGCCTGGCAGCCTTCCAGCCTGCCAGATTTCCAGCCTGCCAGATTTCCAGCCTGCCAGATTTCCAGCCTGCCAAATTTCCAGCCTTCTAGCCTTCCAGCCTTCTAGCCTTCCAGCCTTCCAGCCTTCTAGCTTTTTAGCTTGCCACCTTCTTTACTTCCTCCCTCAGCATGATTGCATAGTCTGCAGTCAAACAAGGCCAACTCAGCCAGCTACAGCTACAACCTAAGCTTGGTGCCTTCCAGCCTTCCAGCCTTCCAGCCTTCCAGCATTTTAGCCTTCCAGCATGCCACCTTCTTTACTTCCTCCCTCAGCATGATTGCATAGTCTGCAGTCAAACAAGGCCAACTCAGCCAGCTACAGCTACAACCTAAGCTTGGTGCCTTTCAGCCTTCCAGCCTTCCAGCCTTCTAGCCTTCCAGCCTTCCAGCATTTTAGCCTTCCAGCCTGCCACCTTCCTTACTTCCTCCCTCAGCATGATTGCATAGTCTGCAGTCAAACAAGGCCAACTCAGCCAGCTACAGCTACAACCTAAGCTTGGTGCCTTCCAGCCTTCCAGCCTTCTAGCCTTCCAGCCTTCCAGCATTTTAGCCTTCCAGCCTGCCACCTTCCTTACCTCCTCCCTCAGCATGATTGCATAGTCTGCAGTCAAACAAGGCCAACTCAGCCAGCTACAGCTACAACCTAAGCTTGGTGCCTTCCAGCCTTCCTGCTCTATCGCCTCCCTCGACACGCTATATTTGTATTTTGAATGACTTCATTACGACAGGCGGGCCAGTGACAGTCGCTGCCAGAGCTGCTGGGGCTTGGATGGGTCGGGGCAGCGTTGGGGCAGCGGGCATGCGGACTATGTTAGCTGTTGTATATGTTAACATACAACACAGATAGCATCACCATTGGCGATGGCATCGCCGCGGCAGCTGGCGTGCAAAGTGCAGCGCAGCTGGAATGCCGGCACAAACGAGGCTGGAAATGGAGATGGCTGGTGTGGAAGCTGGAGCAGGGCAGCTGGGTTCGGCTTGGGTTGGGTCTGGCTATGGGTATGGTATGTGCGTGTGTGACATGCTGAGATCGAGGATAGTGCATCGGGCCGGGGGCAACGAGGAGTGGCGGAGTGAGACAGCTTTTTTGCCTGGCATCGAGCTAATTGTTTTGGCACCGCTTTGAAAACAGGCAAATGAGAAGCTTGAAAAGAAAATCTAAAATTCGATCTAGCTGAAAGTGAATAGCTACTAAATATCCTACAAATAGAATGATGTATCCAAATCATTAATTTATAGACATGTGTAGGGCAGACTAGGGGCTGACAAAGGACATTATAAAGTGAATTTGCCTACTGCTTTACTCGCTCATTTACAGGGTATAATATATAGGATCAGCTGTTAACAAATATCTCTGACCTACAAATATATATATATCTATATATATATCAGTACGAATGCTAAACAGTCCACAACCAGCTGAACACTTTTATAAAACTTATTTATTTTGTAGTTTTGTTACAGGGTATAAACAGAGCAAGACAACTTCACTTCTAGCATTTGTCTCTTAATAATATGTTCAGCTTGCAACAATTACAGGGTATTCGAATTTTGTTTTTGATCAGCTCATTACTTCTAGCAGTTGTAGAGTATAGCAAAACAATACACCCGCTTGCACAGCTGGATCAACTGCTGTAGACAGATCAAATATATGCCCGATTAGTCATTGTGGTCAGTTACAGGGTATATGGCTTGGTCTGCAACACACGCACACACACACACACACATGTATATAAGTGGCATACTTACGTTAGTCGTCCCTTGAGATGCTCGATCCAGCGATCTTGCAGCAGGTATCCATTACGTTCCAGATCGAAAAGCTGAAAAAGTTTCTGCTGAAATTCCTAAAAGAGTCATAAAGAAGCGAAATCAAAACAGATGAGCACATACAAAATAAACTCAACTTATATTAGCTAATTCTAGATGTATATCTATCTATCTAAATATGGTCTCTCTCTCTCTCTCTCTCTCTCACTCTCTCTCTATATATATATAAATGAGTTTACTTAACAATCAATTAGTGTTCACATAAATTTAGTGTATTTACAACCTGCCTATTGGCTATTGTTTTATATATATATATATATATATATATATATATATATATATATATATATATATATATATATATATATATATATATATATATATCTACTGATAGACAGCTGCTATTTGCTATTTGAAGAGATTTTGTTTAGAAACTTCTTCTTCTTTGATTTATGCGCCTTTGTGGGCAGTGCGAACATAATCGAATGGCTTTGTCGTTAATTAAATGCTTATTAATATATTTTAATGACATTCAATGGCACGATACTTAGCGTCTGCATATATCTATATATGCTTGTACATGTATATATGTATGCATGTATATTTGTTTGATCGGGCGATAGCTGCCCAGCCCGTTGAAAAAATGTGCATATTTAAGAGATGAGCTTGATGCTTGGGCCTGGAGACTGGTTCAGCAGCTTTCTTATAGACTACAACGCAAAGTAAGTGTGAGAGAGAGAGAGAGAGAGAGAGAGAGAGAGACAGCGGGAGAGGGCTGCTGCAACAAACAGCATAAATCAAAAAACCAACAAAATAAACGAGTTTAATATTTAGCTGCGGGTAAAGGACCACAAAATATGTAGCACAAGGTCAATACATACACACACACATACACACACACATGGTAAAAGCTACCTTTAGCTAAAAACCCTACGGTTCCAGTTTTACCTTAAAAAATAAACAGACAAAAGAAAAACTCGTCAGAAAATATTTCAGCTTTTTTTCAGCTGTTTACCTAATCCGAATTTAAGGTAGGTCTGTGGGTCTGTAGCTCTGTCTGAGTTATAAACTTTAATATAAGCATACCAAATAATTGAAATCATTAATTTTTAAGAATAAAGAGATTATTGGCCATGAAGCAAAGCTACTTGAAAACGTGTTTTAAGATATTGCCACAAAAAATGTAAACAATTAGAAAATTTTGAATTAAATTATAAAAAAAGCTTAAAATAACTTTTAACATTTGTATATAATATATTTTGTATATATTACTCGATTATAAATATCATGTATGTACAGAAATTAATAATTCAATTTTTATTAAATAAAAAATTTTTAGTTTTTGTTTTTGTATATATAAAAATTTAACATATAAATTTAACAATATAATTCGTAAATGAGAGTTTTCGATGCTTAAACTAATTTTGAAATATTCTTGCTTTATGTATCTTTCAGAGTAATATTTGGGGATTATTTAAAAAGAAGAATTTTATGATTTTTACGAAAGCAAAAAACGTGTGCAAAAAATTATATTTGTAAATGGCTTTACTAGAAAAAATTGGGGCATGAAATTTTGATTTTTTTTAAATTCTCATATTTTGTATTATTTTTTTATTTTATTCAAGTTTTTTTTTTTATTTTAAAATTTTTACATTTTTAAGATTTATTTTTTTTTTTATTTAAGCTTTTACTTTTAATTTAAAATTCTCATATTTTTTAATTTTAATTTTTTTTGTATGCTTTTATATCTAATTTTAAATTTTTATATTTTTTTGTTTTATTTTTTTTTTATGCTTTTATTTCTAATTTAAAATTTTTATATTTTTATTTGTTTTTTTTTTTAATTTTTTTTTTTTGTATACTTTTATTTCTAATTAAAAAATTTTATATTTTTATTTGGTTTTTTTTTTTTTAATTTTCATTTTTTGTATGCTTTTATTTCTAATTTAAGATTTTTATATTTTTATTTGTTTTTTTTTTAATTTTTATTTTTTGTATGCTTTTATTTCTAATTTAAAATTTTTATATTTTGTTTTTTTTTTTAATTTTTATTTTATTTTTTTTTAAGTTCAATTTTATATATTTTTAATATACTTTTAAGTTTTTAATTATATTTTTACATTTTTTATTTATAATTATTTTAAAAAACTTCTTCATTTTATTTTTAAATATTTAATTTACTTAGTATTTATTTTTATAAACATATTAGTTTTACTTTAGCTTTAATTTATCTTTTTCAACACAAAAAAATGGTCTAATTAAAGCATTTCACAACTACAAAATAAAGTAGTTGGCTTTTTAGCATGTCGTTATTCGTTATCAGAGCTTTCACTGTATGTTAATGTAGTTTTATCTTTATCTGCCACTGACACAGCCACTTTGTATACTCCCTTTGTATAATATTGAGCTAGATGTATATAGTATAGTGAGAGTAATTAATGCAACTATAGATGAATCGTACCTCGTCGAGGAAGAGCTTGCGAAATGCTTCGCGCGTGTGTTTGCCCTCGCCGAAGCGGGCGCTGCATTCCGATATCAAGAGCCAGCGCTGCTTCTCGCGTCGCGCTTCCAGCTCCATGGAGCTGCAGTTTTTATCTAAATGAAGCTTGTATCGCTCCATGTACAAATTCGATTGCGGCTGATCATACGGCACTTCCTGCTTGCCATTGGCGTAATCATTGCCATCGTCACCAATCAGAATGCTCGGCGAAGCAGCGACGGCGGAGGTGGCGGCGGCGGCGGCAGAGGCTTGTGTCTGAGTTACCGTTTCCAGCTGCACCGATTGCGTATACAATTGAAGCACAGCGGGTGGTGGCTCAACATCCTCGACTGGAAAATCGCGTGCGCCGTGTAAACGTTCCAGATATTGCGAAGCCTGCTGCAGCACTTGGCTTACGCCGCTGGGTTCGGCTTGTACTTGGCTGCCGGGCAGCTCGTCGGAGAAGGATACCTTTTTAGGCGAACGCGACGGCGTCACTGGTATTTCCAGTGACTTACTCGAGGATACCGAACCGCGATGATTTTCCTGCGTATCCATATTCAAACAAACACAACACAACACAGCGCGGGACTTAGGACACAGGACACAGGATCTAAAATTTAATACATTTTTGTGCGCTATCGATTTGGCTGAGTTATCGAAGCGTTTTACCGTTGGCTCAATGTGAACGAGAGCAGCGCAGCGCAGCAGCGGCAACACGGCGAATAGCGACACGGCGAAAACAGCGAACAGCGAACAGCGAAACGGACAGCGAAGCTAAAAGACAAAACCAATCGGACGCAGCAACGAGCAGCAACTGAAAGCGAAAGCCCGCTAAACACGAGCAGCAGCCCCCCAACGAGCGAACGTGCGTCGGCCCTCGGCTCGGCTATGCATTGTTATTGTTGTTGTAGTGAGTGCCTTTGTTGCTGTTATTGTTGTTGTTGTTGCGGGGATCTGGAACTTGGAACGCGTTTTAGTTGCGTTTGACGTGCTAAAAACGCTTTAATTTCCAAGATTTGGAATTAGTGAACAGAATGGAAGCGCGCTGAATATTTACGTATGTATGTGTGCGTGTGTGCATGTGTGTGTCTGTGTATGTGTGTGCTTGTATGTATGTATATCGTTCGATCTGTGGGCAGAGAGATGTTTACGATCTGTTTGTAAGATAGATATTCTAATTTGTGTGTGTCTGTACTTTATTTGATAAGGTGCAAATAATTCCAGCTGTACAGGTAGCAGAGCTCGGTGTCTGTGTTTTTTTCTCTGTTTCTTACAATGTCTTCAATTTTTAATTTCAACGGCCGTGTTTCGTAATAATCAAACTTGTTTAGTGCGGCGAACGTGTCTGTTTCCGAATTCTGCTCTGACTGCATTTGTAACACATTTTGCACGAAATGTCATGGATGATATTATCAATATATTTATATAAGCTATTCAGCTACCGTTTCTTTGTGCCATGAATCATGTCTGTGCAGTTAGAAAACAATGCAAACACCGTGCCGCGCGCTAACAGGAAATGAAATCAGAATGTCCGTTAGCTTTGCCTCTTGTTCTTCCCTTTGTTTTGCATGCTCCCCTTGCTTTGCGGCTGACAGCTGACATGAAAAGATCTTGTTAAATAGTTCATTTGCCCAAAAAATTAAATCAAGGCCAAGAAACTCAAGCAACTATGCATCAAACGCAGACCCTACACAGCCAGACAGGCCATTCACAGCTTTTTAGACACCTTTCAACAATACACACACACCTACACACACTTGTATATCAATCTTTATTGAGTCATTGAACTTGGCTTTTTGATTGCAGCGCCTTGAATCATAAAAAACGTGAAGTTGAAGCCGAAAGAAAAAAAGTGAATAAATAAATTGAATCTCAGTTTCTCAGCTTCAGCCAAAGGGCAAAACGAAAAAAAAAACAGTAAAGATTTTTGGACTAATTTGTTGCTGGCTTTGCGCTGTAAATTTAAATGGGGTATGCAAGGCGCATAGACTGCTGTTAGCTAACAGATGTGAGAGATGTAAGTTAACAGCAATAAAAGATTACGAACTGTCAACTTAACATAACTGGTAGTTAACATTAATAATAATGCTTGAAGACCATTTCATATTCACAGGGTATCCATGAGTCGATCAACACACTCATCAGACTTGATGCATATTTCTGCAACCATTAACAGTTATATTTTAACTTAAACTGTACCTTTTGTATGTCTTTACAGGGCATCTCTGAGTCGTGCCACTGTTACGATCATATTTTTAAAGTTATTTATCCTAATAACTGCATAAACAATGGCCAATATACGAATATGATCTGTTGATTAATGTGCGCCATTGGCCTTTGGCTCGGTCAATGGTCGCCACGGTTCACTGTGGAGCGCAGCTACCGCTTACTTTTATTCCAGCACACAGCGCAGACCAATAAGAAAACAAAATGGCGTTGCAAAGTTTCAAAAATTCATATTCAAATTCAAATTGGAGATCGTGTGAGCACATAAAGCTGCACACCAATTGCCGTTCCAATGAGAATAATCCGCTAAACATTGGAAGTTGCTTTAGCTGAATTGCAAACGCATCTATCGCTCTCCCTCCCTCTCTGTCTCGCTCTTACCTATGCTGGCTGCTTTCCAGTCAGTTTATGCGTTTCACGCATTTATGGCCATTGTTGTTAATTGCTGAAATTGGCATTCCCGTGCACAGCAGGCGACTGCGCAGCCCCAGCAGCAAGTCACATTGCCAACTCCCAGGGGAGTCAGTGAGCTGGCAGCTGCAGGCGGCGTAGGTTTGCCATTAATTGAGCGCTGGCGCTGCAATTGACACCGCAGCGGCCAATTATAAAGCACCTGGAATTGCAGCACTCACATACATATATACATATATCTATCTATAAGTAAGTAGAATCGTAACTACCGGGTGGTCCGTTGTCTTGACACAGTTAGCCGTCGTCGCTGACTGCTGGCATGCAGATTGATTTGCTTGGCCAAAACGTTGCCAACTTTGTACGTAATTTTCCGAATGGCCAGCGCTGAGCGCTGAGCGCAGTGTCTCATCAATTTCAATTAAGTTCCACTCTTTATCGCCATCGTCGCTTGGACTCCTTCCAATCCGTTGCCCGTCATCATTATCCAAAACATGTCATTAGCCGACTTCGACTCCAACTAGCAACGAGCGAATCCAGAATCCTGTTCTGACACCGCTATCAACTCTGGCATTCCAGGCGAACAGCGACGCCAGCAGCGCAGTCAGCGTCGCACAGTGTATTGTGTTATGCAAAATTTTGTATACGCGCTGAATGGAAGGGCCAGGGTGCCAGCTTCATTGCTGAATAACAGAAAGAAGTTAAGTTAGCTTTGTGTTTAACGAGGCTCAATATTTGTAAGCCATATATAACATCTGTATACACTGTTTATGCTCTATGTGTGAGCTGTCTGTAAAAGGCAATTGCTAACAAAAATATTTGTTTGGCTTCTTAAACTGCGCTCAATTTTCTGCACATTCATTTGTCCATAAATGTTTGCTGTTAAAATTTTAATTTTTTTGTCACACCATCCGGCCCGACTCGTTCCACTGTGCGGCGGCAGCGGAAATTGGCCGCAGGCGCTTAACAGCGGCAAACTGGAAGACGCTGTCGCAGTCGCCATCGCAGACTCTGCGCAGACGCAGACGCGCTAACATCGCCTTCCACGTTCAGTCGTTGTTGTTGTTGCTGTTGTTGTCGTCGCCTAATAAAGCAGCCGCGCGGATCGCAACGCTAATTAAAATAATTGAAATTTCTCACGGGAAACGTCGCAGCTGTTTTGTTGTTTTGCTGTTTGTTGCAAGTGTCGCAGGGCATCCAAACCAAACCATATCCGTTGCAAGTGCGGCTAATTGCAAATTGATCAGAGCAGTGCAGTCCACAGTGCAGTGCGGCGCAGTCGTTGCTGCAACTCCTTGGCAACTTTGCAACATGTTCAACAATCGAATTGACAGCCGCAGAGTCACATTTATTTGATGGACATTAACATGGATCATGGCATCCATACGGACGACATCCTCCACATTAAGCCCGTTGGCATAAATGCATAAATTTCATTAGTGCAGACAGTTCTTCCAATTGGAGCTCGCCGTTCCAGTTGGACCACGAGCGCTGGTGTTGGCACTTAAATTAAATGTCAGCTTAGTTGGGCCCGTAAATAATTCAATATTTTTGTAGGAGCTGCTAAAAAGTGAGACAGGAAATGTGCTCAACAAAGTGAAGTGCCTGTTGTGTGTGTGCGAGTGTGAGTGTGCGTGTTTTTGATCTAAGCAACAGATAACGTGGCCAAAAAAAAATAAGACCAAAAAAGAAATACACTGAAAAAAAATCAATTGTATTTAGCTGTATTTTATAGTTTATTAAAAAAGCTCAAATTATTGAGTAGTTTTTAAAGCTTCTTTTTCAAGTCGAAGTCATATTTATTTGGCTCTATTCAAATTTTTAATTTAAGTCAAATTTGTTTTCCTTCAGCTTAAATTTTCAATTCACAATTTCAATTTTAATTTTTAATTTCTTCTACCTTTTTTAAGCTTAACTCGTCAAAACTTGAGTTTTAACTGCTTATCTCAAGCCTTTGTAAGGCTTGCATTAAATTTATTTCACCAAAATTCTGTTAAATTTTTAAATAATTTTTTTTTTTATAATTTTTCCAATGAATTTATCTTTTTTTTTAATCTATTATTCAAGCTTATAATTTTTCAATTGAATTTTGGTTTACATTTTTTTTTAATAATATGGAATATATATGTGTTTTGTTATTTAAATAAGGCGATAATTTGCTAAATATATATTTTTTTTTTAATTTAAGGTCAAATATTTAATTCTTATATAGAACTTAACGTACTGAAACTGAATTCTTAAATATTATTTGAAGTATTTTTTAATCTACTTTCAACTTAAATCAAATAATTATTATTTTTAGTGCAAGTTCACTTCTTCACTTTATTTTACTTTATTTTATTTTACTTCGCGTTAAAAATTTTAAAATTAAGACCTTTTTGCTTAACTTAGAAATTTGTGTCTTGAAAAAAGTCTACTTAAATTATTACACGTTCTATGTACTAGAAATTAGTTTTTAGTTAGAAATATTTCAAGCTCAAATAATAATAATTCAGGCTTAGAAGATCAAACTTCAGAATATTTTTGAATATATTTTTTAAGCTAATTCAAAATTAAAAACAATGGCAGATTTATATATATTCAGTTTATATTTATATATATATATTCTGGTATATTTATATATATTCACTTATATTTATATATATTCAGTTATTGTTTTTTAAATCAAACATAAACTCACATTGATTCCAATTTATATAGAATACATTTATTTTGAGGAATACTTAGATTAAGTTTTGAAAGAATTAATTGTGGATTTTATGCTTGAGTGAATATTTTTTTAAAAGATTAAAACCGATTTGCTTAAGATTAAGGTTTACTTAAGACTCAAATTGAATTTTACATTAAGTAACAAATATCAAGTTACTTGAAAAAAGTCATAAGCTGAGTAGATGAATTTTAAAATTATATGCCTTCAGTTTCCACATAAGCTACATATAGCCAAAAATTGTAATTTATTCGTAGGCTTCCTTTTCGCCAAGTGTATTCAAAAGTTATGCACGTTTTTGAACGTGCGCGCGGCCGTAAAGTTGTCGAAAATGATTTGCAGATCAAGATTTGTGCGCACAATTTATGTGATAACAAAACTCAAAGGCTTGCAACATCCACAACAACTGCAGCAGCAGCCGCAGCAACAGCCGCAGCAACAGCAACTGTTCCAATTAGTGAGGCGCTTCCATTTGAAATGCAAACAATTATTAGTGCCTCCTTTGTAGCGCTAATAATGACGCCTTTAACTGTGCCACTACAAAAAACTGAATACTCCAGATCCAACTACATATATATCTATCTAACTATATATATATATATATATATATATATATATATATAGTACATATATGTGCGTGTGTGATTGGCTGCTTGTAACTCGCTTCAATCAGCAGCAAAAAAGTCGCCTCATGAGCTACGTGCCACGTTTACTGATGTCAATCAGATGCTGGCATCTTTGTTGGCTTCACGACGTACGCGCATCATTATGTGGGAGATGAGAAGCAAACAAAAGAAGCTTCCAAGCGACATCAGCCAGCTGGCAGTGCATTAAATACCCTAGCGAACACTTTGCAGTGAAATGTTTCTGTTATTCACTCATCATTATTAGCATTATCATTAGCATAGGGCTAATCATTATTATCTTCATATTCTGATATAGCAATGATGCGGATTCTCTTACTCAGTCTTCTGCTCATTATCTGCATCCTTCATTATTATCCTTATTATCTTCTTCATTGTCCTCCTCATTATTCTCCTCATTGTCATTCTCAATTATTATTCTCATTCTCATTCTCATTCTCATCCTCATTCTCCCTCTCCTTCTCACCCTCCCTCTCACCCGCCTTCTCACTCTCCTCCCCTCCTCACGAATAGCTAATCCAACTACATACATAAACTTAGCTTCCTATTGAACATTCTCTTCCAATATATGTTACTCAGTTTTCTAAGATATAACCAGGCTCCTCCTCTATCCACAACTACAATAATCTCTAAAAAAGTAATTGGCAAGCTTAAGTATGCGCCATATTACGTATACGCATCGATGCCCATGCAGAGGATTAACACCATAAGCCACATATAGCTAAGTAGACTGGTGTGAAGATTAATGTGCAGCTGAGACAGCTGCTAAAGTGAAAGAAGCTTGAATGAGGCTTTAGAGCCACAATCGAGCTAAATTGGATGCAGCCAGTAGATGATGAGCTGCTGCTACAAGCGAATGAAGCTGTAAAGGTATAAGAAGGAGCGAGACGCATAAATATATGTATTTAGAACAAAGAAAAATTAGAATAAAGCAAAATAAATTAGTACAAAACAATACAATATGGAATTACAACAATACAATAGAGGAATCAATAAAATTGCCCGAGTTTTAAGAGATATTTAATGTCTGCTAATATCAAGTCCAATTGGAAATCGAAATATCTAGTTGGATATGGGAATATGCCAAGTTCATAAAATGTACTTTCTAAATTTCCTTCTACATGCTATGCTAAATTTCCCTCTACGCAATTGTGCTCTTTAAGTTCCCCTCTATTTGTTGTCATTAAATTCAAATAATATACCTTTTAAATTTCCTAGAAATTTCACTAAATTTCCCTTTCGCTTTACCAAAAACTGATTGGATTTTGTGATGACTTAAAATGAAATTGATCAAATTTAAATAGAATATCTAAATATATTGAGAGTATATAAATATTGCTTATACGCAGAATATGAATATGATTAAATTATTTAAAATAAATATTATATTTATGTATTCCAAAAACATTTATTATGCAGCAAAATATTTGATTAAAAGTCCTTCATAATTCATAATATCAAGTAGATGCATAAAAGATATATTTATAAATATTTAATAAAAATGACTATATAGATATATTTATAAATATTACGTATACGCATAGTTGCATGCATATTGAGAAGGTATTATAATTAAATAAATATTAGCTGTTAGCTACCTTTCAATTAGTTTTATCAGTTATATGAAAAAGCTGTCTATTATATATATTTTGAATTTGCATAGAAGCTTACAGAGAATCTAAACGAGGGTTGACTGAAAGCTGATTGAACTTGGATTAACTTCTTTGCATAAATTTGTATGAATTTGTTGCACTGCTTATATCATCTGTAATACTATTTATAATACTTTTGGAACCGCCCTCTTTTGCGTCACAGCGAAAATGATTAATCAACGTTTGTGCAGTTGATTAAAAATTGGGCGCACAGTGCGCTAGTTTAGCCAAATGAAGCCCTTGGGAGAGAGGCAGTGTTAACGAGTGCTGGCCACCGGCCACCAAGGAGATCATTGAAATGCACAGACATGTACGCCGGACAGCTAGACAGCTAGACAGCAAGACAGCACGGATAGCAGGGGCGACAGCTGAAACAAAGTGTGTGTCAGTTGCAGTCAAGTGGAGTCATAAAGCTGCGGCCCAGATCGGTGGCTCGACTCTGACACCTCGATCAGTCAACGGCGTGGCAACTGGCAGCGGGATTTGGCTCTGGGATTGCTGTTGGAGCTGGAGTAGCTGCGCCAGGTGAATTTATTGGCTGCCCAGCGTCAGCTTAATGAGCTACAGGCATTAATAAAAAGCACAAAGGAGCGAGCTGTATGCAAAAGGGAGTGGGAGTTGGAGTAGGAGTAGGAGCTCTTGTTGCAAGACTTTGACTGCTTCCACACACACACACACATACGCACACGCACACGCACACACAGACAATCGACTTGGCAATTGGATTAGATTAGACGTGGCCCAGCTGTCGTGACAGGTTGAGAGCTCAGAGACCCGGCACGAAAACGAACGAATGAGAATTTATGGCCAATGGCCGTGCGAGCCAGCGGCCCCGGTTCAGGCCTGGTCAGGCACGGTGCGTGCATTGGACGCAATATTTTATAATGACTTCATTACAACAAAGCAGCCAAACAGCAACAACAATGTGCCTGAGCGTGTGGTGTAAGCGACTGACATTTACCCTGGAGACAAGGCGGGTGCAGCGCTCAGAGCGCGAAATGCTATAGGTTAGCCAACATATCATATTGTTTTTGAATAAGGTAGCTCAGAAGTAAGACATTGTATCTCTGTATATGCTTGACAGTGCTTACACAGCAAATTTAATGTCTTTAAGTTTTATATTTCTCGAGCTATATTCAAAAATGAATGAAGCCTCTAAATAATAACTAGTTAGAAAGAGCTATGCAAAGAGTGATAACTTCTATTTATGTGCTTACTTTAAGATCATATACATACTAAGTTTGTGGCATCTAACTTTAATAGTTCTTGAGTTAAGCCTTAAAAGCTGGTTTAACTATCTATAAGTACTCAGCTAACAGAAAGAATTTAAAAAGGGCTTTTTCATGCTTAAGTAAAACAAAGAAACACACACATACAAAATTGGAAGTCTCTAGCTCTTATAGTTCTTCAGCTCTTAAGTCTTACAGTCTTTGAACTAGGTATCCAAAAAAAGATATTTGTTATATATAGGTAGACTTAGCAAGCATCTTCATACCAAATTTCATGTGCCTAGCTCTTGAAGTCTTCGAGCTATGCTCAAAAAAACAAATTTCCAAATCGATTTTTTTCCATATTGCAGTATTATGAGGAAATATCGATAACAAATGATTCATTTCTAGCTCAGTTGAAACAGCTATTAAAATTTCAACTCTTCAGCTATAGAATAATCTGTATCTGATCGGCTCTGCAGCTACCTCCGCTCTCCTCATACCACCTGTCCCATAGCCACACACACGTACATCATACCCTCTTCTCGATTGCTTGCATTGATCGGCAACTGTTGCTTGGGGCCAAACTCTCGAGAATTGCAATAAAAAGCTGACTTTATTTTGATTTTCTTTTGGCCAAATTTGGCTGCTTTGATTCGTCGCATAATTGGCAATTACCGTGGCCAACTGCTACGTGGGCCATAGCTTCTCGTGGCCCATAGCGCTCTCGTTGCCCGCTGGGTGTACGACTATATATCGCATATAATTGCCAAATCATATTTGTGCCCAGTCACGCGAACCCTGCGGGTTGTCTATCCAGGTTTTTTAAGGCTTTTCAATTTTGTTTTTCCGCTGGGAGACTCTAAAGTGGAATTCGTGACACGAGCGCGTGGGTGGCAGCACGATAAGGTGCGAGTATTTGGAGAAATATATTCGAGTTTGAGTCATTTTGATATGAATTCAAAAATTATATGTATATAGTTTTAAGGGAAATTATTGTAAGTACACAGAGAAGAAAATTTGCGAGAGTGAAAATTGAATTTTTAGAATTATTATGGAATAAGCGGCGTTAGCAGATGTTGAAGATTATAAATTTTGATTACAGATTTTGAAGATTACAAATTTGCTTTAATCTGCATACCAGACTTAGGTTTGTCTAAGCTTGGCTTAGCTATATTTTTTTTTAATTTATTTTTTAAATATGAATTTAGTTTTATATAGCAGTTCCTACATATCATAAACAAGAAAAGCGCAAGATTAAATCTCAGCACAAAACTTGGTGCTATCAAAGTGTCTGAGTTGGGGGATTTTTAACTGGGTTTTTGCTCTGTAATTTTATTAATAATATTAATTAATTATTAATATTAATAACTAAATATTTTATTTCTTTCGAATATTTTTATGAATATGTGTTTATTGTTTTTTCTTTTTTAAGCTCCTCTTATAGAGAAAAATATATTGAAATATTTTCAATATTGATTTGCAGCTTCAGTATTCGCTCTATAACTATTAATTTTTATATTTACATATTTAGATATAAGATAAAATGTTTATATTAGAGGAAAATGTTCAAATTGAATCCAAGTATTCCGAAATTCATTTTCTCTGTCTTTTATCTTTTTTACCCCTCTTCTTTCATCTGCCTGCCTCTCCCTCTCTTTTTGAATCCTTATAGACATATATATATATATATATATATATATATATATATATATATATATATATATATATATATATATATATATATATATATATATATATATATATATAAATATATATATATTAATTCAATCTTTCTCTATGTCTCTCTTGCTTTCTATTTCTCTAGCTCTTTGTTCCTCTAACTCTGGCTTACCTTGCGTCTCTCTTCTTAACTTTCTGTCAATCCTTATGGATATATATAGGAAAATAATAACATGTTAATTTGGCTCTCTCTCTCTCTATGTCTCTCCCGCACTATCCTACCTTCCCTCTCTCTATTTCTCTCTATATCTTTAACTTTCTCTCTCTGCCTCTTTCGCTTTCCCTCTCTCTCTACCTTCCCTCTCTCTATTTCTCTCTCTGCCTCTTACGCTTTCCCTCTGCATTCCCCTCTCTCTCTCTTTATGTCTCCCCCGCACTATCTCCCTTCGCTCTCTCTATTTCTCTCTCTGCCTCTTTCGCTTTCCCTCTACATTCCTCTCTCTCTCTCTCTAACTTTTTGTCTTCCCCATATGCTTGAAACTCTGCTGTACTTCTTATTATCATGCGATAATTTTCGTGTCACGCTCTCATCTCTAGCCACTCTCTGATAGCTGAACTGCCTGCATTCACGCCCTGCTAGGCTGGCAGTGTCACATATATTTTTGGTTTTCTTACAGCATCCTAATCTCTGACTACATCCGTAAGACGAAGGCGGATGCGGGGGCAGCAGCCGCAGCAGCAGCAGCAGCTGGCTTAAACTTTTTTTTATCTTATATTTTTATTTGTTGCTGTTTTTGGCTGGGCATGTCAGCCATTTATTGATTGCTTTAATAGGCGCAGCCGTTCACTTTGCTAAGCCTCTAGCCTTAGCCTTAGCCCAGGTGAATGTGCCACACACACACGCACACACACACACACACACACACACACATTGAGTTTCCTGCACGCACATTTGCATTTTATTTAAATGCATTTGTATGCTAAAATTAGCGTCTAATTGGAGTTTACACGCTGCATTTTTTATGCGCAAATAAATTGTGGCAATCTAGAGCCTAGAGCTCACGCTGCCACGCCCCCCTCGCACGCCTGCCTCCCTGCTTGAGGCTGGTTTTGTAGTTTGCCATTTGCCGAATTTGTCAAAGAGCTCAACCAAAAAAAACGAGTCTCTCGCATTTTGTGATTACAAAAACCAAAAGAAAATGAAAAACTAAACTAAAACTCAAACTAAAAGCCAAAATCAAAATCAACAACAAACAAGTGCGCGCACAGCCATTCACTACGCACACACACACACACACACACACACGCTCTATTGCGCTCTCCCTCACTCTCACTCACAGCTGCTGCCTTGCTCGCTCGCTTTTGGCGGCCAACTTTGCGTATGCGTGATTTCATTTTTCGTTTCTTTCAGCTCAATTTTATAATTGCACATTATACACACACGCACACACATTTACGCACAGGTGTCACAGCGGCCGCAGTGGGCGTGTTTATTAGACGGCCTTAAAGCCAGCTTTAAAATGGCGTCCATATAAAAGCCAAAAGCTGCTTGAATTTCGTCAACAAGTTACGCGCTCGCTGCTCAAAAGTAGTTAAAAGCTAGCCTAGCTGCAGCAGAGACACAGTTATAGAGTGTTGAGCGAAAGACAGAAGACTTGTTGTGGCATATCAGTTGGACCTCTTGCTAAGCTATATATATATATATATAATATAAATATATATATAAATAAATAAATATATATATATATATATATATATATATATATATATATATATATATATATATATATATATATATATATATATATATATATATAAGCTACATTATATGTTTTTTTATATTATATATTGTCTTTTGTGTCAAGTGCTAAAAACTAAAGCAGCTAAAGGAGGCCTTTTTGTGGCATCTTTGTTCCAGGCAAACATTTTCTTAGATGAGATGTAAGTTCAGCGTCCAGCTTAGCATCCATAGCAAATGTCTAATGCGCATGAAACTCTTCTTATAATTCAGGTGCTATACTATAACTATTCTAGTTTATATATATATACAATATTCTATAGGCCTACCTTTGCTAGTCCATCTTCTTTAACAAGAGGTCTCTAGATCACATCTGATTCAACTCCTTGCTACTACTCCTAGTCATATCTTTCGAATTACTTTCAACAGCTCTTTAGCTAGGTACTCATCTATTTTCCTAGTCAAACACTACAACAAAAAGTACTTTTATTTTATTTATCTATCAATTTTCTAGCACTCTGAGCACACACAACAACTTTTTGTCAGTCAAAAAATATTTAAACAAAAATCTCTTGTGGTTCTTCATGCAATATCAATATCAATAGCAGTAAGCAGCTTTATCAAGTGGAGAATATAGTAACAAATCATAGTCGTAGACACTTTCTAGCAATATAATTTGCTCTTCAAAGTTTTATCTCATCTACCAGCTTTGCTGCAGGGACAAGACTTGACTGAGACTTTAGCTTGTGCCTGTGGTCTCCTATGCCAAGAGAACTTCAGCTGATATCTTCGTTTTTCTTTACCTATTTCAAGCGCTTATTAAAATTCCTAGAGATAGGCTTTACTCACACACATTAAAAGATCTGTTTAAAGTTTTTCTCTCTTAACGATTTATCTTAATTTATAAATATTTCAGCTTCCTAAGCTCTAAGCCTGTTCTGTTTCCTAACCAAGAATGATATCTGCATCGCATCTCTTTCATAATCATTTACTCTATCTTATGGCTTGCAGCCCTCGGCCCTGGGTCCCAGGTTTAATAACATGCTCCTGCTCACTTATGCCCTCCATCCCAACGATCTATAGCAATTCCCAATTGACCTTTGCCAATGAAATATTTGGCTGTAATCTGTGCTACCAGTTGAAGCTCTCTCCAAGCTCTTGCTGATCTCATCTAGCTTATGAATCTCTATTTTGGCTTTGGATTGTTAGCTGTTGTCTGTTTTTTTTCAGCAGCTATCTGCAGCGGCATCTTTGAAGCATTCAGTTCCTAATTTTAATATTCCAAATGAAACTCTTTTCTATGCTGCTCTTCAAGATCATCTTTCCTATCTCTTTCAGCTCTTGCCTGATCTAATCTAGCAACTGTAACATCTGGATTGGCTAACTGCATTGGCTTTATAGCTTTTGGTTTCGGGTTTTAGCAGTTCATGTCCGCTGCCAACAGCAAATGATGCCAGCAAATGAGGCATGCAGCAGCATCTTTTTTTCTTGCACCTGCCTTGCAATGTGTCGTCGACTTGGGATGCCTCTCATTCTGCTGCTGCTGTTGGTAAGGCTTGTTCAACATGTGCTTATGCCCGCCTCTGCCTGAGTGGCTCGGGCTCCAGTCTCTAGCCGCTCTGGTATCGGATTACGTGCAATGACAAGTGGCTGGCTACCAGAGCGAAATTCGATATAGCATTTGCTGCTGGCGCTCTTGTAGAGCAGCTGCCCAGCTTTTCGCCAACTGGGCGGCTGCCCACTTGCATTTGCTTAGCTATTTTTATTTTCTTTTTTTTTAGCTTTACTTTTTCAATTAATTTCGCATTAGGCGCCGCCCAGCGCTCCTTTTTCATAATTATATTTTGTATCTTGTTTTTATTTTTTTTTTGTATTTCGCTTTAGACATTTTTGCCGCCTGTCACTCGCAGCTATGTAACGTCATCTTCAACATGACAGCCGGCTGCTAATCCACACCTACCCAAAACTCCATTTCGAGTGCCTTCAAGGAGCTGCTGCAGCTGCAGCCAAGAGGCTAACCAGCTACCAGCTGCATTTGCTGTTTGCATTTGCTGCTCTTCGGCTCTCGACTCAGAAAAAATTATTAACGCCATTAACGGCAATAGAAATATTTTTGTGTTGTGTGCCACAACCAAAGCACGCAGATGCCCCCCGACCACGCCTCTCCTCATAGCCTATGGGGCTGCGAAAAACGGGTTGCACTTAGTCGAACTAGTAAATAAGCTCAACAACGACGTGACTCACTGGCGAATACCCTAGCTCAACTCTGATTTCCTGTTGTATGCTGCAACTCTTAAAGTTCTTGAGCTATACTAAAAACAAATTTAGTATGCCAAGGTTTTTCATGCCAAGTCTTATATCTCTAGCACTTATAGTTCTCGAGTTATGCTTTAAGCAGTGGCAGAGAATCAAAAAGTAGCCAGTTTGGTACAATTATTCCAAAAAAAGAAATATTATTTAATAATGTATGCTTAACGCGCGTCAGCATGCCAAAGTGTATGTCTGCAGCTCTTGAGTTATGTTGGAAAAGCTTTAAGAAATCTTTCAAATACCACGTTACGGTTATCCATTTGAAAGAAAGGAATATTAGATATCTAAATTTAGGTATCAAGCAACCAAATATCAAATTTCATATTTGTAACTCTTAAACTTCTCGAGTTATGTTTAAGATAATCATATAGGCTAGGTATAATCAAAAAAAGATATATATTTTTCGATATGCTTTCTTGTAGAGCATCTATGTGTCAAATTTGAAGCCTTTAGCGCTTATAGTTCTCGAGTTATGTAGAAAATAAAAAATTTTTAAATCAATTTTTGGGGCCATTAAAGAAATTGAAAATATCTACAGAAAAACTAAATGTTAGATATAAGAAAGGCTTATAGGTGCTTATTAACATATCTGATAACATCTTGCAGCACTTGCCTTATCACACAATCAATATACCCGATTGGCATATTCTTAGGGTATGCTTAAAATTACAAGTCATGGTAACAAGCGGCAACTGCGACGCTGTGCCCCACAAATGTGACTAATGGCATTTTTTAAATGCAGACTCTGCCAGACTGAGCAGAGGATGGGCAGAGGCTGGCAGAGGATAGCGTAGCGGGAGGGGGCATGGGCAAAGCAAGTGCTCAGCTCAGCTCGATAAGTTTTATAGGCAACAATTTTTAACGCCTAGACGCAGGCGCAGGCGCAGGCAGAGCCTCAAGCAGATTCGCCCATTTGCTCAGCTGCGAGCGCTGCTCCAACCCAGCCACAGCCTCCCAGCTCTACGTGCGTGTGTGTGTGTGTGTGCATTTTCTGCAGCGTCATTAATTTTGCCATGAATTGACAAAAACATCATAAACTACTTGTTGAACAGAAAATCCACTTCGGGCGACAGCCGCTGCCCACGCGCCAACCGCTGGCGACGACGCAAAACAGAGACTGAGACTTGGAGAGGCTGGATGGAGCATGGATGCTGTGGCGGATGCTGCGGCTGTGCCTGTCGATGCGATTGCCGCCCGGCAGGCGCATGTTAAGTCAGCTCCTCTGGCCCCGCCCCGCCCCGGCCAGCTGCTCCTCTGTCTCCTGCACTGGCCTCATAAATATGTCTAGCGGTTTAATTTTTCAGCTTTTTTTTAGCGTCTCGCCTGACCTACAGGGCGTATACGCTGCGCAAATTGATGACCATCAACGGATCAGATTATAGTGCACTATATATACAGCTAGTTTCGCCCGTGTGTGTGTGGCTGTCAGCTCTTGTGTGCTTGGCCCATAAATTGCCAACTTTAGCTTCATATCAATTACAGCAAACTTGTTCACAAATAATCAAAGCCAATTCGCATTTAATGCGAACTTCACATGACCAAAAGACATTTCTTACGTTGTAAAAATTGTTAAAGATTTTTGTTAATGTATAACATTGCAGAAAAATGTATATAACTTATAAAAGTGTGTTAAAAATAAAAGAAAAAAATTTTAATAAATTTTTAAAATTAGTTAGAAACTGTAGCAAAAAATACTTTAAATATTGAGTAAGAAAATATAATATATTTAAAAAATAAAACTTGTAAATTACAAGAGAAAAATTATATAAAAAATTATTGTTTATCAGTTTATAATATATTTAAATAAGAAAACTTTTAAATAACAAGAGAAAAATTATATAAAAAATTATTGTTTATCAGTTTATAATATATTTAAAAAAAAATTATATAAAAAATTTTTGTTTATCAAGAGAAAAATTATATAAAAATTTGTTGTTTATCAGTTTTTAATATAATTTATCTTGTTATTTAAAAGTTTTCTTTTTTACATATATTATATTTTATATTATATTTTAAAAATTAAAATAATATGCAACAAATATTTTAAAAACTTGAAACTTAAAATTTATTATAAATATTTTTTAATTATTTAATAATTGTTTTGTTTACGATTTTATCAATATTTCTTAATAATTATTTAAACAATAATAATTTATTTCAATTTACATCTTTTACAGCTTATTTAAAATTTATTGAGTTAAAATACAATATAATTATTTACTTCATAAATTTTAAAACCGTTTTAAAAAGTTGAAAGGAAAGCCTTTTGCTGGAAAAGAAGAATTCAATTAATGCTTTAGAGAATATATGGGTTTATTAAAATACTCAATACTTTTGCATAAACCACATAAGAAAAACTATTAAAAAAAACAAAAAATATATATATATATATATATTTATTTATATATATTTATTTATAAGAAAAGTAAGTACTAACATGAACTCTGTAAATAAAATATTTAAAATGTTAATTAAAATAAGAAAAAAATATTGTAAATTATACTCAAATAATATAAATGCTTAAAAGATACAAAATATATATTTTTTTGTAGTTTTATTTATAAAAATTTAAAATTAATCTATATATTATATATTATATTTTTTTATATATATTTAATTTTCGTTCATGTAAAAGATTTTTTTACATTTTGAAATTTTTTTATATATATTAATTTCTTATCTTCAATCAAATATCAAATTGCGCTTTGTACTGAAAATAATTCATTTCATAGTTATTTTCATATAATAATGAGCGCTAGATGAGATTTTTATCAAGAATTAATTTCTATTAAATTTAAAATTAGTATATATAGAAAGGTCTGCCTCCTGGCTACTGCTTCCTCTGTATTCTATATAAGTACAACATAATTAAAGCTCTTTAATCGAATGCTATCGATGCCGCACAGCTTAAGCCAAAGCCTTTCTCACCTGCTGCACGTAAGTCAAAAAGCCTGCACTTTGGTCTAGCTGCTTACTGTTTAAGTAGTTGACCTGAACGATCCATTAAATTGACCCGAGCTGCCAATTAAGTTAATGGTCGTGTAAGCGATTTAACAAACAGGCGACAGCAATTGGATGTTTAATGAATTGGCCTAGGAGTGTTGCAGAGGATGAAGAGACCGAGATAGCAATTGAGGCAGCGACTGGTGCAAAGATGGGAAGAGGCAGACAGGCGGGAGAAGAAGTAAAAGCAATGACTTAGTTAGAGACTAGGAGAGAGGCTAGAGTAGCAGATGGGGCAGAGGTTGAGCTAGGTAGAGGCTAGAGCTGGAGTAGATGAAATAGAAAGGGAAGAGCTAGAGGAAGGCGAAGGGGAGGAGATTATAAGAGTGACTGGAGGGGCAGCTGAGGTAAACGCTGAGCTAGGTGAAGCAGGAGCCTAGGCTGCCAGAAGCTGAAGAGGAGGCTGCAGCAGAGATTGAAGCAGAAGCTCTATCAAAGGCTGCGATAGAACCTAGAGGAGCAAGTAAAGGAGGGACTCAGGTAGGGGCTCAAGGAGAGACTAGAATAGCAGACGAGTGGCAGAAGCAGAAGTAAGAATGGGACAAAAGCAGGAGGAGAGACCAGGATAGGAGTTGGAGGAGGGTGACTCTGAGGAAGGACTGAAAGAGAGAGGCTGGGACAGAGCCCAGTGTAAAGATAGACGCTCGAGCAGAGGCAAATCCAACAAGCAACTTTCTACAGTCGCAGCAGCAACACGAGGAACAGCAGCTACAAAACGAGTAGCAAAGTTGCCTGCCAAAGGTAAATCGAAGCCAGAGATTAATAGCGATAAGCTATTGATTAGCCAGGCAGCCACTGCCATTAAGCAGAAAGAGATAGAAATAGGGCGGGAGAGAGAGAGGGGGTAGAGAGGGAGAGGGACCAACAGTTAAGTTAAATTGTAGACGATCCACTCTAGATGTTATCAGAGACAGGTGCTTCGGGGGCTGGAGGCTGGGTTAGGTGTTACATGCATGCGATCTAAAGATAATTCAAGCGAATCTTCATAGCCGGATGCCTAAAGAGAGAGAGAGAGAGAGAGAGGGGTAGAGGGAGCTAGAGAGCTAGAGCTGGATCGAAAATTAAGCGCACGCTGGCAATTTGCATAAAAGCAGTTTAATGTTTAAATGTTTTATTGAATCGACGCTCGATTACAAGCTCGAAGAGGGGCAGCACTGGGCGGCGGGGGATAGTCGGGCCCAAGGGGGAGGGGCTGTTGCTGCCGTTTCTAATTTGCATTGCAAATGCAGCAGTCGAGGATTGCAGTGTAGAGTTTCAGGCTATCTGCAACGATCCATCGGACTGCCTCGGCGTCTGCAATTTGACTAAACTATCTGACCGCATATGAAAGGCCCATTTGTAAGGCGAACGGGTTTTTCCTTTTTATATTTTTAATTATAAGTGCTGCACGGAAATGCGGTTCAAATAAATTAAAAGAAAAGCACGGTTAGCCGCTGCAGCGAGGCTGATGAAATACCCTGTGAACACCCATTGAAGATGTCCGACAGAGAATCGACAGAAGATGATGAAGCAGGACATATAGACATATGTCTATATAGACATATAGACATATAGACATATAGACATATAGACATATAGACATATAGACATATAGACATATAGACATATAGACATATAGACATATAGACATATAGACATATAGACATATAGACATATAGACATATAGACATATAGACATATAGACATATAGACATATAGACATATAGACATATAGACATATAGACATATAGACATATAGATATATAGACAACCCATAGCTAGAGCTAAGCTACCCCATCGCAGGGTATACGAGTGAAGAAAAACTCTATATCGATGGCTTATCAAGTTAGCGGCTGTTACGTGACTAAAAGGATGCCTCCAAAAGCGTTGGCCAACAGATGCAAGCATCAAAGCTGGACAGTCGGCACGTTGCACGTTGCACGTTGCACGTTGCACGTTGATCAGTTGTCAATCAAATGGGACGCAGATGCTTCACACTCGATCGTCAGAGATCTGGCTGCAACTATCATCATTAGTCGACATACAGACACGTCGCTGGCCAGCTCCAACTGGATGGATCGATGGATGTCTGTTCGTTCGTCCGGCGCTGGAGCTGCCCTAATTGCAGGAATGGCAGCTGCCGATCTGGCTATGGCCAAGGCTTTATCCAACTGCGCGCTTGAACTGGTTGATTCGGCCATGCGGTGGGTCCACTCTCTCAAAAATATCAACATGGACAGACATTCACTTCTTTCCAATTCTTTTGACATGGCCCTGCTGTGCGTAGCAGAAAACTGAGCTGTCGATTGCAAATTTTGTATGTTTTGTTGCTGCTTGTGTCTGTCCAGGAAATCATAAATTCAAATCAATGAGTTCTATTGAAGAAACAAGTTTAAAAAATGAAATAAAAATTTATATTTATATAGTGCATATATTTATATATTTACATTTTTCTATTTTAAGCCAGGCATAAGAACTTAAGACTTTCTAAATTGAGTTGCCTGAAAAAGAAACACAATAAAGAATTTTTAAAGGTATTCACAATGACATAATTTTATACAATATATATATATATATATATATATATATATATATATATATATATATATATATATATATATATATATATATATATATATATATATATATATATATATATATGTAAACTATACGAACATCTAGTCAAATCTTATCAAATTAAACCCAGTAAAAAAAAATAGTTAATATAAAGAAATTAGAAATAATAAAAAAATATATACATCTTTATTCATTTATTTTATGAAATAAATTAATAAAAAAGTATTTATATTCCTTATTAAAAAAGATTATATATATGTAGATATTCGTCATATGTCGCTTTTGATAAATAAAAAAATATTAAAATAAAAAATAATAAAATTTTAAATAAAAATGAAATAAATAATAAATCAAATTTAAAAAAGCTTATCAAATATATAAATAAATACAAAATAAAAAAAACCAAATTTAAAAAGCTTATCAAAAATATATATTATATTTTTTTATTAATATATAACAATTCAATTTTCTTATGACGAATGACGAAAAATTGTAATAAAAAATAATTAAATAGTAAAAAGCAAACAAAATTATAATTTATAATTTATTCAGAAAAATAAATAAACATATATATAGAAACAAAGAAATAAATATAAGTAGCTTAAAAACAGATACCAAAAATTAAAAAAAATGCAATTTAAGCATTTTTTATAATTTATTTTTTATATATTTTTTTAAAATTTTTTTTACATATATTTTTCTAACAAATAAATAAAAAAACAAAAAAAAATAGAATTTATAATTTACTTAGAAAAATAAATAAAAATATATATATATACATATATATGTAGAAACAAATAAATAAATATAAGTAGCTTAGAAAAAGATATTAAAAATTAAAAAAAAAATGCAATTTAAACATTTTTTTATAATTTATTTTTTTTATATATTTTTTTTTTAAATTTTTTTTTTTACATATATTTTTCTAACAAATAAAACAAAAAAATTCGAATTTATAATTTACTTAGAAATATAAATATATATATATATATATATATATATATATATATATATATATATATATATATATATATATATATATATATATATATATATATATATATATATATATATATATATATATATATATATATAGAAACAAATAAATATAAGTGGCTTATAAAAAGATACCAAAAATTAAAAAAAAAGCAATTAAAAATTTTTTTATAATTTATTTTTATAATTTATTTTTTACAACTTTTAATTTATATAAATTTTTCTAATAAATAAAAAAATATACATATAAATATACATACACATATATCAATAGCAAACAATTCTTTTCATAGCTGACATTTTATGGCCCGTTCACATTTGGCATTCGATTTGCTATCTCATAAGAGAGCTACATGATCACTACAATTAGCACAACATGCAACAAGTGAGGCACTGACGAAGTGAAGCAGTGAAGAACTGATGAAGTGAGCAGCTAAGGCCCAGCTGTAAGAGTCCGCCACGGCAGATGCTCGTTGTGATAGCGGAGATGTACCAAAACGGGCAACTCTAACAAATGGGCTGGCAGTTAATGTACAACAACGTTTCGCCCAAAATTGGCGTGCAGCGTAAAAATGAGACAACGTGTTCTACACAGCCAAGGAGCTGCCAGCTGCCCCCATACTCCAACTACCATGCGAGATCCAACTACAACTCTCGCTCAATCTCACGCGACACGCTCATAATTCATAAACTTGGCCATCGCATGCGCTCAGCTGCAACTGGCAGCTAATGCAGATGCAGATGCTAATGCACACACATATATATATTTTCTATATATATGTATATATATATATATATATCTACTCTAACTTCGCCATTGGCCATCAACACCCAGCTCCAAATGGGGCTCGTGTGTGGCCATTGACACACGAGGCGCTGCTGCACAGCTGGATGCGACGTCGTCCACCCAAAACGCAACTATTCAGTTATCTATATATATGTGTATATATATGTATATATATACAAATGCAGGTGTGCGTGTGCAGGTGTGTATGTGTCGACAATTCCTGGGAATGGGAGCTGCATAACTAGCGATGGCAGCGTGACAACTAAATTATTGCTGATTGAAGCAAAGGAGAAATGATATCGTTGCGGGATTCCCTTGGTGCCAGTGGTTACTTTGGTTACTTGGGATGAACTTCCAAGTGCTGAAAGTAGTTCCAGTTAGTCAAAGTGGCTTAAGTTTTGGGGAAGAGTATTTAAAAAATAGCTGAAAATCCAATAATTTAAGCCCTTCAATTCTCGTTCTCTCTCTCTCCCATATGTTTCTGTCTCTCTCTGTCGCTCTCTTTCTTTCTGTAACTCTCTCTCTCTCTCTCGCTGTACCTCTTTCTGTCTCTCCCTTTATCTCACTGTCTCACCCTGATTTTCTCACTCTCACTTTGACTGTCTCACACCCTCTATCTCTCTATCAATCTCTCTCTCTATCAATCTGTCTCGCTCTCTCTCTATCAATCGGTCTCTCTCTCTATCAATCTCTCTCTGTCACTCTCACTCTCTCTCTCTCTCTGTCTCTCTCTCACTCTCTCTCTCTCTATCAATCTCTCTCTCTCTGTCACTCTATCTCTCTCTGTCAATCTCTCTCTCTCTCTCTCTGTCAATCTCTCTCTCTCTCTCTCTCTGTCACTCTATCTCTCTCTCTTTCTGTCTCTATCTCTCTATCAATCTCTCTCTCTATCTCTCACTCTCTCTCTCTCTGTCTCTCTCTCTTTCTTTCACTCTTTCTCTGTATCTCTCTTTCTGTCACTCTCTCTCTCTCTCTCTCTCTCTCTGCCTCTCTCTCACTCTCTCTCTCTCTCTCGCTTTCTGTCTCTCCCTCCCTCTCTCTCTCTCTCTCTGTCTCTCTCTATCTCTGTGTCTACCTTTTCACACTCTTAATACTATCTCTCTCCACTCACTCTACACTTATTTTATCGCTCTTCCTTAATACCTCTATCTTCAGCTCTCTACGTCTCACTCTCTCTGTTTGTAGCTCCCCTCTTATTGTTTCATTTATGGTTTTCATTCGCTTATCATCTCTTTTTTATCTCTCATCATTTTTTTTCTAAATCACCTTTCTATGCGATTTTCATCGACCCATAAACTGAATTTATAAGTGATATAGTCACATGATAGAAGCTGAGCTTTGTCTTCTCTCTCTCCAACTGACTTGTCCCCAGCTGCTCTCTCTCTCTCTCTCTGTCTCTGTGCCTTGCCTAGTGAAAAGGCGGTTATTATTGGTTCGTTGATGCAGTTAATTTATTGCTTTTCGTATTTAGATTTAGCTAAAGCACTAAAACATCGTCCGCTTTCGATTTACACACAGAGTCGGGTTTTCTCACACTTTACAACTTAACACTAATAGCAGGGGGAGGGTGTTTGCAGTGTTAGTAGTTAGTACAATGAATTCTGTTTTAGTTTTAGTTTTAGTTTTAGTTTTAGTTTCTCTCTTGTTACTTAAAGTCTATAAATATTATTAATATATATTATCAATTAAATCCAAGTGGGTCGCTGCTATGAGCGAATGTTGCCCAATAGCGGCGTTCGCTCGGCCGCCTTTGAGGTAATCACGGTGTGGCCCGCCGAACCGGTGGGCGGCTGCGGCGGCGCCTGCGGGCGTGGCCCTCTAGAACTTGGACCGGGCAGCTCGTCAGCCTCCTCGATGCGCGATTGCCTGGACAAACGCTTCTGCTGGCTCAGCTCGTGCAAATAGAGAGCACTAAGGCACATGTCCGCAACGGTAACGCCAATCGGATTCTTGGCCAGCCGTGGCTCTACGCCGTAGAGGCTATAGAGTAGGGTATCCGTTGGTCCCTCAATGCGTCCTTCCGCCTTGCTAAGGCGCAGTCGACGCATGCTATCCGTTGGACCCATGCTCATGCTGCTCAATGGTTCGCCCAGATTTTGTTGCAGCATCTGACGGAAATCGGATGCAGCAGCTGCTCCCACTCCCACTCCCACTCCAACTCCGACTGGAGGATTGGCAAAGCTAACACGTCCAGCGTTCATTGATTGGGAAAGCTGCAGCTGCTCGGGACTCACATCGGCAGCCAGCACAGAATTGGCTATGGAAGAGTACGCCTCGCCAATGTTGCCAAATGAGATCAGGCTGTGCATCAGCGGATTATCACGTGCCGCCGTCTGTGGCGATGTCTTCGCCTGGACCAGCTCATCGATGGCATGCTCTCGAATACCTTTGATAAACTTGGAAGCCTCCTTTGGCATTTGCCATTCAGGATTGTTCAGCGTGAAGCGCACCAGCGACATTTCTGTCTTGCCGCCAGCTAAGCTCTGCTGCTGTTGCTGCTGGTGCGGACGCAGTGGCTCATTGTTTAGACCAGGTAGATCCAACAAATTGCTATTATTGATCTGCCAATCAGGATTGCCATGCTTGCGCACGTCCATCTGGGCAAAGGAGCAAACGTTGCCAACGCCGCGTACAGAGACTGGAAATGGAAAGAAATCCAAGTCTTAGACAATACAGAGAGAACAAAGGTAAGCAGACTCACCTGTAAAGCTGCGGAAGAACTTAACAATCTCCATGGCCTTGGGTCGAAAGACAAAGATGAGCACAAATGGCGTCACAAATGGACTAAAGATCTCGCTCAGCAGATAGCCCGCCTTGAACTGAAAGAAGTTGCTGAACTCGTTCCGCACGTGGGCCGTGTGCGCCTGCTGCTTCCATTCGGTGGGCAAGTAATGAACGTGAGCTAAGATGGCGGTCATAAGTTGCTCGGGACACCAGATGAGATTCTCATCGGGTATGAAGGTGCGGCAGAGCACGCCAACCACAGTCAAGGCAGCTATAATGCTGAGAACATGCTCCACCTGGAAGACATGCTCATCGTAGATGCCATAAGCGAGTATCAGGATCAGCAGGCCTCCGCTCATGAAGAGGCCATTGCGGGCTATCACAGCAGCCAAAGGCGAGGAGAAGGAGCTCAAATAGCGATCGGCATATTCATAAGCGCGATTCAAGCGTGCATCCAGCTCGTGATCCAGTTCATTGAAGTGACGCAAATAGAGACGTCCGTAGTTGGACCACGTGCGCACGCCCAAGGCGCTGGGCTCCTTGCGCAAGATATTTGCATATGAGAAACTGAAGTAGATCAACTGCCATAGAAATATAACGGGAGCCAGCAGCAAGTTAACCAGTGCCACGCCCAGTATCAATTTCGACAGCCTTTGCGCCAGTTCCGTTTGATTGCTGCGCACAGCGAACTCATCGCGCAGCTGCCAATTGTTCTGGAACGGCGAGCCAGGTCCGCGGAAGAGTATAAAATCGATATTGAAGAGCATGCCGCGGGACAGCGAGACAACCTCTCCAATCAACGGCAGTTGGAAGCGGACAGGCAACAGCTGCTTGTTCATCAGAGCCACCAAATAGTTCTTGAAGCGTAGCACACGATGATAAATATCCAGTTCCGTGAGCAGCTCCTTATCGATGCACATATGCTGTTCGGCTTGGACCTTGCGCGTGCGTTGCTGCACGTCGTGCCAGGTGATGTTGTCCAGATCGCTATCCTCGATGCCAAGGGCAGTATTGTAGAATCTCTTGATGTCAGCATATTGTGTAATGTGGTAGATCGTCTTCAGCAGACGTATGCCCAAATAGATGGCAGCCAAAAATATAAACAAATAGGTGAAAAGCCCGAATTTAGCCACACATTCACCTGTCGGTATCAAAACATCGCTCAGCATAGTTTTGGTTCGATTCGTAAGGGGATCGGGCGATCGATTGCCAAAGAGAATATCATGCCGGATGCAGTGCGTGGTGTAGGTGAACAGCCAAACGACAAACCCAAATTCCAGCACCTGGAACACTTCATCCAGTACAATAACACGAAATCCGTGCTTCTGTTGATAATTGTACATGCGGGAAAAGAAGGAATCGAGATCTTCGATATGATTCCAGCGTTGCGATTCTTTGCCAGTTTCGGGAACGATATGTATCATAATTCCACTATTGTGTGGCATATCCTCTTGTTCTTGTTCGTGGTTTCCATCGTCTTCGTCATCCGCGTGTTCGCCTAAATGCGCAGCAGCTGTAAATGTTTTTGCGTCGTCCGAATTTGTTGTTATGTTCGCTGCTGCTGTTGTTGTTGTTGTTGTTTGAAATGGATTTGTGTGCTCCTCAGCCAAGGAGCGATAATTGATGTTTGGGCTAGCCATGACGCACACCTCACAGCGCCCAAGGTCAATTGTATGTTTGCTTATATATATGTGTATATATTTATATCACTGTGCTATCTATCTAGTATAGTTTAAATGAATAATTCGACTTCTTTGTTGTTGAATTTGGCTACTGTTCGCATAATGCGTTGCGTATAAAAAGTACTAATGAAATACCTAAAACCAATATTATTGGTCACACTCGACACATATCAGCTGGTCACTCAATTTGCAGAACACCTGATGCGTTTTTGCTAAAAATGCCTACTTTTAGATGTCAAAATAAACATAATACTATTTCTTGGCGCTTAAAAGTATGTTATTAAGTTCGAGTGTGGAGCGTGTGGAGCTGAAATGTTAATTAACAGAATGTTGTGCCAATTACAGCATTCTTCGATGCCTTGGATATTGCTAACTATCGTTCGTTGCCCATCACTAGTTTGAACAAAAAATGCAAAAATAAGTGCACGAGAGACGTACAGTCATTTTTGTACTCGGTTATTAATTTGCTCGTGTTTTTGTGTAAAAAAATAAATCAAGAATATAAAGGATTACTTATCTGATTATTTGGTGTTTGTGAAAGCTGAAAAAATAAATTGTGTTCATTGTTGCACGCGGAACGTACAAAACTATAGAAAGCGGAGCGATAGGTAAGTGTGAAAAGCGACGCGACTTATAGGAAAAAATACTGTAAAGAATTTGTCACCCAAGAAATTGCGAATTTATTATTACATTCTTATGGCTCGCGTATGTGTGTATAGATATATGTATATATGAGTGAACTAATAAAAATGTTATATATGTGCTTTGCATTGCTTTCGGCAAATTGCCAATTGTGCAGCCCTTGTGCACTGCCTTTCGTGGCTTCTTTTGGCTTCCCGTTCACATTGTATTTACAACCAACCACCAAGCTAAAAAGTTCTTGTGAAGAATAAAAAATATATATTCGACTGAGCTGCTTTTGCTTATTTGCCGTAATGTTACATTAGCTCTCTCGCTCACACTCCCATGTAAATGGCGCGCCGGCTTTCCGCATTTTGAGTGCAAAGGCGTCGCAGTCGACGGTGGAGCTAGCGTTTTAACTGTTGTTGTTGCCTTCTTTGCTTTTGTCTGTTGTTTTGTTATTTTCCACGCGCCTTTTCGCTGGCTACCGCGTGTGCCGGCACACACACACACCTATATATATACATACACATAACTTCATTATATTGTAATTTAGCTATTTTGTTGTTCTTGTTTTGCAAGTTGAGAGATAAAATCAAAACAAATTGTTTACTCGAAAATAGTAACTCCCACGCTTCGCTTCGTTTAGCGCGCAGAGTTCAACGTGCCGCAACAAATATGGCAAAAAGCGACAAAAACAGCATAACCTATATTTTATGCATAGTATTTTGCCGTTATTTCTTTGTTTGCTGCTGCTGCTGCCACAGCATCAATCGATTGATCGAATAAAGCAGAGATTTTGATTTTGTCCAATAAATGTAATTAGGCTCGTGTGATCAATTGTGGCACACGAAGTGGGAGAAGCAGAGAGAGAGAGAGAGACACAGAAGTTCTGAGAAACTTAGTGCTTAAGGACTGCAGAGACAGCGAGAGAGAAAGAAATGATAACTTAAGAGCGAATAAGAGTTTAAGTACATGTCAAACTCTTAATTTGCAGGGTATTGTGCAGTCAGCCGCAAACGATTATTACGTGCTTATCAGAGTTTGTTGATTGTAATTAACGAATATGTTCAACTGGTGATTTTTAATTGTCATTAAGGGTTGAACTGTAATATAAATTATATTGTATAATTAACTATTCTATATTAGTCCCCTCACTCGTTCTAGGTATCACATGTTTGTCGTAGAAATTCATAGAAATTGTACAAATTTATTTACTTTTTATTGTTTGCAAGGTAAACTCTATCGAGTTTATGCAAGAGTCACAGAAAAAGAAAAAAGAAAGAGAGAGAGAGAGAGGGAGATAGAGCGAGCTAAAGTGAAGATGCCACAAGACGAATGTGTTTAACACCTTTTTTATTTTGTTGCCAACTTGTTTCAATTGCCATTTTGGTTGCTTGGAATTTCGGTTTAAAGCAGCAGCTGAAACCGAACTTTGTTTTTATTTTTTTGATTTTCAAATATTTAACTTTTGCTTTTTTCCTGCCAATTCCAGTTTTAGCGCTCACTTTTATTTGCTCTCTTTACGAATGGGAGAGGGAAGGAGAGGGAGGGTTGTCAAACTCTGCCAAATTGCTAATTTGTATAGCGTGTTTAGCTGTTCTCTGTATATGTGTGTGTGAGTGCGTGTGTACGTGTGTATATATGTACGCGCTTTGTTTCTTTCTTTGCATATTTTGGCAATGAGACAATTCTACGCCAAATTCGCCCGATCACTGAGATTGTTCTCAGCGTATATATACATACATATAGCATATGTATATGTATATATATATGTATCTGTGTTTGTGTTCTATTGTATCGCAGAATCTCTATTTGTATTTCTCTCTCGCGTTCTTAGCCAATATGCCGCGTAATTCTTTTCTGCTTGCCAAGTCTGTTCTGTGTTTTATTGCGTTCATTGACATTGAGCTAAAAATCTCGAAATATATTTTTATTTCATTAGCCAACCGCGGAGTTACCTTATCTTTTTATTATATATTAGTTAATATGTTTTAACAGATAGTGAATAGGTTCTGGGAAACCATATATAAATGTATTTATTATTATATATGTATTTCTGCTTGTTGATTATCTTTATAAATGTATTTATTTTTATATATATTCCTGATTGTTCATTTTACAATCCTAATCTATTTTACAATCTTTGAGTATCAGGGATTTAGATTTGTAGTATATTTATGTAATATTTAATTTCAATAAATCATTCTATTTGGTTATAATCGATTACTGTTGCTAGACAGAGTAAGCAATGCTTAAAAAGTCGAAAAAAAACAAGTCAGAGTATTTTATAGTCGTTCACTCCTTTTCAAGCTTTTTTCGCTTTGCGATTTCTTTCATTATTTTTGCATTGTTTTCAATGTAAATTTATTGTTGCTGCTCGCTTAGCTTGTTAATAAATAAATAAGATAAGAATATATATATATATATATATATATATATATATATATATATATATATATATATATATATATATATATATATATATTGAATAAATATGTCGAGCAATGTTTATTTATTGCCTTTGTAATTTTGGTGACAAGCCAAAAAAAAAACATTCGAAAAATTTGTTGATCAAAAAATTGGTTTATTAAATGAAATTTCTCTTAGGCGGGGGTGTTTTTTTTTTGTGTTCGGCCTATATTTACTCATCAAATACATAGAGCCCAGCCAGCCTACCCGAAAAAATGTATATAACTGAATGACAAGCCTTTTTCTGTGTTTGCTTTTTTGGCTTCATTCAAAAGTTGTGTTTGGCGTTTTCATAAATTATGAGCTGGACGTATCATTGAATATTTATGCACTTTTTATATAGATCATCCATGGCTGAAAATGCAATCAGCTTAACCTGAATGTACTCTTTCTGTATATACCCTTTACTTAAATGCTCAAGTGGGTAAATAGGTTTTTAATGTTTGTTATATAGATTTAATAGATAGAGAAAGGCACTGGCAATATTACAAAGCAAATATATTCTAGGTCTGGGTTCATAGGCCAGTCGACGAGCCCCTGTTATCTGATTTCCTGTTTATATGTATGAAGAGTGGGACCTTGCACATATGCCCATTGCTCAGATAATCAATATTTTTTTAATGTTCATTAAATCAATGTGAATCGATATGGAAATTAAGTTTCTTAATCATATTTAATATGTTTCAACATTTAGAGTAGATACTTCTAAGTATTTCACTTATTCAAACATTCATTCCCATATCGGCGGAGTATCTGATAGTTGAGCACTCCCTACTGAAACATTACTTCAGTATTCTTTTAATTTTTATTTATTTTGTTTTGGCTTAAGCATCAGCAGCAGCTTGTTAGCCCCAGCTATTGCTCCACTGTCCACTCTTCGAACTCCCCTCTCTGCCTCTCCCTCTAACTGTATTTCGGTTTCCTGATTTCCCCGTAGGCCCAAAAAAAAACTGCTTTTACTGCATTTCGCTTTGTGGCTGGCTCAAATGTGTGTACATAACATATATGTTGTTGCGAGGGTTGGTATTGAAGTTATTCTTTGTTAACAGTTATATTTGAATATTTAAAAAGGGTTTATATTAGGTAGAGAAGTAAGATAAAATATATATTATACAAATTGTGAGAATGTATGTAACAAACATAAGGAGGCGACCCCATAAAAGCCTTCCAACTCTACTCTCAGCAATCTTTTGAGCTAATCTCGCAACTCTGTTATTTTGAACTGAAATATTTTTGCTATTCAAATATTAATTTATGCCCGCATTAACAAATACATTTTATGAAATATATTTTATCTCGATCCATATGCACATGCGGGCTAATTGTTGTTGCTGTTGTTGTCGTTGTTAATTCATCTGTAGAGATTTGTTGCTATGATTTGCAGCTGTGATGTCGTCATAAGCCATGCAAGTTTAATTTTGAATTGTTTTTGTTGGTATACTCGTTCATGAAGTGAGGAGATAGAGAGACAGAGGGAGTATATTGGTTTTGGAAAATTGTGTGGGAATCGAAATTGATAATACTCTTACCCATATCATATAAGCTGTAAAGATTTCTTCTCCATACCCATCGTAAGCCTCACTCGTGTGTATCGTTACACCCATTAAAGTCATGTTAAATATACTCTATTTGTAGAGCTAGAATCGTGTAGTTTGGTACGTGAACAAAAATCTCATGCAGATTGACCTATATTTAATATTTTTATATTTAATAATTTTAAATTTGATCGGGTATTACGTAGTCAATTGGTCGACAGCCTGGTTCTTACTTGTTTCGTATTGTTTTCGTTAGTTATTAACGCAACTTGACGCTTTCCTCGACATGCTCTGGATGCCCCTACTCCCTTAAGCCCGCTTTTCACACTACCCAACATGTTTGGGAGCACCCCATGCCTCTCTCACCTTGTTCTCTCCATGCGCTTCTCTAAGCCCCTCTGGCAAAACATGTTTCGTTCAAGTTGTTTTTGATGGATTTTGTCTTATTGAATGGCAGGCAGGCAAGAAATATTTATGCTGTTATTGTTTGTTTGTTGTTGTGTTTATGCTAATACTCGATTTGCTGCAAACACGTTTCACGAGTCAAAAAGAGCCTTGAGGCTGCCTTTGGAAACAGCAGCAGCAGTATTTCTGGTTTTCCCATGACATTATATATTGGATGTTTCATTATACAATCATCATCATCATCATCATCATCATCTTCACTTGCCAATGACTCGACACAAAGCAATTATCAATGACAAAAAAGAGAAGAAGAAGAAACTGCATATGCGCTTTATCTATATAAATATGCGAAACTACTTTTAGAGTTTTTTTATGCTCATAGTAAAACGTTACGTATTAATTAGCTTAAATTAAAACTATTTATGACTGCGTTCGTATAAAATGAAGCCCACGGGGCATTCCCCGTGCTAGATTCGCCGAGGTGTTTTAGCATGAAAGCATTAAACTAGGTGTGGAACGGCATGTGTAGCAGGCAGAGGAAGTTGTATACGACCATAAGAATGTATATATATTATTGATTATGATAATAATATAGCTAAGTAGATATGAACCATTCGAATTATCGATAAATATTGAGAGCTAAACTTTGTTTTACATAAAACTCAGTTTTCAGTTCTGAAAAGCAGTATTGTAGTAGATTAGTACTAAAAGTCGGGCCTGTGTTATTATATATCAACTACAAGGGATGGTCATGATAACGATGATATTATTAACAATGATAATGTTACTGCCAATGCTATTACGAAAGCTAGTTTTAATGCTAATGCTGAATACTAATGATAAGAATATTGTTAGTGATTATGGAAAATATTTCGATTTTGATTATAATTTTGCTGTTGATATTGATTGATTCATAATGATATTATGATTAGAAAACTAACAATTATGATAGTTATTAAAACCAAGACATTTTTATAACTGTGCTACTAATGATGAAGTTGATAATGTCTAGAATAATAATAAGAATAAAGAAATAATAATTATGAATAATAATAATAATGCTAATAACAATACTTTAGTCATATTCTTGAGTATGCATAATTAATAGAAACTTGTTTCAAATACTTTTCGAATACTTAAAGAGCTTCCACAAAACTTTTAATTGCTCAATATTTTTTCATTAACCGCGCCACTAATTAAGTTTTATTAGCTCACTATGCAGGTCATGCTAAAAAATAAAGCGAGAAGCTCATAATGAGTCAAGATGCGGATGGATACGAATTTTTGTTGTGCTCACTCATGTGCATGGACCCCAGGTTTGGTTGTTAATGGGTAGAAGGTGGTGGCGTAAGTGGTTTGGGGGTCTGCGCCAACTGCTTTTCAATCGAAGCCTCTTAATAATTCAAATCGAATGCTTAACAGAGCAGAGAGTCAAATAGACAAGACACAGCACAGGCAGGAAAATTGACAAAGTTTTATTTTTTTACTATACCACGAAACTTAGTTGGTTCAGAGACCAGCGCACGCCATAAGGACATTAGTTTTTAGCGCAGGGACTTGGATAGCGTATGGGTGGGAGCTGGCAAGGTAGGGAATTAGCCTAGGTGGGAGCTGGTAGACACGCGATGGCCGTTGTGTGGGTTCGCTGGGCATGCTGACATGTCCATAAAAGCCTTGAAGTGGACAGACAGATAGACACAAAACGCGCATACAGCGAGGGCAGACTAGCGTTTACATATAAATACATGTATATGTATATAGCTATGTGTATATATATTTTTTTCAAGCGATGAGAATTGTCAATTGTGTGCATTTCCGCCCACCAACAAACCCCCTGCTGTTGCTCGCCTTTTGTTGCTGTTGCGTGGCGTTTGGACTGGACATGACGTCCATTAGCTGTTTTTCCGCTAAATTATAGAGTGCTAGGCAAACGCATATACCCCGCCAAAAGCAGCAGCAGCGTCCAATTAAGTTTACTGAAGGCCGGTCGGGAGGGGGTGGCTTGGTAACAGCTACACAACTACACATGCAGTCAGGCAAGCGGCACAAAATATGCTGCTACTTTATTGTCCTGCATAAAATAACAGCCTGGGTGCGCATATAACCGTTTCCTGGTGCTCGACTGCCTCCTGTTTCCTATTTCCGCCTCCTCTTCGCTCGCTACGCGGATTTGCACGTCGCGCCTTTTGCTCTCTCTTTCTCTCTCTCACGCACATTTTTGTGGTCAGCAACCCACCTGTGTGTGTAGAACATGAAAAAATGTGTCTAACCCCCGCATACTTAAGCTAACTTATACCCTGTTGGGACAATTTCCATAATGAAGTTGTAATACTCGAAAAAATGGAAAGTTTCACAACTAAAAAGGTATATCGTAGGAAATCATGTCTAATAAGACACATCTCTAACCCGCTACTCTCGCTCTTTTAACTAAAATCAATAATTATCGCTAGCTGACGTCTATATAAACTCTTTAATCTCTCCACAAATCCTTTTCATTTGCCAAAATCGATAATTATCGATTATAAAACACAAGATATTTGGTGTAGTATAAGCATATAGAAATACTAACTGTTTACTAAATATTGTTATATGTATACAAATCGATAATTATCGATTTACAGCAAAAGTACCTGAACCTATAAAGTTCAGCTGATCACCTCGTAATCTTCTCTTCGATAAGTGTTAACTTGAGTATTTACTGAGTATCTGGCAGTTGTGCACAGTCAAATTCTTTCGTCTACCTGTTATATTCCGACTTATTCGTATTGTGTGTTTGAGTAAGGGGTTTGTGTAGGCGTGGTCGCGCTTGTGGTTAGACGTGTGTGCGCTGTCAAAAGCTATTTGAACAGGATGTGGCTAAGCGAGTGTATTTCTCTTTCTCTCCCTCTCGTTCATCCCCTTTAAGTATGTGTGTGTCAATCAAATGATTTTCACATAATTGCTACCTGTCATTTATGTCACATTCAGACCCACTTGCTTGGGCTCTATCAATTGCTCAGCTACCCCACAGCCAGCACTTCATTTACCTCCCTCACACTCTCCATCCCTTGGCACATGTCGTGGGAAGCTGTAAATATTTGATTAAGCGGCTGCGGTTGCTTTAATCAATGGCCACTTGGCTCATCTTAAGACTGGCCAAAGCAACCGCTACAAAGTGTCTCCCTACACTCATCCCCTATTTATGTACCCTCTCCCTTTCTCTCTCGCTCTCTCTGTGTGGCTTTTCTGACAACGCAATTAACCTATTATTAGTTGCTTTTGAAGCAATTGAGGCCAACGGCTGTTCAAACTCTCAGCATTTTAATTAAAAATGCGTCCGCCTTTTCCTTCTGGAAAGCGGAAAATGTCTTCCTTTTTCTTTCATGTGTTTTTGTTGTTGCTGTTGTAGTTCAATTTGGTTTTGTTGCAAATGCATCGAGCAGCTCTTCAAGTCAATATCGAACAATTGTTCGCAGCAAATTGCTCTAATTACATGAATAATATAGAAGTTTTACGTCTTTAGGCTGCATTTTCTCTTTTGGCGAATTGCACATGAAGAAAATTGGTAGTTAGCGTGCAACATATTTAGTAGAGAATTTAAATTCCATACATGATGGGAACTCAATCAAAGTTGGGGACTAACCACGCCAAATTAGAGATCAAACTCCTCTATTTACCTAACAGACTTTAAATATATATTTACCTTTAATTTATATAGAAATAATATGCAAGATTTGCTTCTTAGTAAAGTACACTTGAAGAAAATTGTTAGTAATTTGTGTTGTAGTGAAATCTTGATATTACACTAAAAAAATTTACTTCATAACATAAATAATACCTAAACTTTAAATAATGTATTTATTAAGAGAGTTTATCTTAGATATATAGTTATAGATTATAGATTATATAGATTAGTCCATCAATTTCTCTCAATGCATCTTCATATTTTTCTATTATATATATATTTATATTTATAGTAAGGTAATATGCAGTTATTTCTCTCAGTATATTGTTTCCCCCTTATATTACCATATTTACTCATTCATAATTTCTCTCAGTGTAACTGAACTATACCTTCTTTATAATGACAGTTCAGCTAGCTATAATGACGGCCTTGCTGCACCTGTCCACGTCAGCCTCCTTTTTCTAATAATATTTGCCCGCAATTTGTTGCATTTCACAGGCATTTAGCGAAGACCCCGCCCCCTGCACCTCCCCCTATTTTCCTACTTTCCCTCTATTAATTTTTGAAACGCTTTTTGCTGTCTTGGACGAAACGCATTTAAAAATGCATAATGTGAAAACATCAGCTGAAGTCTTCGCCGTCGTCGTCGAGGCATATACCATATAGCATAATATATATATGTAGTAAAGTCGTTTATCTAATATTCATAAAGGTGCAGCTACGGCCCCAGCTTTTATAGTTCAGTTATTAGTTCCATATACTGTGGGAACTTGGGTTTCATTAGTTGCCCCAAAGCCAATTACTATATAAGCTTTTATATATAATTTGTCCATATGTCATTTATATATATGTATGTATATGTGAATATATATAATATATATCATGCTTATGTAAAGCGACCCACATGTGTGTAGATCTATCAATCAAGGATATAGCAAATGCACTTTTGACCTGTACATATATACCCATGTGTATATATATGTGATATATCTAGTATACGTATAGTGGTATCTCTCTCACATTTGTGGTATAGCTTGTCTAACCTCTGGTTTTTCTCCACTTTTGTCTGTTATGGCCAGAAGTCAGGGACAATTAGTGTCCGTTGCCTAGCATCGGAAATCCATAGCTCTAGTACCCTCAGCATATATTTCCCCTGTTTTTCTGTCACTTGTGAACACATTTGTACGATTTCTATTGGTCAACCAATATCCGGTTCCGTAGCTATCCCTAAACCGATTTGTGTCTCCTATTGGTCAGCAGCCTTTTGCCTGATTGTCCAAGATTTGCCTATAAATAGTCGGATATCTGGTTTGTATTTTCATTAGTTTTTCTACCGTACTTGCAACAGGGCATTAGCACCTGCTGCTTCTACAACACTTGATAACTCTAACTGACCAAAAATAGTTCCAAAATTCATTCAAACATTATGTAACTGGTGAAAAATAATAGAATCGTATCTTAAGCTTGTGCTAAAATGTGAAAATCTATCTGAATTGGCTAAAAACTTCTTAAAGAGATCATGTGAAACTGAATCTAACTGTGATACGAAAGCTCTAAGAGAAAGGTAATTCATGAAAACAGATATTCAACTTGAAAGACTTGAAACTGTATATTTCAAAATTGTGCTGAGAACAAAAGTTTTATTTAAAAAACAAAAAAAAAAGTAGAAACTATGTGAGATTAAAGAGAATTTTAAAATTTTACTAAAGTAAATAAGAAAAAATTTAGAAAAATTCAATTAAATTGGCAAATATATTTGAAGAAAAAGTTTTTAGTACTTTGACTATTCCTAAGAAATCATTCATTATATTTTGTACTATTAAATGATTTATTAATGTTTTATTGATATAAAGCTATATATAATAACAAATTTGTAGATATTTAAAATTAAAAATGTTTCGATAAGATTCTAAAAGCTGTACTCAGTCTCTCAATGTCCCTTAGGCAGTATCAGCCTATCATTAGACTCAGATAAAGCTAGAAAGCTACAAAAGTACATATTGTAGGAAGTACTTAAAACAAACAATTTCTCACCTTAAAACCGAAAAGAGAAATAAATTCTTTTCAGTTCTTTTGCCTTTTACCTTAAGTTGGGCTTACGCTCTGCTGGGCACAGTGTCTGCCAGCAGTTAACCAACTGGTCAATAAGAGCTTTTCGAAGGTGTTTTGCTTAACCTTTTTGACAGACCACAGCACTGCCCACACGAGCTCATAAATAAGATTATGGAAGCACTTACAATATACATATATGTATATGTATGTACCTGTGCCTGTACCTGTACGTTTGCTTGTGTAATTGTATTACCTGATTCATGCGTCGGCACGGAACAAAGCCGCGCTTAATACTTGGCTGCTGTTTGCTCATGTATCGGACATAATTTTGACAACTTAACAGCTATAAACAATTCAATGTTTTGACATCTGAGCCGAGATTTTGTGTTCACTTGAGTCTAGAAATGGAAAAACAAACAACAACAAAAACCAGCAGCATCTATGGGTACAGTGGGCGAGTGTTATGAAAATCTCTCTCCCGATGTTGTTGGTCCACGGTCATTAGGAGCAATTGATTATATTGGAATGAAACTTTAAACTTCTTATAGAATGTAGGTGAAATAAGACTATGCTTTTCAGTTTTCAGAGTTAGAACCCCATAGATTGACAATCCGTTTAAACTGTTACCTTGTTCTACTAAGTTTCTACTTAAATGCTATATTTTATGGATTCATGGGGCACTAACTATAACTAAGTAACAGTCTGTAAGCTCACCTTTTTTTGAAGAGCTGCCGTGTATTCTGCAGTCGAATATGCCTCAACTTTAATACTTATACTTATTATATACTCTATACCAACGAATCTAAATGCATTATAATATAGACTCTGGTATTTTGGCTAGTTATTTATAAATTCTTTGATAGATGCATGTGTATAACAACAATTGCACTTAATTATGCATAAATAATATAGAGCAACAACTGTGGGATATACAATATATATTGTATATATAATATATATCATGCATTAATTTCATGAGCGTTGGCTGTCTGGCATTTCCGCTTGGGCATAGGGCGTATGTAGCAATATATATATAGAGAGAGAAAACATATATAGATGGCAGCCCAGATAGATATAGCTTGTTAAAATCTAGACGCAGTCTTCAAAGCCTTGAACGCCTTTTCTCAAATGCATTGCCAGCTGCACGATTCTACAAAACACCAACACAAAAAGCAAAACAAAAAATTATATATATATATATAAATATATTGTACATAGACAGTCAGTCAGCTTCGACTGATTCAACTTCAACTGTATTCGATATGAGGCAAATTGAATTTTTGTTTAATTGCGCTTGGCAAACTCACAAATTCCAACCCACAATGTACGCTGCTTCATTGTTATTGTAGCTCAGTTTACTTTGAGGCATGAAGACTATGACAAGAGCTGTGTAACGAGTAACTACTAAAAAAGGTGTTGGGAACTGTGCAAGTTGCGGTTTAAGCTGTCAATCTTTGTACTTTGAATTCGAGAGAGAAATCAATATGAATTGCACCTTTTATTCCCTAGCAGTGTTGGGAAATGGCTTCTTTTAACGCCTTACGCAACACGAGAATTCTGTTTTCCTGATGAACGTATATCATCTTTGAGTGTTACGTAACACATTTTCGTATAGCCTTACTCAACACTGAATTCATCTAAGAAATAGTTTTTCTTATTTGTCACCTGAATTTTGACTTAACAACACTGTTTTTCATTTTTAAGTGCCTGCCGGCAATTTTGACATTTAGTTCACTCGAATTAGTTGCAAGTTTCTCGTTTTCAAGTTTTTCATAATTGTGTGTCTAAAATATAAAAATTTATTGAAAAAGCTCAATATTCTTTCTAATATTTCTAGATGAAAGGTATGTGTAGTAAAGAGCGTGTCTTACATAGCATTAAATAACAAAAACACTTAAAATGAATGCTATATGTGCACGAGGCACGTTCTGTTTTTTAACTAAATAATGTGCCCACAACATACCCTGTGAATATAGAGTATTTACGCCTGCGACTTGAGCTAAAACTATAAATCAGTTAAAAGTTTTGACAGACTTGTTGATTATAGCCAAACGCTCGTTCGTTCGTTCGTTCAGTTAACTATGAGCGGGCGCACGCGGCGTATGTGTAATCTGCAGAGCAAAGCTTAAGCCATAGTTGCAATGTTTGTTTTAATTTCTGTTTTTTTACAGAGAGTATGAAAATGAAGCGCGAAAGCAATGATGGAGATGGACCACAGGACCAAAAGCGCAACAGACGCAACGAGGAAACTGTACGAATACTGATACCAAGCAGTGTAAGTAGAGACTTCTAGCTCTCCTCTATATAGATATAGATTTTCAATGTTTTCTCATGTTTTGCATTCATTTGCAGATTGCGGGCGCTGTCATTGGCAAGGGAGGCCAGCACATACAAAAGATGCGCACTCAGGTACTATAAAACCAAACTCAACTAAACATAAATATATATATATATATATATAAAGGAAAAAAAGAACAACAACAAACAATACATTTGAAGCGTCTAGTATTATTTATTAACTATTTATTTCACTGCGCGCTTGACAAAAAACTCCCCCAAGTTTAAGAGAAAGCAAAGCAAATTCCAAAATTCTGTCTCTCACTTTGTGTGTCGCTCCTATACTCTTCGACTCTCTCAAGCTCTACTCTTCTATATATATATATCACATTATATATATATATATATTTATATATACATCCATCATCAAGTCCAAGTAGTACCCGTCTCTTATTCTCAGCTCCCTTCAGCGTGTGATATTTTTTTTCTTACAACTCTCTAACAGTCAAAGCTCTGGCTTAAACGACACGCTTTTAACTAACTCTCTCCCTCACTCACTCTTATATCTATCTCTGTCTCTCTCTCTCTAAGCTGCCCGCACTCAGCTAACCGTCTCTCACTCAATCTCTCTCACTCTCTCGCTCTCTATCTCTGTCTCTGTCTGTCTCTTGCCTTTGACCCAAGTCTCGAAAGTCTTTAATAAATTATAATATTTAGGCGCTTTATTTACCAACAAATTAAAAATAAACAAATATATGCCACTTTTTTGTTGTATAATTCAATATATAAAAGAAAATATATTATACAAATAATTTACACGCTTTTAACCTTTTTAACTAAATGAACAATTTTCTCTCTCTCTCTCTTCTTCTCTCTACTTCTTACGTACGACCCAAAAACAAAAAAAAAAACAAAAAATACAAAAAAAAACCAAATCGAATCTTGTAAAACGACCAAAAAAAATGACAATCAACCAAAATTATCGATCAACTGTGATCGATTGACCGATCGACCCGCCTGCTCGCTCGCTCGCTCGCTCTGGTCTGTCCCGCATATATATATATGTATATAATATATATATATATATACTCATATAACTGGCGTCTTACCCCTCAACCCCGGGTCTGGGTCTGGGTCGTCTCCTCGCTTCGTCACCTGCCACTGCTCTGAAACCAAAAACTCTGAAAACTGGCCCGGCCCGATGCTACCAAATGAACCAAAACTAAAAAATCTACCATGAATCGATATGTGTGTATATCGAAAATATCAAATGATGGCCATGCGAACCATCAACAAATCTTACAATATAACAAATATATTACAAAAAATCGATACTCGATAACTGATGTCAAAAACAAAAACGATGCACCATAAAATAATCGAATGACCCGTTGCTGCACATGCAAAACGATAATATAACTGTATGCTCCATATTTATGCATATAATATCTGTATAAAATCTCGACTATATACATATATATATATATGCATCGTATATATATATATATCTTGTATAACAAATGTTGTATCCATGCTTTGGGCCCAACCAACGTTCCCTTCATTGTTGTGCGTTGTGTGTGTGTATGTGTGGGTGTGGTTGTATATATATCTCTCTACCTTTCTTTTGTGCCCCACAACAACAATGCATCATAAAATATATATATATATACACACAACAACAAAAAACACAAATATATATACAAAATTTGTACGGCCAACCGAATCAACCGAACGTTAATCGAAAAAACATAAATATCTATCGACCGACCGCCCGCTCAATCGCCCGCCCGCCCGATCCGCCCGACCGACCGCCCGCCCGCCCGTCTGTTGTCCAACCATCAAATGTAAATGCACAGTATAAAGCCACTGTGTCTGTGGACGATTCCCAAGGCCCCGAACGGTAAACCACAAATCTAAAAATCTTTAAAAAACCAAAAAAAAAAATCTATACCAAATATTTCATCATAAATAAGCTTACCAAAAAGAACAAAGAAAATATCTCTTACAGTGAACCATTAAGAATTTAATTAGTACGAAATGCTTAGGCTTTAGTTAGGTCTAATCAACTTTTTAATTTATGCATAAAATCCAAATTTTATTTTGTTGATAATTTACCTAGAATAATCCTGTTTATAAAGAACACACTTGTACCTGCTGGACGCGTGTCTCTTGCTCGCTCGCTCGCTCGTTCTCTTTCTCTCTCTCTCTCTGTCTCTGTCTCGCTCTTGCTCCGTATGTTGTATGTGCTAGTGTCCTTAGGTGTGATCGTCTCATATGTGCATATGTATATCCCCGATTAGCTATGTACGCCTTTCGAATTACTTTTAACTCAACCAACCAACTGCATTTGAATAATATCTCTCGCTACTAATCACAGCACGGCAATTAACTTCATATACAAAATAATCTCTCGAGCTCGCTCTATTCACGTAATACTAACACCAACCAAGCGCTACGTCCAAGCCAAACCCAGCCCAAAAGAAATTTACGATATTTGTTTTTTTTTTTTTGCCCATATACCTCCTCGGCCGCCCAGCAAGCGTCTTGTGTGTCCTTCAATGTATGTGTGCGTTCACAAAAAAATAAGTGTGTGTGTGTGTGTGTCTAGGTACAGCAACCAGAATCACAGCAGTTCAGGTCGTATATCTCTTTCTCTCTATATATCATAAGTTGGCAAAGGCGAGGGTTGCCTTTTGAAAGAAATTGCTTTTACATATTCGAATGATACGCTTCAGTCATTCAAGCAATATGCAACGTGTGTTCTAATATAAATATGTTGCACAGTGACCACATCTGTATATCATTGTAAATAATTGACTAATTTTATAAGTGAAATTGTCTGGTTAGACTTTTTGATTAAGCCAAAAATAACTTTTATTGAAGCTGCTCTAAACTGTATTCAAAGTATTATTCAAATACATATGAGTTATAGACTAGTGTTGCAAAACGTTATATATTGACACATATTATTAAAGTCGATCAAATCAGACTCGTTTATCTTTTAAAAAACTAAACTTAAACCATTTAAAAATTTAAATCTTACAACATTCAGTTCAGTTTACACTTCAATTCCAATTAGCTAAAAACAGTGTCTAACGTCGAAACATTGCAGTCAACGCTCAAAAAATCAAAGGCAACCCTCGTTGAAATTATTGTGTAATGCTTAGTCGTAATTCTATATATATAAATTAGTCAGGTCTAGTGCTTAAATTGAGATTTATGTATGTTAAATTGTGTTTTTAATATGTGTCTATAAACTTTATATATCTCCCTTTCTTTCTCTCTCTCTCTCTCTCTTTCTCTACTGTTCTCTATCCAAAAAAAAAAAAACCAACGAATTTTCATCCTGCACTTTAAACAGCACTATACAAATCTCAACGGATATCGACTCCACGCTGGAGATCATAACCGAAATGCTGAAATACTTTGAAGAGGTGAGTTGAAGTAACTTAATGTAATATGATCCATATATATATATATATATCCTTGTCTATTTGTTTTAGCGCGATGAGGAATTCGATGTGCGCTTGCTAATTCATCAAAGTCTGGCCGGTTGTGTCATAGGCAAGGGTGGCCAGAAGATCAAAGAGATACGCGATGTAAGTCTATAGCTATATACCTGATACCATATTACTATATACTATATATATCTGTATCGCTAGCTGTCCTCGCATGCAGCTAATAGCTTTTGTTACAAGCCTAATTATAGTTTCCTGCGGTTGTCCTTTTTTTGGGGTTTGCGTTCATTTTTTACGACGGGCTTCAGCGCGCACGTTAAGTGCCACATTCCGTTGCAGGCAATCAATAGCTGCTGCTGCTCGTCTGTCAATAGCAGCGTCAGCAACAGCAGCAGCGCATAACAGCTACCGCTTGGCTACACACACACACACACACACTTATGGCATGTGCAGGATCTGCTTCTGCCGTGAACATTCATTTGTTCGTTTCAGCTCTTGCACAACGCAATTGTCGCTATTACCAACGCGATTCAATTTGCAAAGCAACTTGGCAACGCAATGCGTGTGTGTGTATGTGTGTCTGTGTGTGTGTGTGTCACATGTCAAGCGCTTTTCAATTGCGCAATTGTAACACACACACGCATGCACAGCCACTCGCCGCGGGTTCGTTCAGGTATCGCAATCAATTGACTACTTCGATGTTTTTTATACTCTGCATTTGTTGGAAAAGGCTTCACGTAGAGCTTATTTGACGGCAGGACGCTGTTTTAATTACATAAGATTCGTTTTATATATAAAGCTAAACCTAATATCTGGTTATGATATAAAAAAGCTGTGCGTTATGTTATCGATAACACTTTAATATATTAATATCGATATATTTAGCATTATGACATTTCTTTAATTTTCTGCAAGTCCTTTATCGATTTATATGTATACAAATTCCTTGTATTGCTAGAGTTGCAGTTTTGTTTGGCTGGACTTCAATTTAAATTTGAAGCTGTATATGTTCCTATGTAACCAACTTATATCAAAGACGATAAATATCGATAACATACTATATTTAAGTTTTGGCTATTTCTGCACTTTAATTGTAAAGCCAAATTAATAATATTTATCTGTTTTTTTTTAGCAGTTGTAAACGATATTTATCGATCACATTTGCTTCAACTCCATATGTGAGTTATGACGTCTGTGGCACGAGCTTGAAGATGACTTTTTTATAGCTAGACTGGGTAGAGGATATCTGCTCGCTACTAACTCCCTATCATAGCCCTAATTTGTTTCAATTTCCCTCTTTCTCTCTCCTTCTGACTTTCGCATTAAATGTGCGTTGGCTGCTTTTCATTAATTAACAATGAGTAGTTGCTGCCAAGTGGCTGCATTTTAATTGGAATGTCTTTGTTTTTGTTGCCGACCCGCATTCCCTCGTTCTCCCTCTCCTCGCTGTGCACAGCGGCTGTCCAGCGCATTCATATATATATATATATATATATATATATATATATATATATATATATATATATATATATATATATATATACTACATTTTTTATCGTCCATCTTGCTCGTTGACTGTCCGTCTGAGTCGCACAAAGGCGCGCGCGTGAATTTATTATTGCATACTTTTGAGCGCACGCAAAAAATATGTCTGCCTTGTCGCATTTGCTTTTCAGTGTTGTGTGCGAATGTGAGTTGTCCTGCCTTCTGTTTGCTGCTGCCTCAATTATGCATATTCATAGCATACCCCGGCAGCGAAGTTAAGAAGGTGAAAACATCTAGAGCAATGTGAAATATATGTAATATTAACAACTTTAATCTATCTTAGCAGATGAAAATAACTTAAATTGTCTTTTGCCTTAAGGTTTTTTTTAATTCTTTCTATATTAAGTATGTAAAATTCTTCACTTATGTTGCCCTTTAGTTGAAAATACCCCCTAAACTTGCAAGTAGTTGCAGGGTATTGGTGCCTTGTTAGCTTTCCTTTTTGTCCATTTGCTGTTTGCGCCATGGAGGTCAACAAGTCCAAAAGCAACACAAAGGACATGGCTGTTCGTGCTGCTGTAACGTTGCTGCAGCAACTGTGAAAACGTTTTTACTTCATGTTTTTTCTTTCATATTATTTCTTTGGAATTTCTTGGCCTGCTGCAATGTGAAAATTGTTTGGCATCATCATCCGTCTGGCTGGTTGGCAGCATCCTTCAAGCAGGGGCGCTGCCTCGCATCCTGGCGGCACATCCTTTGCAGCTGCCATCGCCCATTCAGCTGTTGTGCCAGCGTGCAGATGATCAACAGTGGAGCAGTCTCTCTCTCTCTCTCTCTATCTTCGTCTCTGTCTTAGGTCCTGTCTGTGTCTCAGCATGTGTTTCTGTGTGTTTTTTTTTTTTGTGTTCGTCGCATCTTTCATATTTTCGTCTCTCGTTTGGTCTATTGTCTTGACGCTGCAAGCAGCTGTTTCAGTTTCTTTCAAAAGGTATTTTGCATTCTCCCTGCTTATCCTTCTCTCAGCTCTGCTTCTTTACCTTGCTTTCGTTTTTGTTTCTGTTTCGCATTCATTCGTTTTTTTTTTTGCTCTTCTGGTTCCCATTTTGACTTTTTGTTTTTGGCTTTCGCAGCCGGTTATTCCTCATTTCGCTTGCCCTTGGCAAAAGGTTATAATAAGGTTGTCTTTGAATCAGCTAAGGATAACATTTTATATATAAAGTTAGCAGATTGTTAATACCGAATTGTAGAGCGGCGACAAAATCAGTTTTATTAAGCAACAAAAAACTCTAACAAGAAAATATTCTAATTAATTTTTGGCTTAACTAAGTTGCAACTTGAATGTATTACGATAATTCCTATAAATTTGTTTATCAAATTAGTTCTGCTCTTGGCTCAGTGTGGGCAATGGGAATTTCAAGAAATTGCAACACTCGAAAAAGTACTTTTTCAAAAGGATAAACTGCATGCATATCTCAGCTGAAATAGGCTTGTGCAAACTTGACCTTACTATGCGATTCTCATGCACTTAAGAACAACTTTCAGCTGCTCATTTTATTTGAGTTGCTTATGTTGGCTGTCTTGTGAATAAGAAGAGTATTTTTGGGCTATGTTTAAAGAAATCTAAGTTGCAAGAATTGAAATATGTATGTATATAAAAAAGGTGTATGTATGTATGCATGCATGTATGTGTATATGTGTGTATGCAGACGTTCAGTTAGTTAAACGATAACATAAACAGACGAACTAATTTACTTAAAGCTGTGCAATTTATTTAAACTTAATGAATTTTTAGGCCGCGCTCTCCTACTCGATTCTCATGAATTCAAGTAGGCTGCGAAGGCTTCCATGTTTGACAGTGTTTTTTTTTTGCGTGTGTGTGTGTGGTTTCTATTAAAAATTGGCATTTCATATGTAAGTACGTAAGTGTATATATTTGTCTGTCGATGTATATGTAAGTCAGTGTATATGTATGTATGTACATATGTATGTGTGTACTTATGTAACATGTATGTGTATTATGTACACATTATGTGTGTGTTATGTCTGTAGTATGCAATTATTAAGTGTATTATGTGTACAGTATAAGTGTACTATATACCTACATACATACATACATACATACAGTCATACAAAGAACATGTATGCATGTTTAGATTGATATATTTACAGGTATGCATATATGTGTGTATATAGATATATATCTATGTTTTATATACATACGTGTGTGCATGCATCTATATATAATACAGTTATATAGTCAGCTAACATGTTATTAATATAAGAAAACAAAAGCTTACATATTATATTTCTTGTTAATATAAATAACTGTATTATATAATCATCTGAAAACCCCATTGAGAAGTTTCTTGGAATTCAACGCATATTTCCTTTTTCGTCCTGCTTGGCTGCTTATGACATTTTCTTGTTGGGCGCCAAATTTGTCACGTCAACAATTCTCCCAACATGTGGCCATAAATACTTACAGACGTGTATGCGTCCATAGGTATAGTCTGCTGTATATTCAGTTTTCAAATACACTCAAACAAGCTGTTGCCCATTAAAAATTGTTGTCCTGTGCCATCTGATGGCTTTTACTTCAAACGGCATCTGCTGTCGCGCCCTAATAATGAGCAGCCGCCGCATCAGCAGCAGCAGCAGCAGCTGCCGTTGCTTAGTCTCGCCCTCTCGCGCTCTCTGTCTCTTTCCTTGATCCATCTACTAAATCCATCTATTGAGGCATTCAAAATTGAGCAGCGTGCCAATGGCTTTTGTTACTCCCTCTGCCCGGGACTGCCCTACGCTAGGTCTTTGTGCTCGCCCTCGCTGCTCGTTGCCTGCGGCTTACAATTGTTGCTGCGCTTAGGACGAGGTTGCTTCGTGGCTGTTGTTCTTGTTGTTGTCGCTATGCCGTGTGTGTCAGCTCTTAATGAATGCCTAACAGGTGCTACACACACGCAAACACACACAAAACTACGCGCTGTGGCAGCTGAAGGCATTCGACTTCATGCATTGGCATCTGCTCCTTGGCATTTAGTTACAAGCTGCTTGAATTGTTATGCTGCTGCCTAGTGTACTGCTTTGTATGCATAGCTAAGAACTCTTCTAGGAACTCTAAGCGCACACATATATATATATATATATATATATATATATATATATATATATATATATATATATATATATATATATATATATATATATATTCCTGATTAGTATTTGAGTTCAGTCTTGGCTGCTAAACTATGTAGATTTTTTGTCTGTCTTTTTCAAGCGACATTTTTTTCATATATAGTCTTCGCCTGCTTACAGGGTATCTAGCTGTCTATTACTTTTAAAGTAGGCCACTCTCAACGGCGTTTGTGCCTATAAAACTTTATCAATTGATGAATATGCTTATGAAACTTTAGCTGTGCCACATACATGCTGTTGCTGACAGCTGTATGCCACGCCCCCTACTCTCTTATTGATGAAGCTGCCTCTCTCGCTCGCTCACTCGCTTTGCATGCAATCCTGTCAATATCCGGTTCAGTTATCGCTTTTGTATGTGGCATCAACTTTAATGTTGTTGAGCTGCTTCCGCTTTGTTTTAAGTGCTGCCGCTGCCTTCGACTAAGCCGCAGCCTCAGCCTCAATCTTCGCCTCTGTTCAGTTTGACAGCTCATTTGGCAGGAGCTCGCTGCGTTGTCGCTCTTGCTCCTAATCCTGCCCCTGCTTCTGCTCCATCTTGGCATCATCCAGCTGCTGCTGTTTGTGGGGGCCAAAAAGTTTTCTAATTGCAGCTGCTGTTTTGGATTTTAATGCCCTGAACACTGTTGAGAAATATGTGAATGGGTAGATGTGCCTCTCTGTCTACCCTAGGGTACAGTAAGATTGAGATCAATTAAATTCAGGGTATTTTCTAGTCGTGCAGTTCGCAAATTTTTACTTTTTTTTTGACTGCTCTTAAGAAACTCAATTACAAACAAGCTGCTTGCATTACGAACATTATTGGTGCCACATGCACACACATACCAACCACACACATAATACACACACGTGCCAAGTGTTGGGTAGCTGTAGTAACTGCAGCTGCTTTAAGGATATTAGAGAAGCACTTGAAGAAGCTGCAGCAGCAGCAGCAGCTGCCTAGCAAATAGTGTTTTTTTGCATAAAAATCCGCTTAGAAAGTCAACATAAAGAAGCATATAAAGAGGCAGAAGAAGCAGATGTAGAAGGTAAAAGTAACAAAAGTAAAAGAAGTAAAAATTAATAAGTAGATGGCAGCAATGATTGCGTTCCATTTGCCATGGCTACATCTAAAGGAATTTGAGAGTGTGTGCGTGCGCCTAGTTTACTGCGGCACAGCTACTGCGCAGGCCTCAATACACACACACACACATACACTGAGAGCAAAAAAAAAAAACGAAGGCGAGCAAAGGAAGCTGAATAATACACCGGTTCCGACAGCAGCTGCGCCTCAGCAGCAGCAGAGGCAGCAGCCGTTGCCTGCCTGCGTATCCTTTAAGCCGTCTGACTGACTCGACTGCCGCTAGCTAGGACTCTACCAACTACAAGAACAACGAGAAGAAGAAGAAAGAAGAACTACAAGGCAAGGCGCGCACATGCTGCCTGGCTGCCTGGCTGCCTGCTTGCTGTTCTCTTTTTATTTATACACATAACTGTGCTCTCGCTCACTCTCTCTCTGCTGGGTTCTGCTCTGCTCTCTGCTGCCCTCTGCTCTGCTCTCTTTGCTGTTGGCTGGCTGCGTCTTCTGCTTTACATGGCAACTGGCATTCGTTGAACCCAATTAGTTCGACATTGGCGCTGGTCGCGCACGGTACTACGCGCTGCTGGTGATACTTTAACAGTGTCTCGCATTTGTATATGCACACTTGGTATATATACACAGATAAACAAAAATATGTGCAAAGGTACAAAATATAAACAACAAAAAAAAAATAGTGACAATTTCTAATAATGTGAACTAAAAGAGAAATATATTTTTAAAGTGTGATGTATAGAGTTGTGTATACGTTTGTGTGTGTGTGTGCATAAGTGCTGGCATGCCTGTACACATGCACACACACATAGTCGTATTGCCGTTTACTGTTTCGCACAGTTTCTTTCATTTTTGTATGCCACTAAAAAGTATGCTATACTTTTTTTGTGTGTGCTCGCAATTTGTCTGTGTATGCATAAGCATGTATGTGTGTCACAGCTTGTTCTCGCTCTCGCTTTGTCTTGTATTTTAAATTAAATAATAAATTCAATAAGCGTCCAGTAGGCCGCACGTTGCCTTTTGATGTGTCCTGTGCATCGTGACATAAAAACTAAAAAGCAAAGCACACACAAGTATGCGTACATGTGTACGTGTATGTGTGTGTGTGTGTGACTCAACATTTTGCGCCTGCCATTCATAAGGCTCAACGTGGGGGCACTTCAGCAGCGTTTTTATACTTTTCTATTTAGTTTTTGATGTGTCGCCATTGTTGTCTGGGGGTCACACGCAACGAGTTGTCGCCAAGGGAGCAGCGGGTTGTATATGTGTGTGTGTGTATTAAGCATGACGCAGCCTTTGGTCATTCGCACACACACACACACGCACACATAGACATAGTTAAGCATGGGGTAGCACGCAATTTGGACTTTGGAAATGATGCAATCATCAAGGCAGGACACGAAACACGCAGCTGAGAGCAGAAGGGAATAGTAAGAGCAGGAGTAGGAGCAACATCAGCAGTAGGGGTGACATAAAGGAAACGGAAGCAGGCTCCAATGCACGTAGGCATAAAATCTGAGACCCTATCATACACACGCACACACACATGCACAAGCAAACACTTAAGGCCTGCACTTCTCTAAGTGCCTATCGAATTTCACATTTACACTTCCGCTGCAGACGACAGACGCATATTGAGAGAGAGGCTATCAAGGATGTGGAGGAGTAGGGGTAGCAGTGGGGAAGGGAAGGGGAGGGGGGACAAACAACTTCCGGTGCAGCAACTTGGGAGCACAAGCAGGTAGCGCAAATGTGTTGAAGTGCCTGCACATCCTGCACATAGCAGCAGCAGTAGCAGCCGCAGCTGTCATAGTGAGTAGAGCGTAGCGGATCATGGATAAAGAGGTCTTTGTTGTTGGTTTAAGCCTGTTGATAGGGCCGTGTCATAAGCGACGATGGCTTTGCCTGTCTGTTGTTGAGCAGCGACGCATGAGGTTTGGGTCAGTGTCATGGCCAAAATTGATTTCAACTGTGAAGCAGCAGCTGCTTGTGCGACTGCCTGGCCAACTCCAGCTACTGTCAGCCATTTTGAGCCTGCTGAAAGGACTCACTGTATGTGTGTGTGTGTTTGGAATGCTGAAGCATAGGACTTGCTCTACAAATGAAGCCAAGTGTAAATAATTATCAAATAGTATTTGCTGTACAGTAAGTGCTCCATAAAGCAAACCATTTCGATAGTCTCTATAGCCTATTGAAAACCTAAAAAAAAAGGTCAAGAACTTTCAGAATTTGTAATGCAGCTCTAAATATACTAAACGGCACATTTCAAACTTGTTTAACCATGAGAAACAGCAACTGCAGGGTATCTTTGAGTCGTTCATTGCCGTTAAAAACCATCTCAATTTATTGAGCTCTAGCTAATTGCAATAAAAACTTCTCTAATATAAACTTGATAATCGTAAACAAATCAATGTTTATTGACTGTTCGCCTTACTCTGTGCACACTGTACTAAACTCAACTTCTCCATTTACAGCGCATTGGCTGCCGTTTTTTGAAAGTCTTCTCGAATGTGGCGCCGCAGAGCACAGATCGCGTGGTGCAGACGGTGGGCAAGCAGAGCCAGGTTATCGAGGCGGTGCGAGAGGTGATTACCTTGACACGTGACACGCCCATTAAGGGGCCGATACACAACTATGATCCGATGAACTTTGACCGCGTCTATGCGGACGAGTATGGCGGCTATGGCACCGGCACTGGCAGCACACGTCCCAGCCAGCGCGGCGGTAATCGCGGTGGCGGCGGAGGCGGTGGTGCTGGTGGTGGCGGAGGGGGAGGAGGATTTGGTGGCGGCAGCGGCGGCAGCAATGGCGGCCGCGGTGGTGATCGTTTTGGTGGTGGTGGCCGCGGTGGTGGTGGTGGTGGAGGCGGCGGTGGTGGTGGTGCTGGTGGTAACGGCGCCTCCGGGCTCGGCGGCATGGGCGGACCGCGCGACAATCCCTTCATCAATCCCTGGGCCAATGGCGGCGGCGGTGGGGATGCCGATGGCTTTGGCGTGGGCAACAATGGCGGCGGCTTTGGCGGCAACAATTTCGGCGGCGGCAACTTTGGCAACAACTTCGGCAACAATTTTGGCAACGGCCCGAATGATTTTGGCGGCGGCAACCAGCTGGGTGTCGGAGGCGGCGGTGGCAGCAGTAATTTGTCCAGCTTGGGCAACTTTGGCCAGAGCCAAGGCAGCAACAGCGGCGGCACAGGCTTCGGTGCGGGCAACAACAGCCTGGGCAATGGTCTGGGCGCTGGCTTCGGTGCCGGCGGCAACAATAGCCTGGGCAATGGACTGGGAGCTGTCAACAATGGCGGCGTGGGTGGATTGGGTGCTAACAACGGCGCTGGTGGCTTCAACGCGGGCGGCGGCGGCAATGCGGGCTCGAACAACAGCGCCAATCCAGCGTCCAACATACCACAAGGACACGATCCAAATAACAGCACACAAGTCACCATACCCAAGGATGTGAGTGGCCTCAAGACTTGACTTCGAATTCGACTTAACTCCTTCTTGGTTTTGCTCTTTCAGTTGGCTGGCGCTATCATCGGCAAAGGTGGCGGCCGCATACGACGCATTCGGAATGAATCGAGTGCCTATATAACCATAGATGAGCCCCTGCCAGGCTCGAATGATCGCATCATTACCATCTCGGGCACACCCAAGCAAATACAAATGGCCCAGTATTTGCTGCAACAGAGGTTGGTGTCGCAAACAGACTAAAAGTATGCACAACTCCTTTCATATCGAACTAACTGAACACCCATAAACACACACACACACATATAATTTCGTATATTCAAGTGCTTCGCATCATTAACTAACCGTTCGTCGTATCGAGTGCTTGCCGTATGGAAGACTAGTGATTTTGTTGTTTGGTCTCTGCTAATAACAATAAATCCCTTGTCTTCTTATGGCGCGCATTAAGCTCTTCATTTCAAATTTCGTTAACGGTGGTGCCATGACTAACTAAGTAATAATATTCAATACTAAATGTCGGATAATCATTTATCTCGGGTCTGTCATAATCAATCACACACCAACACAAACACCCACATAAATCATTGCCATTTACAGTGAAAACTTGCTTGAGGTGAACATTTAAATGCTTATTAATTATTGTAATATGTTAGTGTATATTAGATCATTAAGAGCTGTATTAAAAAACATCTGAGCAGGCTGAAAATTTGTTGTAAAAGAGCTGTTAAATGCTAGAAGAGTAGAATAAGCTTATCATAGCTTATCAATATAATTTACATAATATAACAATTGCTTTTTTAATGTGTACAGTTAAAGAACTCTACGTTCCTTCAAGTTAGGTACATGTTGGATGCCTGATTATGTTTATGTGATCATAATAGGCATCCAAGAGTAATACTTGTACAGAAGATGCTTTCTGGCATACCTAAACTAGATTTATTTCAATATAACTCGAGAACTTCAAGTGCTAGCTACACAAAATTTGCTATGTATGCTGATATAAAGTCTATATAAATCAAGGACATTAGTTTTAGTGACTAAATCATTGCTTAAATATTAGAATTCTTAGAAATAACATCAATATGCAGGGCATGCTCTAGTTAAGCATCATTGATCACAGTCTTGTACTTGTATAGCTAAAATAACTTACCTCAATCGAGTTTTCACTGTACACCTGCATTACAAATTTAGATTAAGAAAATTCCTACAACATTTCCGCTCCTATAAAATATCAAAATCGATTACAAAAAATGTATTAATAATTGTCATTGCAACTCTGCTTCTCTCTTCCTTTCTCTTTCCACTCATCTTTCACTTTGCAGCGTGCATGAGAATGGAAGGCGAAACATTTAAGTGGACTGCAACAACAACAACAACAACAGCAGCAGCAGCAGCGGAAGCGCAAAAGCTGCATTCACATTTAACTTAAAAACAAAAAAAAAACTTACTAAAAATAAAAATGCAACTGATTATGGATTGTCCCCAATATCTAGAGAGTAACACTATAATATTTCTTTGCTAAGTTTAAGTAATTTCTACAAATGAAAACTACGCCCAGCCCCGCCCCGCCCTGCCCCGCTACATATACATAAAGAAATGTGTCCCCCCCTCAGCCCTAAAAAAATTCTCTATATACATATATTTATATGATTAAGAAGCATGAACAAATAAAGTATAAAATAAAACAGGAATTTCAAATTGTATTTTTCCGGCCTGGCGAGTGAGTTCCTGGAACTTGCGCCAGGATGGCCTAGCTGGAGGCCACCGGACGGGTCGCAGGTTGCGGATAGCGAACGGCCTGCCACGCGGCAGGTTAGCTGCGAATAGGCAGCGAGCGTCTCGCTGCCCAATAAGCAGCCCCGGACAGCCAGCGGATAAGGCGGCTGTCTTACCGGTCGCCCTATTGACCAGGCGCTTGTGGGGCCGCCTGTCAAAGCATAGCCCCTCACACACACACACGCACACATACACGCTCTCCGGGTCGGACTAAGGTGTCATTCGTACCGTGCCAATAGTCGACCAGGCTGAAGACCCGGGTTAACAAATATTTCAGTCGCGAACGGCGAGCTCAGGCGCTTGGCCAACGCCTGTTCGAAAGAGAGCCTTACCCGGGTAATGCGGATCTCTGCCCGGGCGGACGTTTATTTATCTCCGCAGCTCGTGGGAATCCAAACAAAAATGAATAGAAACTTCAATCTCAATCGAAATCAAAATCAAAACCAAAACCAAATGCCGCAACGCTTTAATGCGGGCTTCAATTCTGGAAGGAATATGCAGAACATGCCACAGTGGCAGCAACAACTGCCACAGCCGCAGCCGCTGCCACAGCAACAATTTGGCATGTTCTATGAGGATCGTGGCAACAAAAGGCTTGCCATCGAGCCGACTAGGGAACCACAGTTCCGGCAGGAGCAATTCAATCCTGGTCCAATAGGCGGGCCACAAAGCAATCTGAGACGCTTCAATCGTAGTCCGGACAGACCTCAGTTCAATCGCAGTCCGGAGAGAGGACAGGCACAGCGCAACCTACTTGAAAGGGAACCGGCAGAGGGCTACCGACAATCCTTTCCTAGTACGGTGCGTGGAGCAGGCTTTCCACTGAATCGGAGTCCAGAAAGGGCATTAGGATATCAGCGTGGTCTGGAGCGAGGATCAGACTTTCTCCTACCGAACCGAGAGCTAGGCTTTCAGCAAACAATGAGGGATTCAGCGCTGGGACCAGGCTATCAGCAATTAATGAGGGATCCAGCGCGAGAAGGCTTTCAGATGAATCTCTTTCCGAGCTCCTACCGCAGACAGCGTAGTCGCAGTCCGGAAAACAGGGAGTTGAATGAAGAAGGACGTTGTAGTCGCAGCTCCATACGCGGCATGCGTCAGTTCTCGCCAACCTATCCAGGGGAACATAGTCCAAGACGTTCTGGGGATCGGGAAGCGTCGCCATATAGGCAAGCTGCAATAAGCCCTGGACCTAGGCATAGCTCAGATCAATGGCATGGCATGGACTACGGGCCAGAGCTGACAAGAAATGGAAATGGCGATGGCAACGGCAACGGCAACGATGCGAGGAGACCTCGTAAAAAGTGGGAGATGAATTTGCCACCTCTCGGACAGCCCGGCGCTCGAGACGATCCGAATAAGAGAAACCTGAGTGGTTCGCGCACCAAGTGGTATATGCGATACCTGCAAAGAGGATTTCAGCCTGAAGAAGCCCTTCGCATGGCCAAAGAGCCAAAGCAGCCGGCAGCTAACTACGAATCCGCTCCCGATTTGCCTGCCACGGAGCAGTCAAGCAAACGGGAGAAGCCTTCGGAAGAAGACTTAGCAGACGAATCTGATAATACTATGGAGCACAATGCTTCCACAGATACCGTTCAAGAGGGCGACTTGCAGGTCTGTCTGCTGCCCGTTGGTTATCCACAGGCGAAGCTCAGCCAGAAGGACAAGATGGATCTGGAGGAGGCCATACTCCAGGAGGTTGTCACAGCTGGCTTTAGTTCGTCAGCTCCGTTGCGTTTCACGCACATTCGCTTTAAGGGCGGCTACCTTAAGGTGACCTGCTCTGACCGCATATCCGCGGAGTGGCTAATGAGTAGAGGTGCACACCTCTATTCCTATCGCGGACACCCCGTGATCCCGAAACTAGGCGCTGCGAACTCGCTGAAGCCGAAGCGCTTTTATGTTACGGTCTTTCTGTCGCGGACCGCGGGTAAAACCGATGAATTCATCTTTGCGTTGCTCAAGTCACAGAATCAGTATAAGACACACCTGTGGAAGCTGATCTCGCGCAAGGATCAGTCGGGTGGCGCCCTGCTCGTCCTCAGCATCGATCCGGAGAGCGCTACGGATATAGCGGCCAACGATTATTTCATCTATTATCGTTACGGCAAAGTTCCGGTGCACGGACTGAGAAAGAAATTCGGGGATAAGTCCCCGCCCCGTTACTCGAAAGCATCGGCCAATCGTGACGGCGAGAGTCCGAAAGCGAAACCAGCAGAAACTGTCGTGGAAGAAGAGCCGACTTTGATGCCTGTCCTCAAGCAGGATCCGGTCGAAAACGCAGATGAATCGCCGCTCTGCATCGATCTCGCCTCCGACGACGATGCAGGCGATCCTTAGACTTAGTATTGTCTCAACAATCTACACGCCCCAATCATTGTTATTTGCTCCATGGAGCCAAGTCAATCATCCACTTCTTCCATTTTTACAGTTAATAAATGCTTTTGGTATTCGTTCTACAGTTTTTAACAATTTTTTCATTTGATTCTTGATCAACTCTTGCAGAAAGTCAACACGAGCGGCTTGTTGTGGGTCAGGTCAGCCAGTCAAATCTACTCGTTGGGCAGCATCAGTCTTGGAGTAACTCCCCTTTGTGACCACGAGTTAAATGTTTTTAAACTGTTCATTAAATGTTCTTCGTTTTTCTTTGATTGAGAAAAGTGATTTTCTTTTATTTTGGGAAAATGGAAATTCTATAACGGAAAGATTAAAGCTCTGCCACAGGAAATTGAAGGAGCTCTTCTAATGTCACAGAAATGGAATTTTCTTTAGGCAAACTTTGCTGCTGACTGTGGTCTTTGGAAAAGGCTTGCTACAGTAAACACTCAGTATACAAAACTTCTGCATATGTATGAGCATCTCTAAATTAGTTGAGTAATAGAAATTTGAAGAGTTCTCCAACATAAAACTAGCTGCAGTCCAAGTCAAGGCACTGCCACAGTGAACACTCAGTAACAAGGTCATAGATCAACTGACTTATGGGCGTATATATGACATAGTTTGATAAAGCTTAAGAAAACCTTAAACATTTGCTGCTGGCGGCTAACTAAGGTCATGTGCTATGAAGTACAGTGAATATGCAGTAAACGCAACTTTTGTATACTCAGCAGTAGCTAAAGTTGAGCAAGTGAAGAAGCCAGACAACTTAAAAATTACTTTGGCTAAATTAACTTAGACAACTGCCTGTACAGTAAGCACCCAATAAGAAAAACTTAAGCCCAAATATGCTCTTTTAAATTGTTCTACAAATTTAAGTTAAAAATTGATTTATAGATTGCTTAAATGAAAGCATAGCGTAAGCTCTACAGTAAACACTCTTTAACAAGAACCAGAAAGTGAACTATATTTTACAGCAAAGGAAGTTGGCTTGAGACAGTTGCGACGTTTGCCTAATAGAAGCTTAGACTTGCAGTGGGAGTACAGTAAATACTCAGCAGTCAAGTTTACTACAGTGAATACCCCATTTGCTTTGCACCTACAGTTGCACTTAAATAGATTTAATAAAAGAAGTATTTGAGTATATTTTAAAGGCATATAAAATGTATACTTTAGCGAGTCTTCACTGTAATATGCTCAACTCAAATAAAAATCTTTTGCTTCATTTAGTATGCCAAAAAAACATAAGTTTATAATATATTGCTGCACATGATCAGAGAGTGTTTAATTACAATTGATTGTTGATATATTTATGTAGATATATATTATATAAAGAAATATTACTATATATAACTGAAGATATATGCATATATATATGTATAAGTGGTTGTATTAAAGACAATTCGTAATAAATTATTAGGCTTTAATTAAGGTAAATTAAGTACAAAAAACGGCGCTTGTTCAGATATTACTATATAATTTAAGGTCTAATGATTAGAGTCTAGAGTATTTACATGTTTTCAATTCGTTACGATATATATATATATATCTATATGATGAAGCCAAGTGTGGATTAACAAATGTTGAGCAGGATATACAAGATATATATATATATATAGCATGTGGATGATTGGTTTTATTATAGCACCTGCACAGTGGTGCAACATAGATGTATATATAAGTGCCTAGCACGAGGGTAGTCTAAGCAGTTTGTGAGCTAACAAAATCTAGCTTACTAACTTCATGTGCTCACTCGCTGCACAAGCTGTTCAGTCTACCCTCGCAACTATATTGATATATCTTATATCAAGTTGTTCAGTTTAGTTAATGCTTAATGTTTAGACTATGATTTAATATTGCATTTGTCGTTTCAATTCCTTTTGGAGGAGTTTATCAAATATTTACAGCAGTGCGTGAGCAGATGCTTCTCGCCGGATGAGGAGTTGTTATTGTTGTTGCTGCTATTGTTGTTGTTGTTGTAATGATGCTGCGGTGCGCCCAGCTCGCGTGTATAGATGTCCAGACCATACTGACCCTCCTCGGGAAAGCTGCAATGAAAGTGAGTCACAGGTGAGGGCACAGCTCAAGGTGGACTGCGAGGTAACCTTACTTAATAATGAAGGTGACGATGTCGTCCAGCGTGCTGTGCGTCACATACTTGGCCAGCTTCTTCTCCTCGATGCCGTTCTTGTGCAGCGTGGCCATGAAATCGGTTAGCGGACGGGACATGCGGAACTGCAGATCCAAGCTGCGACCAGCGAAGATGAGCGGATCCTGGCAAAAGAGAGTGGAGATTGGATAGGGATGGGGATAAGTGTGGTCTCGTCTACTCACCTGATGGGTAATGGGTATTAGGCCAAAGAGACGCGTCGCCTTGGTGGGTCCCCATTCGCCGCTGGCGCAGTCCGGCAGCGGCACCATTACCGTCTGCAGCTCCTCGCAGCAGATCTGGAAGCGGACGAAGATTAGGACTCGAATAGAGTTTGCATGTGGCTCGCGCTGCTCACCTTGAACTTGCAGACAGACTTGAATTTCATGGGCTCGCCCGTCAGATACTCCTGCGGCGTCACTGCGTTGGCAAAGATGTCCAAGAGAAAGGCGCCCGAGCAGGGCGCATGCACTCGGAACGCCACAATGTTGCCAATGACGGACTGCATGACGAAGCGCTTCAGCGAGACGCCATCGTAGGAGAGCTCCTCGTCGCTGTCATAGAACTTCAGGTTGTAGTGGAAGATCAAGCAGCTTTGCATGTCCGTGGGCATCGCGATTCGCACGGTTGCGGCGCCCGTGTCATCCGTAAAGACAACGGCGCCGTAGCCCTCGTCGGCGAAGTGCAGGCCATAGCGAAAGAAGAGCGAGCGGACGAACGGAAGATTCTCGAATTCGCGCAATGTAATGGGTCGCTTCAGCAGTTGCCACTCCTCCTGCAGCGGATAGAACTCGTAGATGAACTCTCGCGGATCCGTGAGGAAGTAATGATCGTCGTACTCATAGCTGCGGGGGCACAGAGAGAGGGAGAGGGAGAGAGGTGTGTGTAATAGAGAGCGAAAGAGTGGAAGAGATGAATTACACTATGCAACAAGGTTTGAGCTACAAATATAAAATATGATTCTGAAAGATATTTTTGCAGAAGTTTTTCAAAGCTGCACAAGCTGAGTTTTGTTAGACAGTGTAAAATAAATATTTAGCCACAATTCCTTACTATAGCATATAATGTTAACATTCTGCTGTTCTCCCAGTCAAACTCTTGAAATAGTAAAAAAAAAGTTCAATTTTGTTGAACAGTGTAATTTTTTTTAAGAGACTTTGCATAGCAGTTTATGTGGAGACATTGGCATCAACTGCTGCAGCTGCTTTCCCTAGTAAATATCAGTTCAGTAGCACAGCCATGCCCCCCCGCCCCTTGTTGCACAGTGTAAGGCCAACAGCTGTTCTCTTACCGCAGGCTATCATTCTTGGCACGCCCCTGCTTGGGTGCCTCCTTGGCATTGACCAGATGACGTGCACCCCAATTGCACTGGACGAAACGCCAGGCGCCGGCCACGTAGACGGCGTTCCAGGAGTTGCGAAAACGCGAGTCCTGGAACTTGACGCCCGGCTGATAGCCGGCGCTCTTCGAGTAGCCCTTGATGACCACACAGTGGAGGCCAGCATAGCTGCAGAGGCGCTTGAAGAGCACGTGGTAGCTCTCGGTGCCGTATTTGATGCCGCGCAGCAGACCCATCGGGGTGTCGCCTCTGAGGTCGTCGTCGAAGTGCATGGCGTTCAGGTTCTTGACCGTGATCCAGCGGAAGATCGTGCGCGCCTTCTCGATGTCCGTGGTGCAGCGGCCGACGAGCTGGCGCACCAGATCCGTGAAGGTCTTCTGATCCTCCTGCGCCACCGAAATGGCAATGCGATCCACGTCCTCGAACTCAATGGGATCCGTGTAGATTTGAAATTTGCTGACAGCTGGCGGCGCCGGCACCGGCGCATTCAGTGGATACTCAATGGGCACGGCGCCCTCGCTGAACTCGTCGTCCAGGAAGATGCTCTCGCTCTGCATGTACTCGGAGCGACGTGCGCTAATCAGCTCCAGCATCTCGCTCGACTGGCGATCCACCAAGGCGGCCGTTTCGTAGCGCTCGTGCTCCAGCATCTTGCGCGTGATGCTCTCCTTCTTCTTGCTGCGACGCAGCGTCATGTTCTTCTCCAGATCCTCCTTCTGCTGTTCGTGGCGTAGCGTCAGGATGTTGGCCTCATCGCGATTGCGCCGCGAGGTGGCCAGCTCCTTTTCGAACTTGTGCGTCAGGCGTTGCAGCTCGCGTTCCCATTCGTCCTGGAACTCGTTCTGTATCTTGCGATCCTCCTCCTCGCGCTTGCGTGCGAACTTCCGGTACAGATCGTCCTCCTCCTTGCGATGCTTCATCTCCAGATGCGCCTGCTCCTCGCGCGCCTGCCAATGGACAAAGAGAGTGCAGAGAGAGGGAGTGTGAGTGTAAGTGGAGAAAGTAACTGTATTTAGCCGCATCTGTATCTGTTGCAGCAGTTGCATCTCGTTGCAACTCGCAATGCTTGGCTTGTTAACTTGGCTAATTATAATGCCACGCTTCAGCTGCCAAATATCTGACATTATCTGCAGTCCAAGCTGAATGCAGGCCAAGCCCCCTAATACCCACCGCCCCTACAGTGGTCACGCATTGCGTGCGCCTGCTCGATGAGTTGGATGAATCTTCGAACTATGCGAATTTTGCGTATTTTCATTTTACACATTTCACCCAGATCTTGCGGTATTTATAAATTTTATTATTTGCTAATATGGATTAACGATATAAATCGTATATAGAAAAAAATTTGAGCAGAGGAGAAATACTAAAAAAATACTAAAAGTTCGTTTCCATTTGGTATTCTCATCTTGAAAAAAAACTAACATTTAGTATTTTCAATGAATTATTAAATACATAAAATTGTATGTATATACTAAAGAAATTAAAGCTTGTTTGGTTTTGGTATTTTCTTCTAAAAATAAACAATTTTTGGTATTTTCTTTAGTATGTACATTATACGTATGCATATAATAATTCATTAAAAAATATAATATTCATATATTACACAGTCAACAAAGTAAAAAATATACTAGAAAAATACTAAAAGTATTTTTACACACATCCTCTCTTCTTAAATATTCATTTAACAAATAGTTCTGTCAAAAATATTTATATAAAAAATATATTTTTATAATATATATTTATAAAAAAAAAAACAATTAAAATTAGTTTAATATTTTATTATACCCAATATTAATAAAAATCACTTTGTTATCTATGCAAGCTTATAAATTCATACCAGTGAGTCTCCACTGTACTAAAAAATATTATATTCTCTTACTTGTTTTTGTACAGTAAACCTGCTCAAGCAAAGTTAAAACCTTCCCCTAAAAAACTAGACATTAAAAACTTCGCTTTTGTTTGACAGTGTTCCCATAATTTGCGCCTTTTGGTGTTTTTTTAAGTAACATAAAATTCAATTAGCTGGCTTTGTCATAATTACAGTGGAGCTGCATGTTGCATGTTGCACTCAATTTTGTATGGAAAACACACACATGGATGTGTGTGTGTGTGTGTGTTGGTTGGTGGTAAATAATATGCTGTTAAACAAATTAGTTGCGGAGCGGTTTAATTAATGCTTCCGCATGGGAATTTCGAGGCATTTAGCGCCACACACACACACACATACATCCATATATAAGTCATAACAATATGCAATTAAAACCAAATTTCAATGTCAAGTTCAAAACAATAACTTTTTAACAAACAAAAACAAAGAGTAATAAGCAACAACAACTAAATGGTTCATAGCCCCGTTGACAATGGACAGTTGAAATTGCGTGAGCGTCAAAATAAATATATATTGAGAGCAACAACATTTATGACGCCCACTGTGACAAAAGCTATAACAGTAACGGCTACGACAACAACAATGAGAACAACAACAAGTAGCAGCAGCCGAAATCGAAATGAAAACGAAAGTCCAAAAAGTAACGAAACTAATTATTGCGCAAGCTACCTATACAAACAAATACAATATAAACACACTCACACACACACACACGCCTGCATAAACGGTAAATTGACTGCGTCTGATTAAAGTGCGCAAAAAGCTTAAAGCTAAGCATGAGGAAGTGTGTGTTTTGCAAGCAATAACCATTCATTGCATAAGGGCGCGCCAATGCCAGAGCGAGATGGCAATAGGCGAAGAGAGCGAGCATTAAAATGCGTTACGCACACAGTCTGAGCGAGAGAGAGCGGGAGAGCTTGAAAGAGAGTGCCAAAGAATGACGCTGCCAACTGCGCTGCCGTCAGCTGGAATGATGAAGCAAATGCGACGACGACGACGACGACATTGCCGTTACTTTCACTCTGGAGCGCATAATTTAGATTTAGCAAACGGCGACGTCGCTGTCGACGCTGACTGACGCTTTAGTGCAGCCGGAATAACGACGCACACACAGTTAGCCGTATATGGAAATCTATGCTGCTGGCAACACTGCTGGCCAAAATATTGTGTACGAGTGCGTTAAACCAGCTGCAAATGAGCGTGCAGCGCATTTTCTCGTAGTTGCAGCTGGTGGGTGTGCGTGCGTGTATGTGTATGTGTGCGTGGCAGTTGTAAAACATGCAAAATTTTTAATGATTGCATGCATGCAATTTTTCACATATTTGTGGCTTTTGCGGTGTGGCAACAACAAAGCCATCAAACACCTGTTCGAAATTTGTTAAATTGAGCGTTGCAATAATATGCGCTTGCTAACTGTTGTTGTTGTTGTACTGTTGTTGTTGTGCTGTTGTTGTTGCTGTTGATCACTCGCGTGTGGCATTCTCGAAAGTGAAAGAAAAACTGTTTGTGGTGCCACAACCAAAACTAACACAGATCACACACACACACACAGATGCACACACAGAAAAATAAAAACTTGTGCGATTTTATTTTCGTTTTTTTAATCTTTTTTTTAGACATCAAATGCGATTATAATGCTTTCACCATCAGACAGATTTTTGCAGCAGATTTGCCAAGTCATGCGCCAAAGCTAAAGCTGATCGACCATAGATATAGATATATATGCATGCATACCGACGCTAAGTGCAACAGCTGCTCATAAATTGTAATCGAGCTGAAAACTAAAATGCGTTTTCTATATGGAGCAGCAAACGGAAGTGAGCTTAGCACTTTTTTATAGCCATGCCTGTTACAGTGCTGGTTTAGCTATAGACATAGGTCATTCTCATGCATTAGCACGTCTTAAAGCAAGGCCAAGCTACATTTAGTTAGCCAACATAATTGTAGCTGTATAGATACCCTGTAAAGCTTGAACTATACTGAAATTATATACAACTGATGTCATTTTATAACTTTCAGAGATCAAAGGCAGCGATAAGCTCTATTCTTTGGTGAGCAGTTGTCCTACAGACAGATAGAGAGGGAGTGTGTGTGACTGTACCCTATAAAACTCTTAGATCTACTGCCCAGCTATACCCTTTAATTATCGCAAATGTGCCAAATATGTAGCTGCATATACCCTGGAAATCCCTACACATAAATCTCAACTCTGCCTTATGCTATCAAGCACTGTCCTACTTATTCGCTGCTTTAAGCAACCAGCAAACTATACCCTGTAAATCTGCAGGTATGCAGCTCAGCTCAAACTGAACTATGCCCTCCATTTGCACGCTAAATGTAAGTTTGCTAACCTGCTTATTGGCCACGCAAAACGAAAGACTTAGGCAACAAACTATACCCTATCAGCTGAGCCATACTCTATTACTGTATTCTCGGCCAGTTTAAATAGCTGTTGTTTGTGCTAGCTGCTTAAAACGAAAGACTTAGGCAACAAACTGTAATACCCTGTAGGAGTGCTAGCTATACCCTAACTGTTTTTTTCTAGTCTGCCCGTCTAGCTAGCTGCTACGCTAGTTTATTCTGCTGGCTTTTTGGCTTCGAAACAAAAGACTTGGGCAACAAACTTGATGGCGCACAAGTGCAAATAGCACACTAGCCTACATAATCATGACTCTGGCCAGCCGGCCAGTTAGTCAGCCAGCCAGTCAGCCATCGAGTGCATTAATTAAATAGCTTCCCCGCTCCGTCCAAGCCAGCTCAAGCTCAACTAGCAACGCGGATCGAAGCGAGGCGGACATGGCAAAAGATGTAGATGTAGATGGAGATGGAGAGGGAGCATTGCACAACCGTTTGTTTACAAGACACTGTATCTGTGTGTGTGTGTGTGTGTGTGTTGGTCCGCTATAAACGACTCTAACAATGATTGCTGGTTAAGAGCAGTTAAAATTTCATTAGATGTTCTGCACTAAATAATTTCTTAATTTGCGGCCAGTTGGCAGTTAGAACAGATATCAATAGGTATATATATATATATAGTCTTACCAGGTAAAAATCGATGGGCTTCTCGCGCGCCTTGTTGTAGGCCTTTTGTATTTCAGTTTGCTTGAGCGCATGGGCTATATGCAAAGCGCTGGCATCGAAGCGTCCGTATTTGTAGTCGGAGTCATTTTGAGAGGGGGAGCTCAACTCTCCCCTGCCGCCGTAGCCGTTGGGCGTTGATTGACGCGAGCCCAGCCCACCTGCGCTGCCACCTGCAATGGTTTATTATCAGATATAGACGCATAGTCGCGAGTCAGATATCGCGTCTCGCTCACCATCGACTTCGGTGCGTGTGCCGCGTATTTGTTCGTTCACAAATTTGTTTGTGCGCGGCGCATTCAAGGCTTGACGTATGCCCACAGACGTTTGATCGAGATGACCGGGTCCGCTCTTTGGTACATGTGAACTGCAATAGACCTGCAATAGACCGAAGAAGAGCATTACGTAGTCAAAAAGCAAAGAAACATAAAAGCAAAGCAAACCGAAGCAAAGCAAACAAAAGGCGAAGCTCAATGAGATTTGTAGATTGCGTCGCTTATAAAAAATGTTTATTAGTCTCATTGCAGATGAATCTTTGGGCATCAGTCACGCTTTTGTGTTGCGTGGATCATGCAGTGAAATCTTTCTATAAAAGGTGTGCGAGATACGATAAGATGCTGTGGCCATATAGAGCACTGCTCTGTAACTGGGGCCATAAATGGAATCAAAGGCAGTTCAAAGTTTTCAAATCATGCTAAGCAAATCAAAGACATGGGCAGGAAAGAGAAAGGTAGAGGGAGTGTAAGAGAGAGAGAGAGTGCGTGAGATTTGAGTTAAGTGTAATAGAAGGCATGACTTGAAGATACTCTGTAATCTATGTAGATTAAGGTAGGCAATTCCTTTGCTGGAATTGATGAGCTAAAGACATGACTTGAGACTAAGTTATACCCTGTATATTTACATAAAATTCGAGTGTGTACTTGGACTTGGAGCTAGCTAATTCAACTCCCTATAAGCTGCTCTCATAGGCAAGCGCAGGCCATTTACATTTTGGGTCAAATCAAAAATGAATTTAAATCAAACTAGAAATTAGAGACAAGACTTGAAGATGCCACGTTTTCGTTATAGAATATAATTGAATCTAATTAAACTCTCTCTAAGATACATGTAGCATGAGTGACATGTTTACAGGGTATACTAAATATTACTGATATTAACTCGCGTTGGAATTGTGCATGAACTATGCCCATACATCTATGTATGCAATTTGTTTCTATTCTATTTGCATAGCAGTATAATAATTAATTTATCTAATTGGATTTCAGTTAATCAAGCAGCTTTAACAACAAAAACTTTTGCTAACTGACAACAATTACTAAAGACATAAATTATATTTCGAAATGTGAGACAAAGTGAAACATCTCGAAAGTAAGAATACATAAAAAATATGCTTGTTAATAAAACTAAATTGCTAGCAATTATCATAACTCAAATCTATATATATATATATATATATATATATATATATATATATATATATATATGTATATATATATATATATATATATATATATATATATATATATATATATATATATATATATATATATGTAATAAATTATATATAGGTATTATATATATTATATATATATATATATATATATATATATATATATAGGCAAATGCTTCACCTACTCACAGCAGGTGAGCAGGCCTTAAAAACTGGCCATAAATATAGATATGCTGGCACAGATATACAGATATATATATATTTGCATAAGCACACTACATACATGGATACACATACATATAGATATATATATATAGATATATGTATAGTTATATGTCTAGGTCTGACAGACCGCAGTGACACACATTTGGCTAAGAGCAATAACAATGTTATTTATTGTTATGCAAAATGCAACTGAAGTAAGTAAGAGCGTGACTAAGCGGGTATGCACGACTGTGTGATACCTACTAGGTGCGTGTCAGACTTTTAGCACACAAGTTTCTGCTTTAATTTGTTCTTCTTATTGACTTAAAGTTATAAATCCATGCGACTATAGATGTTGATCAAGAATATATATACTATATGGCGTGGCTGTAACATGCAACAACAGTGTACCCTGCTTTTCGTGACAACTAAGTGCCGCTTATAGAAACAGCAGTAAGTAATTTGTTGGTGCAAGTTCGTCGCCTAAGTCTTTCGTTTCGCGGCTTACCTCTTTGTCATCCTGCTTGTGCTGGTTGTTGAAATACGTTTTGAGCGTTAGTTTGGTGCCGCAGTGAACGCACTTGAAGCAACCGGAATGAAAGAATGTGAAATCCTTGAGCGGACCCACACGATCCACCTGATAGACGGTCTCGCTGCAGCGCAGGCAGGTTGACTCGTAGAAATTTGGACGATACATGTTAGTGGAAGTTGTTCCTACTGCTGCCACTGCTTCCACTGCTGCTGCTGCTGCTTCTTCTTCTTCTTGTTAGCTAGTTTCCGGTTTGCTTGTGTTTTTACTTTTATTTCCAAAAAATTTCACTTGCAATTTATATTCTGTTTCGATTGTCTATCGACACGTTTATCAAGTTCTGCTTGTTGCTGCTGCTGCTGCTGCCTGCCTCTGTCTGCTGCTCCTCGACGTTGCTCGTGACACTTTCGGTTTGCCTTGTTCAGCTCCTATGTTAATTTATTGGCCAGCCAATTTGTGCGCCATGTTCCACATCAGCTGCTGCTGCTGCTGCTCAGGCCAGTAGCTGCCCAAAGGAGAGCGAGGAGTAGAAAAACACATAAAATAAGTCAAAATGCCAAATTGAAACAACAAATAAATTGAAATCAAAGTGTGTTAACTAGTGTAAAGACAGCACGAACTGGGCATACCCTGTAATTGACAGAGATTGACCTTATATATAAATGCTTGGATTTCGCTTTGCATTTAATGCAATAGCTAAAGTGTTCTTTAAAATAAGTCTATAACTTAATATTGAATAAGCGAGGGTAGTCTAAATAGTTTAAACATAATTATAATAATATTCATGTGTATTTATATTATAGAAAGTTGTTTAGTTCAGCTTAGAGACAAGGCGCAATCCAACAAAAGTCTTACTCATGCTCTGCTTCAACTCCACGCGCTAATCTAATGAGTATCTTATGTGTCATCAACTTTTAAATATGTATTTTAAGTTTTTATGGCTCAAGTTTTTTCGCACCTGCCAAGCCTCTTGCGAAAACAGTTTCGAGCTCTTTAACTTGAATCGCGCCGACTCAGACAAATTCTTTTTCAGATAAATATTGAAGTACAAGGAAAAAGTTCTTGGCTGATGCTGAACAAGAAAAGAGCTCAGATAAGTTCTACAGTTCATTCATTAAGCGCAGTTATGGTCTTAGCTAGTAATCATCAACGGGGCTATAAACGATATTTATCGATTTGATGGCACAAGACGTGTGTCTATATAATAATACGCTCAATGTTTATGGGTTATACAAATGACAATGAATTTAGGCAACATTCAAGTGTTCATTCCATTGTCATTAGATATAGACAGACAACAATCGATATTTATCGATTTGTTGCAAATAAATTTTATTTGATCACTCAGTCGCAAGAACAAGCATAATAACTGTTATAGCTTGCCTAATTTATGTTTACAGGGTATTAAGTTGACAACAACTTTTAGGCGGAATCCCACCTTAGTCGCGTTTGTGTGGGCATTTGAATTTCCTTTTAATATGCGCTAACCCACCCGCAGCAGATGCCTCAAATTGGGCATATCAGTGGACAGCAACAACAGCAGCAGCAACTGTGACCAAAACTGGCCAAAAGCCAAAAGCCAGCAAAAAAGTCAAAGTCAAAGCCAAAGTTGCTTCATTTTTTTTTATATTTTTTTGGTTTGGTTTGTGTGTCCAAAATAAACTTTCATTTTTGTTGCGAGCCGACTTGAAGTTGGACTGTGAAAATATAATTAATGTATTTTAATCAAAGTGGACAAGAGCAGCAGCAGCAGCAGCAGCAGCAGCAAGAGCGCAAATATGGACATCCCACTTGAAAGGTTAAGCTAGAGATCTTGACGAGGCATTGAAAGCCATTTGCCATTGAACTCGCAGCCAAGCAACGTGCAACAATTGAACTTGTTGCAATTGTTGTTGTTGCAACATGCGCGCCTGGCACCAGCTGCGGCAGAAGCAGGCCATTGAATTGTTATTGCTAGCTCCAAGCTCTCTCGCTCTCTCTCCCCCTCACTTTTATTTCCATTTAATTAATTGCTGCGATTGTTGTTGTAGATTTTCCACAATTAAATCAGAGTTGGCTAACCATAAAACACACACACACACACATATATATATATATTAATTGATTGTTGCAGTTGCATTTGCACTTGCTGCCAAAATTAAAAAAAAAACTTTGCTTTCTTTTCAAGTTTAATGAACGTTAAGCAATTGTTCAAAGCAGGTAACAGGCAACAGGTGGCGGAGCGGGTGTGTGTTGGGGGTAGCCTGATTGCAACATTCAATTGCGAAGGTTGCTGGCCGCTGCTTGCTGCTTGCATGCCACTTTGCCACGTTTTGTGGCAAGCAAACGTTTTGTAATATCAAATTATTTCTACCAAAACTATTTGCCCCAAGTTTCCGTCTTCACAGCGAGCTGTTGCTCTCGATCGAGCTTTAGCAAATGCAATTAGAGAAGGCTGGCGAGGGGCGATTAGTTACTTCCTATTAGATTAACATTTCCTTTCTTTCCAAAATTAAAAACAATGAATTTACAAATTTTGTTCAGCGAGAAATTTGGATATCTTTGAAATGTTTTGATTGAGCAATTTAAACAGCCATAATTGGCTAGATAAAGTGGGTAACTGTCATAAACTGTTCCCACTTCTGTTATATCTCATATTTTTGTATATAAGCTCATAGCAAACTGTTACCATTTCTTGTTTAAATCATAACTAATAATATATAATAATATATTTAATAATATATAATTAATAATATATATTTTATTCCCAAACATTTTATAACCATTCTCTTGATAACAATGCAAACTGTTCCCACTTCTTTTATATATAATATAATATAATATATATAATAATATACATTTATTTCTTTAGTCTTATAGCAACATGAAATATTTATATTCTAATATAACAAAATAAAAATCTTTGCTCTTATTAATTATAGAATTCTTTTTAACTGTTCCCAGCTGTTAGCTCATTCAATATATGCTCCTACACATATACAACTATATATATATGAAGATCTTTCTAACTAAATGTGTTAAACTAATTTTCTCAATTAATGCCAGTTGAGAGTTAAGACCAAAACCATTTTTAAGCATAGATTGTTTTTGGCCAACACCTCGCAGCATTCCTCGCAGCATCACTCATCAAAAAATTTGACTAGATTCTGTCAATGAGCTGGTCACAGAGTGAGAGAGAGAGAGAGGAGAGTAAGAGAGAGATGAATAGAGCATGTCGTAAACTTAAATTGATTTGGCGCCGCTGGCAGCCCACACGAAAAAAAAAGAGTCAATCGAGCCATGAATGAAAAACGCCTACAAAACAAATATATATCTATAGACATATATATATATACAGATGACAGATCTGTGATGCGATCACAATGTGGCTTTGATTGAATGGTCTAATTAGAGTCTACTTTCTGACATAATTGGCGTGTAATGATAATTTGTAATGACAGACATTGAAGAGATTCGAAATGGGACTTGAAGCCAACTGACAAAACGCCTGCCGCAGCCCTTCAGCAGAAAGGGGCAGCGCGGCAGAGTTGCGGATCTTACATAAGCGTTACAAACGCGCTGCCAGCGCAGCGAGGTGTAACTAAGCAGCAGAGGAAGCAGAAGCCGACTGCTTGATACACGCTAAGCATTTCAGATATACTAAATCAAGCAGGTCTCCAGTTTCCAGTGTCCATACAGCCCAAGCTAAGCCACCCCCTTTGGCACCTGCTGAACGTGCATTAAGAGCAGCTATACGTTTTCTATATCCATTTAAATGGCAGCCGAGCAAAGTTTGTTTGTGTCCCGCAGCTGGCGTAGAATTTCGCACATGCCAAGCATAAAATTTATCTCATGTATCACTCGACGCGACTCGCCCCGTCTCGTCTCGTAAGATTTGTTTTCCATTTCAATGCATTTCATAAAATGCGAGGCGGAAAAACAGCTGAGCAAACAGTTGAAAGAAATTTGCATTTAAATTGGAATATTTTTGTTTGTTCAATTTTAAAATAAAAACTGAAAACTCTTAGCAAATTTGAGTTAAGAAACTGCGTGGAAAACTAAAAGTTAAAAATGGCTTTTATTTGCTTGTTAAACTAAAACCAATTTGTAGATCCTCAAACCTCTCATTATTAACTATAAACAAATATAAATATAGTTAAATTGTTTCTATATTTTTGAAATTTCTATGTTTTCTGCAATACTTGAAAACTGCAATTTTCTAAAATGGAAATTCTGCTAATATATATGTATGTATGTGAGTATATGTATGTATGTATGTATGTATATATGATGCATCATATATCTATGTACATATGCATATAGTCAAGTCTGCCTGAAATCGTATCATTTGTTGTTTAAATTTACTTTACGCTGCGCTGCAGACTTTAATATAAAGAATGGGTTAGCACTCTCCTCCTCGATTCTCATGAATTCAAGTAAGGCTTGCTGGCTAGCCTGCTGGATGAAGTGTTTTTTTTTGTGAGTGTGTGTGTGCGATAGTGTTCTTCTCAAAAGTGATGTAGAGTATGTAGAGTATGTAGAGTATGTAGAGTATGTAGAGTGTGTAGAGTGTGTAGAGTATGTAGAGTATGTAGAGTGTGTAGAGTATGTAAAGTATGTAGAGTATGTAGAGAATGTAAAGTATGTAGAGTATGCAGAGTATGTAGAGTATGTATGCATGTATTATGTACGAATTGATGAACTGCAGGCCTGTGCGGGCACATCTCATTCTCTGCTCAAATGCTCATATTAAATATTAACATCATTATACTGCTTGTAGATCTCAATGTTAATGAGTTACAGCACACATACATACATACCTAGCCGTGTATATATATGCATATATATTTACATAAATAAGAATGTTTGCTAAAGCAATTGATAATTAGAAACGGGTTTTCTATTCCAAATAACAGCTTATGTAAATAGAGTTAACATTTCAAACTCTAATTTAAGCATCAATATTTCATTATCGAATTGACAATTTCCTATTAGGCAAAGCGAGAATTCTCAACATTTCGAAGTTAACGAAAAAAAATCTTGAAGCAGTTAAAAAAGTGATGGCATTATTTCTTTTGAATTATTTCCAAAAATCAGTTTAACTTCATACAAATAAAGGGAATGGAGTGAAAGAAAGAAAACGAAAGTCGCTCAATCAAAATATTTAAATAGATTAAATTAAATGCTATTTGCATAAAGAGGTTTTTTTTTTATCAATTTGGCTGCGTGACAATTTGGTGGCAAGTTTGTTGCTTAAGTCTTTTGAGTCGTGTCAGCAACAATAAAAACAAAAACAAAAACTATATGTCATTGTTATCGATATAAATAACGGTAAAAGACGCAATGCAGTAACAACAACAGCGATGTGAACACTTTAATGAGCTTTTATTGGCATAATTGCCAGCAACAACAACAACAACAACAACAACGACATCAAATAAAACGAAATGAAATGAATGTCTAAATAAAATACAGCTTGTTTATATCTATAACTGGTTTCCAGTCATTAGCAATGAAACAATCATAGTTATTTAAACAAAATGCAAATGATTGCGTCACTTACGGCCGCTGCACGGTCAAAAGCAGATAAAGATAAAAATAACGAAAATAGAAAGAAAATAAAAACACATTTAAATTGCGCGCTTACGAAACGAAATGAATAGCATTAAAAAAGGTAGCCGGAGATAACTGTTTTTTTTTTCATATTTTTTTTGCCATCTATTGTGGCAAATGAAATGCGCAAATATATATTGGCTTATAATGGAATGTGGAAAGCGGAGGCTAGTGCTGCTAATAGCTTGAGCAAGTACTTTTGGCTAGCGCTAATTGCAAGTGTGCCAAATTCCAAGCTGCTAATTGGAAGTCGCCCTAACAATGGGGGAGAACTGTCAAAAAACCCAATTTGATTCCGGAGCAAAACTAACCAACACTAAAACGCAGTGTGCACTAAATTACACAGACGACGTTTATTATTTACGTACAAAACAGACAAAAGGGAAATAAAAAATACAAAAGGTGCAGCAACAACAACATTGACTGCAGGTGCCTGCTCTCTCTCTCACTCTTTCTCCCTCTCCCTCCCTCGTATACTCTATGTGCGTGCGTGTGTATGTGTGTGCATGCTTGCAATCTTTCACTTTTTTGTGTGCCGCTCCAGTTTTTTGTAAATTATTTCTCGTCTCTTTCCATTATTATTATTATTTTTGCCTTGATTATACACACGCGATATAAACATACACACATACATACATTTATTCATATGAATGTATGCAAGTGCATGGCTGGAAAGTTCGCTTTAGACGTTATGCACTTTGGAAGGCCCTTTGCTCCTCCGCCACTGCTCTTCCGCTGCCTTCTAGCAAACATTTGACATACTTTGTATTTCAGCATTTCAATTGTTTTCTGTTATTCTTTCGTGTTTCGGTGTTTTTTTTTTTCTGTTGTTTCGTGTGTTGTTTTCTACGCAGCTAAACAACTTTCTTCTCATGCGTTTTGAGGGGCGCGCGTTGTGCAAAAGTATTTATGATAAATTTCACACACTCATACACACATGCATAGACGGCATAAGCATAAGCTGGTATAGCAACAAAACTCGCCACTAAAAACGCACACACACACATGCACACGCATACAGTTCAGTGAGCACAGGCAAAGGCACGGGCGCAGACAAAAGTTTAAGATTCTTTATTATTTACTACATTTTTGGCATTTTTTTAATATTTTCGGCTTATGTGTGTGCACAACTGTGTACTAACACAAATACGATCTATAAACGGGAATGTAACAAATTTCATTACCAAACGCACACATATACATATATATATACAAACACACACACTCATAAGTGCAAGGCAAAGTAAAGCCGACCGCTGCGCACGCTACTTCGTTAACGATCGCCGAGAGACTGATCCGAGCTTTGAGACATGCGTAAGCTTCAAGCTGAGCAACGAGCTTTGAGTGCTGTTAATTAACAGTATATGTAAATACTGGAATTTAATTAAAATTATAGCCACCTTTTTTAATGACTTCAGAATTAAATAAAACAATGACTCTAGGTGAAAGTAAACAAATAATTTGATTGTAATTCAAATTATACTTATTCACAACAGCTAATACTTTTAGTGTTGTAAAATAAAAACTGCTGTTACTTTCCGATAAACCACACAGCTGACGGTTGACATATCGACACACCTCCACATTAATTCTAACAAACAATTTTTGTCGATTTGGTGTAAATTACATTTATTTTGTTTGGTTTGGCTTTCACAGTTATAGCATGGGTAATTCATTGGGGTTCATAAGCGAAGACGATGACCTATTTGACTTACCCGAGGATGGATTTGGCTACAATGTTATCAATTTCACAGTGGATGCCATGGATGTGCATTTTCGTCATCAAAACAATCACCCAAACAATCTGCCAGTTTGTGAAAAGCCAAACGTAGATAAATTTCGAGTGAGCATGAAATTGATAACAATAATCTTGTTGTTTACACACAACAATTGCAAATAATTACAGAACACAGATATGTACAAAGAGGTGAAAGCACGGTGTAGCTTTGTAAGCAAACCAACGGAGCAGCGTTGGAACTTAATGCACGCCCTGCAAAAGCGAGAAAGTGGCCTTGCATATCCTGGCAGCGATTCCTTTTCACCTAATCAACAACGATATTTCTCTAATATGTATATACCGAATCATAGATCAATGCGCTTAATGTCGCTCGATGCCAAAGTGTTTGTATCCAAGTTCAATAAGACGGGCAGCAAACTTTTAACAGCTTGTCAAGGTCAGTTCCAGTTCCAGAGTTCCAGTTCCAGTTTGGGTTATCAAATAAATTAATGCGCAATTGAACTTTACAGATGGCTTCGTGCGCATTAATGATGGCTCCAAAGGCACTTATCACCTGCTAAATAGAATAAATGCACGCGATGTACAGTGGAGCATTACAGATGCGGATTTTAGTCCGAATGGCCAGCATTTTGCATACTCTACTTGGTCACGTTCTTGTAAGCATTTATTATAAATAGATAATGCATGTATATTTATATTTTTTTATCTCTTTTACGCTCTCTTTCTCTCTCTGTGTAGTCTATATAATGCCTATTGATGGCTCCGACGATGATTGCCAATGGATTGATGTAAACGAAACTTCAAGCAGTCGGGTTGCTATATTCTCAATTCGTTATTCACCAACGGGCGATAAAATTATTGGTGGCAGTAATAATGCCACGGTAATTATTGGAGATGTCGAAACACGTGCTACACAAATCCTGCATACCCATCGCATGCCTTTAACGGATGTGAATGCCGTTTGTTATGTCAATGACAATGATCCGAATGTGATAATCGCTGGTTGTGACGATGGTTTGTTAAAGGTTTATGATTTGCGTACCTCATTTCGCAGCCGCAGTTTGTCCAAAAGTGTTGTTTCTTTTATTGGACACTTTGATGGCATTACATATATTGATTCACGTAATGATGGTTACCATGTGCTCTCCAATTCCAAGGACCAAAGCATTAAAATTTGGGATATGCGCAAGCCAAGCAATTTGCGAAATCGGAGCAACGCCCGGCAACATCAGTTGGCGATGGCCACTTGGGATTACCGTTGGGATCGAGTGCCACGCGAATGTAAGCAGCTGTTGAGAATTATAATTAGTTAGCTATTAAATGTATTATGTATAAATTAAGTTTATAGTATAAATGGTAAGAATATTGTGTGTAAGCGAGCCTTACTTTCCTCACCAGACTTTTAAGAGCATTGTCCGCAAAGTAGAGTCAAGATCGAACCTGAAGTCTACAGTAAAAGGCGCTGAAATTATTGGTAGTCGCAAAGAAAAAGCGGTTACAAGTTTATATCCATTTAGTTATTATATAATGCAATAATTATTAACTTTTTACGGACTCCTTTTTTACAGTTTACAATCCACATAAAGCTTTAGATGGTGATAGCAGCATTATGACGTATCGTGGACATCGTGTTAGTAAAACGCTGCTTCGCGCCAAGTTTTCACCTATGGAGCAAACCGGCCAACGTTTCATATATACGGGCTGTGCCACGGGTCGCATAATAAGTACAAATGTAATATATTTACATAAATCTACAGCTACTCATATATATTATTTCTTCACAGTTTATGACGTGCTGACGGGCAAAATACGTGAGGCTATTGAGGGACATAAAAACGTAATACGCGATCTGGACTGGCATCCAGTGCGCTCTGAAATTGTATCCAGCTCCGTAAGTCAATGCCTTTGTAATAATATCTGATCTAAACTATTTCGTTATTATTTTTGCAGTGGGATACGCATGTTAATTTAAATAATTATAATAGAAATATAGCGATGCAGAGCTTGAAACGTCGTCGCAGTCAAACGTATGAGAATCGACCGTTGCGTCGTTCGCGTCGTTTAGCTAATCGGAATAATACACCTGAGTAGGAGGCCTTTGATATTTGCATATTGTATAGCTTTAATTATTAACAATTAGTAATTAATTATAAAACATGTTCAGCTGTTAAATCATACCTCTACGAGTGACACGTTCATCTATGTTCATATATACACACACATAAATATATGTATATGTATATAAATCAAAAAATAAAAAAAATCAGCTGCACAAAAACTCTCCTCTGAAGACTGAAGACAAATTATGACACAGAGGAGAGCTCTCTACAGACAGCAACACAACGTAAGATGCTCTTAAATAAAAAAAACAAACACTCATTATTTTTATGTACGCGCGCATACACCTTGGCTGGTTTTTATTATTATATATAGAGTATATATATATATATGTAATTGTTACACATTAAAAAATGGAAACTATGTACAAAAAAACTAATATATTACCTACAAGTTAAGAATTCAACCGTTGTTTAATATTAAAGATTTACATCTGTTAATCTTTATGTTTTGAATTTTTAACTCAGCTACAGCCCTGAGAAGGCATTATAAGTGTTTATCTTTTTAATATGCGAACTCTTAAGTTTCTTAAATGTTAGTTTGCTAACCATTTTGCGTGTTCGCTGTTCATCTGACTGATGCCCATATTTCGCCTGTCTGCCCTCCCACAGACTCATGATGCGACACGCATCCGACTTTACCTCCACGATCTTCAGTTCAATGTTCTCGTCGAAACTGTAGCCAGGTATTCCGCTTAGTGTTGAATTCGTGAATGCTTGCATATCTAAGATGTGAAACTTTTCTGCACAAAATGAAGAGATTTGTAAGACATTGTATGAGTTGAGCAAGCTTTTCAATTGCTCCATTGATAGATAGCTTGCGCCACTATTTTCTGATGCAGCTGTCGCGTCACTGGAGCATTCAATTTCATCATCTGTTGCACTTACATCAGTTTCGGGCTGCTTAGATTTCTTCTTATTGGCGGGCACTGGAAGCTCTGTGGAGATGTCTTGAAGCTCATCCATATTAGAGGGTTTGCTTTTCTTCGATTTCTGTTTAGATTTAGCTTCCTCTTGCAATTGTGGCTGCACTAAGTCCTCTGTGTCCTCTGTTTTACTCTTCTTGTCAGCTTTTTCGTCGATTTCTTTTGGAAATGGGTCCTCTTCTCTATCCTGTGTTTTACTCTTCTTACTTTTCTTCTTGGCAGGTTTTTCGTCGATTTCTTCTGGAATTGGGTCCTCTTCCCTATCCTGTGTTTTACTCTTCCTACTTTTTTTCTTGGCAGGTTTTTCGTCGATTTGTTCTATAATTGTCTCCTCTTCCTTGTCCTCTGTTTTACTCTTTTTGCGTTTTTTCTTGGCAGGTTTCTCAGTTTTCTCTTGTCCTGTTTCGTCTTGCAAGTCAGATTCCTTTAGCTCTTCTTTGTCTTCTATTTTATTTTTCTTGCTTTTCTTCTTGGCAGGTAATTCATTAGATTCAGGTTGCTTTTGAAATTCGAACTCGTTTATCTTATCTTCTTTGTTTTCTGTTTGACTGTTTTTCCTTTTCTTGCCAGAGTTGTTCTCAGGAATTATGTTCTCTGTTAACTCTGGCTTCTCAATGAGCTCTTCTTTGCTCTTTTTGCTTTTCTTTTTGGGCATTTTTTCTATACGCTCCTCATCTGCATTGCTCTGCTCGTTTTTATTATGTTTAGACTCTTCTAACGCTGGAACTAGTTCGCTGAGTTGTGTCAAATCTTCCGCAACCTTTACCTTATCCTTCTTTTTCTTTTTGCGCTTTGGCTCATTAGTCGCTTCTGTACCCGGGTCTTCTTTCTGCTCTGAATTCGTACTCTCTTCGGCTGCACGCTTTGATTTCTTTTTCTTCCTCGACGGTTGTTCTTCAATTGTTTCCACTGCCAATTCAGTTTCTGCTATCTCAATCTCCTCTTCTTTGCCTTTATCCTTCTTCTTGTGTTTCTTTTTAGCGGGCGCTTCTTCACCGTTTTCGTCTTCGATTACTAATGCATTGGCTGATCCATTTAATGTGGTATTTATTGTATTCTTATTCGCCAACCTTTGTTTTATTGCCTCCATTTTCTGTTTGAAGTAATCATTGACAGAGAGTCCAGTGCTTACAGTTTTAACGCCCGCAAAGTTGGGATTCACAGGCTTCTCCTCTTCCATTTCTTCCTCTTTCTCAATCTGCACTGGAATCTCAATTTCATCTGTGGCCTTCTTTCCAAATATATTGGCCAGATCCTTTTCACTGTATTGTGAAAGATCCTTGCCACGTGTGAATTTCTTGTAATGTACGCGAGCTTTGCTATCTTTGGATTTCTCCTCCAGTGAAATGCCGCTTAACTTTTCCTTGAGTTTCTTTGGCTGTGCCTCTTTAACAGCGGCTTCTGGCGCTTTGAAACCAAAGCCCATGGGTCGGGCGTTTTCTTCTGAATCGGATGCATTGTCATTCGCTTCATTTCCGTTCTCCTCCTCTACATTTAGTGATTTTAGCAAGCCATTGAAGCCCTCCTCATGTATGGTCCATTGATCATCGCGTAATTCGTAGCCCAATCCTAGAGCGTCGTTCTTAAAGCGCACTCGTATAAATTCCTGAGAACCATTCTCGTTGGCACCCAGACCACGTCCTTTCGCCCAGCCCATTTTTTCCATCATTTTCATGCCGAAGCGCGTATCATCTACCGTCAAAATAAAATAAAATAAATAAATTCACAGGTTTTATTATTCTTTTTTGTGTTCACCTTCGTAGAGCGCCTTGCCGCGCGGACTCAAATTGTAGCGCTTGCGACGACGCGTTTCTGCGAGCATTGCCATTATTATTATATTATATGGCTGTATGCAGGTTTAAATCACTTTACGTATTATGTTCAATAACAATAAAAATTAAATAATAATATTAATAGAAATTAACTTTTAGCTGCCGATACAAACGCTTCCCATGCCAAGCACGTGTTGAACAGCAGCAAAAGAAAATCGAAAACAGCTGTTAGCTTGTACCCAAGACAATATCGGGTGTATCGTGTATGGGCCAAAGGCTGGCAATATATAGCTTAGCACATGTAATGTTAGAGTTGATGTAACTTAATTCGGGCTGACATAATTATTATTTTAAATGTTTCATTTTCCACATCATAACATTTTTCTGTCTTAGCTTACGCTACTAGCAAAATGTTGCCTTGCATGAAACGTGTGTGAGCCACAATAAATTATGTTAAGCTGCAGTAGACGAAAGGAACAAGAAATAGCTGTTCGGTGGCGCATACACGACAATAATTACAGTTTTCACGTGTGTGACATTCGTTTTACGTTGTTAAGCACATTCAATTTTAAATTTAATAAAACACATGTAATTTTATTATCGATTCATATTTCATCTAACGTAATGTCAAATTAAAAAGTTTGATCTAATGATATGGTTTCTTGCATTTTGCATGACATGTTGTAACGTGTGTGAGCCCCATCAAACCAAGTTCAATTGTGCTTGATGGCAGTCAAAGAGCCGCTGAAGCGGCGAAATCTTTTGTTTATTTACAATTTAGGCATATTTAAAATATTTTTAATATGGATTTAAGTGGAGATGTCGATGCGATTATATCGCAGGCTTCAGATTGGAATTTTGCTGGTGACTGCGCGCTGCTGGAGCTAATGAAACGCATCTCCCAAGTGGGCGTGGATTTTGATAAAAAAATTATCAAATTTTTATTAATCACAATGATTTTCAGAATCTGCAAGAGCGGGGCGAACGAACGAGTCAAAATTTAATCCAATTTGAAACGAACGTAAGACGTGCTGATATTGCTCTGGATAATGCAACAAATAGTTTGCGCTCGTTGCAATTCGGACAGCAATTCGTGGAGTATCGCGTGGAGGAGGTGGAAGATGACGATTTTGCGTTGCCTGAGGAGCAGGCGAAGACGGTATTCATGAATATAATGTTGCAATTGTGTATAGCTTGAACTTAAGCTCTTCTTCCAATTATAGCCTGAGCCTCCGCTGAAGACCTCCCAGCAGCTGGCTGAGGAGTTTCTGCAGAATAATTTGCAAATGTTTAGAAAGAACTTTGAGGCAGTCACAATTGAAGTGCCCGACTCGGATGATGAAGACGGCGCTGTAAATGCCACGTAAGTAATGCCATTTCATATAAAACTTCTATTATCATTCTTTTATTATATATCTCGTGCAGCACTGTTTACCGGGATAAGAATCCCTATGATGCTATCCCATTGCCCTATATTATTGGCTCTAAACAATGGCAGGAACACAAATATGCGGGGCTCTATGATAGCGCTGAAAACAGCGAGGAGGAACAGCCCGAGCAGTTCTCCTCCAGCTCCTCGGATGAGCAGGAAACAGCTGAGCCAGCAAAGGCAACGCCCCTACAACAATCAGATCCATCACAGCTATCGCTGCAATCTGATTCGTCTTCGCTCGCCTCGCTCCCCAAGGAGGTGCCAATGCCGAGACAACCACCGTCTGTAGCTGCACCTGTTAACCAAGCTGCTGCTCGCCCTACAGCTCAACCTCGACCTATTATCAGCATGCATAGAAATCCACATGAGAGGGATTTATTTACAGCGTTGCGTGCTTCGCCTCCTAGCGATGATCCGCCATCCAGTTCATCCTCGCTTAACTCCTCTCCAGCGGTTTCTCATGGAAACGTCGCAGCAATGAACCAATCAAGAGCAAACGTTTCGCTCAGCTCGAGCAGCAGCAGCGTTAGCAGGGTCATACAAGCGGCAGGCAAACAAACTCCGCCTAAATTATTTGATGATGCACTTCCAGCAGTTGGAGCAGCCCAGCCTGCTGCGATGCCCGTTGCAGCTACCAGCGAAGTAAAACCCGTTGCTGCTGTGAGTCAGATCAAGCGAAAGCCTGTAAATCTCTTCAATGACGATGAGTTCAATTCGTTTATGTCAGAAATTGTGGACAAGGTGCAAGCAAAGTCAGGCAACAACTCCAAAGCAACTGTGGCCAAGCCCAAGGAATTGCCTGCTCCACAGGAAGTTAAATCGAAGCCAATTGATACAGCTTCACGTAGACCAAATCTCTTTGAGGACAGCCCACCATTGAGTCCTAATTTGCAACCAGCAACTGTTGTACAGCCCGCCAAGAAGCTGCCTACATCGCTCTTCGATGATTTGGATGACGATGTCGACGACTTCTTGAGCTCCCTAAAGCCCAGAGCAAAGCCACTGCAACAAACATTGAAAAAGTCCCTATTTGATGACGATGATGATGTGGATATAGATGATATATTTGCGAAGAAGAAACCGATAGGGCAGCCAGCTAAACCAACTGCGAAAGCGCCGCTGTTCGATGATCTACAAGATGACGACCAAAAAGACATCTTTGGCAAGCCATCAAGAGAAGTTGAGAAGCAGCCTGTGCCTGAATTGCCAACAGCTGCAGTGCGCACTGCCAAAGAGACGCCCACAGAGGCAGCTTCACTTGTCAACGAAGCCTTTTTGTTCGATGATGATCTAGCCGATGATCGAGCTGCTCAGGCTTCAAAAGAAGCTATGAAACAACCAACAGAAGTTGAGTCAGTGCAGCCAGCAACTGCGAGTCCGATTGCCCGGCAAAAGCCGACCAGCAAAGTCTCGCTGTTTGATGACGATGAAGATGATGATCAGCTTGTCCAAAACATCTTTGGCCAGAGCTCCAAGGAACTTGGGAACAAGCAAAAAGTGGCTGAGGCTGCACAACCAGCAGCTGAGGAGCAGCCAAAGCGAAGTCTCTTCGATGATCTGGACGATGATGATCTATTTGCCACGCCCAAGTCAAATAAGCCTGCATATGCTGCAGCAGAAAGGGAAACTAAGAGACTCGTTGAGCAAGCACGAGCAGCAGATGTAGTTGCCAAGCAAATGGAGGATCCACAAGACATAGCAGAACACGCTGAAAAAGCTGAGAAGCAGCAAGCTAGCAAAGATTCGACTGATAAGGCGCAGCTGCAAATGCCTGCAGCAGCTATATTCAATGAAGATTTTAGCGATGCGGCAGTAATAAGAGATTCAAAAGAGATTAAAGCAGTGGAAGAGCCAAGTAACAAAGCAGAAGAGGATTCGCCAGCTGAGCAGCCAAAGTCTGAGAAGGAAGTGAAGCCAGTTGCTAATCCTGATGCGCATCCTAGAGCTAAGGCAGCGAATGAGCAGTTATCCAGTAAGCAGATAGAGCTAGATGTGAAGCCTGCTGCCAAGTCCGAGTTACCTCCTACAGCTGAGCCAGAGATGGAGCAGCCATTGAGCAATGAGAAAGAGCGAGTTCAGGAGGCTGAGTTGACTGATTGGAAGCCTGAAGAAAACTTTGAGGCTGATATGCAGTCAGAGAAAGCAGAATCAACTGAGGATCAGCAGGATCCGATTATCAGTCTCGTTGCTGAGCTAAGTCAAGGCAAAGCCAAGAAGGAGACGCGTGCATCCGAAGATGTGGCTGCTGCAAAGCAAGCAATGCAAAACTATTCAAGCCTCTTCTCGGATGAGCCGCCCGATGATAGCGAGTTCTTTCAATCTCTGGCCACCAGCAGCCTGACCAGCCTGAGCGCCTCCAAGATGTTCGACAGCGAACACGAACAGGACTTTTATGAGCCCGCATTGCCCGATCTGCCAGCAGCTGCAGAGAGCAGCAAGGATTATGGTGGCATGCGTTTGTTTAGCGATGTGCCGCCAGACGATGATGATGATGAAGTGGTGCAGAAATCTCAGCCTGCACCAGTGACAGCTTCAGCTCCTGCTCAGCAGGAATCGAACACACCAAAGCGGATTCACACCATTTTCTATGATGACTTTAGTGAAACAGCGCGCGCAGGCGCAGTTGCGTTCTTGGATGAGCAACCTCCAGCGGTTGTGGCTAAACCCAGCTCGCCCATCAAGAAACTGCAAATGCCCAACATAAACATCAATGTGCAGGCGCTGCTGCCTAGCGCAAAGCTTCCCAAAAAGCAGGAGGAGCCAGCTCCCACTCCCGTCATTAGCCAAGCTCCAAGTCCAGCCTTGAAGCAAGTGCCAAACTCAAGTCCCAGCGAATCGGATAATATTCTGCAATGCATTGGCAAGACACGCGTGCGTGGCCCTGCTCATCGACGACCCTCAACGCGACGTGCTAGGCGAGCCAACTACGCCCAGAGCTTGCTAGAGGCACAGCCAGCTGACAGTGTGGTCTCTGCTTCACTGTCATCAACTACTACAACCACATCTAGTGCACGCAGCTCTAGCAAATCCACTGGGCAGCTGCCTAGCTTTGACAGTGACGACAACGAAGAGCAGGCAGCAGATGATGCCTTGTCCAAGGTCTTTGCACAGGCTGCCACGAAGATAGCTGTCAAGGAACCAGAGCAAGCTGCGAGGGCCAAGCCAACTCTGTTTCTGGACAGTGATGGAGACGATGATAACTATGCGCTCTTTGGCAAGGCACTGCAAGCAAATGTGGCAACCATTGCTCCAGCTGATCCAAGAGCTACTCCAGCGGCCGTTGCTGCTGCTCCAACAGAAACTACTTCAACTGCCTCGCCAGCAGCAACTACTTCTGTCACTCAAGCAACAGCAGTTCCAGTGGCCTCGTCAGCAGAACGTGCAACAGGAGCTGCTCCGTCAGGTGCTACGTCTACGATGCCTTCAGCAATGAATCCTGCAGTGCTTCAAGCAGAATCTACTTCAGTTGCTTCATCAGCAGCAGTTGCTGCAATTGCATCAGTGGCTCCAGTAGTAACGCCAATATCTGCACCAGTTGCCTTGGTATCCACGCTACCACCAGAGGATGATATGAAGAAGCCCCCAGCCAAGTCGGCTTTCTTTTTGGACAGCGATGAGGAAGAGGATGATAGTAACAGTTTTCTGTTTAGCCCAGCATCAGCAGCCCCTCCGCGCAGAGCCGCTGCTGGGCCACCCAAATCCTATGTATCCTTCCTGGACAACAACGATGAGGACGAGGATGCACTTTTTGCAGCGGCAATAAGCGAAAGAGCAGCCAAATCAGCTGCAGCTGCAGCGCCATCTCTTGCTCCTTCAATTCCAACGAACGAGAAGCTCAAAGCCGCAGCTAAAACGTTCCTGGACAGCGATGATGAGGATGGGGATGCTGCACTCTTTAACCCAACTAAGTCAATGGCTAAGCCAACTCTGAAGAATGAGTCCAGGGACAGTAAAGCTATCACAGCCTTGCCTAAAGAGCAGAGCAAATCGAAGCCTCTGAAAACCCAACTCTTTGATGACAGCGATGATGATGATGATGATCTGTTTGGCAGCAGAGCTGCTAACCCACCCAAATCCCAGCCAGCTGCAGCAATAAGCCAAGCTACAGTGTCTGCCAGCAGCAAAGGGCAGCAAGCCAAGGCAAAGGCAATCATCAAACCCAGCAAAAGTCTCTTCAGCGATGATGAGGATGACGATGATCTGTTTGGCAGTGGTGCAGCTGCTTCAGTTGCACCTGCCGGTGGTGCTAAGCGTGCTGCAAGGCCTGCTGCAGCAAATGCAACAAAAAAGCTAACAGCCACGCCCATCCAGGGCAGTTCCGCAGATATAGCGGATAATCCGCTAGCCGATCTATTAGGACCTTAGGGAGCTTTAACAACAAAAGAAATCATATTTAATTACTTCAATTATGTATATTTACACTTAACGATTTGTTTATGTTAATTACACAACTCTACAAGAAAACAGTTTCAAAAATTTGTTAATCTCTAGTGAATTAATTAACAATACAGTGAACACTCGATAGTTAGACTAGTAACTAAAATTGTTAACTCTATACAGATTGAAGCACATAACATTTATATACTATATATATACCTAAAATATATATATGTATATATACTCTGGATTGGTACAAGCAGTCGACTTCATATAGTCAGCTTTTTTTGTCTGCCATCTGTGGAGCGATCACTGCACAAAACGCTTAGCATTAGAGTTAATGCGACTTTAATCTATAATTACTTGAGGAATTGCAGGTTTTAAGGTTTAATTACTTATTAATTACAGCTTTTAGATTTTAATTAGTTGAGTAATTACAGCTTTCAGGTATTTTTAATCAACAGTTAACTACAAATTAACATTTCAAATTTAAATTACTTGAGTAATTACAGCACTCAGATGTTAATTACTGAAGTAATTAGCCTAAAATCCCTTTTGAATCTGAAATTTGTCAAGTAATTAGGCTTATTAGTGTGACTTTACTTAAAAAAAACTGCTAATTGGAAGTAATTCCAAGTAATTCGTGGTAATTACAAGTAATTACTGCAAGTAATTCCTACTTCTAATGCCGAAATCGTTGTCGCTCAGAAATGATAATGTTCGCATTCGGGCGTAGAGCACTTATATCTAAATTTTATACAGCTAGAACCTCAATTGATAACGTTTGCGAACTGCAGTTGCAGATGAAACGAAACAAAAACTGTAATTGAGTTAGTTTTGTGGCTCTTTGGTCGTTATTCCGAGGAATTTCTTGTGTGTGGCAGTCGAGCGAGCTACCACTGATGAGTATGATATATATTTTATACATATATAAATATACATATACATATATATATATATGTGTGTGTGTGTGTGTGTGTGTATGACTGGAGCTCAGTGCAAAGCTCTACTAAAGAGCCACATCTCGATACTTGCGATAGTCATCGGACTCATTGCCCAGTGACAATTTGCTGTTGGCTGTGATGTAGGGATTGGCATAGTTGGCATAGCCGAAGCCGCCGTAGTACTGCAGATGCTGTTGGTGCAGCTGCTGCTGCTGCAGATGATGTGAGCCGCGTCGCTGCTGTCCAAGCATTGTGCAGCTGCCCGTTACGCTGCAGGCCGAGGGGCGGCGATAGAGATTGGATGCGGCTGCCGCAGCTGCCTGTTGCTGTTGCTGCTGCAGCAGCATGGCCAAATAGTATTGCTGCTGCTGCGTGTAGTTCTGCAACAGGTTGTTGCCGTAGGCAGCTAGATCATTCTGCACCTTGCTAATGCCATCGAGATTCTCGAGTGAGATGCAGTTCCGAGCCAGCTTCTTCTGTTGGCCATGTCGATGCTGCTGCTGCTGCGAAGCAGGTGGCGGCGTCAGCTGCTTGGGCTCTATGGAACAGTAGATGGGATCATTGCTGGCGGAGCCAATCAACGAAGGCGGCGACGGACGATGCGAATCCTGCAAATTGTGCTTCAGATCATCTATGGTTATATTGAAGTACTTAGCATTCTTGTCCTCCGTGTCCAGCACATGACGCGGATTGTACATGCCGGGCAGCGTGCAGCGCAAGTCCATCAGCGATTGCGCACGATGTCCCGGATTCGAGCTGCTCCTCTGGCCAGGCACATATTGCTGAGGTGCAAACATGCTGGCATTGAACTCGTTTTGCGAGCCAAACAGCTGGTTAGATCCCGCTCCGTTGCCCAAGGGCAACTTCGTCTCATCGCACAGCTGATAGCCCGCATTCTCGAAGCCGCTCAGACGCTGGCTGGACCGCCTCGAGTCCGCCTTGGTCATGGGCACACTGGGCGCTGGGGTTTGCAGCGAGAGACGAGTCGCTAGACCTTGCAGCTGATTCAGCACCTGCGTCTCACGACGCCACTTAATGCCGGTGGGAATGACGCAGATCAAAGCCAGGCAGTTGATGATGAGCCTTATCAAGTAGGAGGTTAGCTCCGTTAAGCCATGCACCGACTGCAGACCCTGTGAATCGCCAGTTACCAGAATTAGACGCGCTCTCACTCAGTCTCTCTGTCTGGCTCAATTACTCACCCAATGCTGTGTGGTCATTAGCATCACTAGCACCAGTTCCGGTATGGACAGCAGGCCAATGACAGCCGACCAGGCAAATAGAGGCCAGCAGAGCCCACTCACGAGGCCATGAATGAGAATGGTCGTGGCCACAAACATCACAAAGTACAGTGTGCATAGCGTATAGGCGGCGAAGGGCAGCTCGCCATGCGCCTCCAGCAGCCAAGAGACCTCACACGAAAAAGCGCCCAGGTAGACAATCTGTGCAGCAGGTGAAATTGATGCAAGAAAAAAGCGCAAACATAAATCAAAAAATTGAATGGAAAGAAAAAAGCAAAACGGAAATCTCTATATAAACTGGAGTTGCAGATGAAGCAGCAGCTGTGGTGTGATGCTGTGGCCACTTGAAGAGCCGGAGACACATTTGCGCCGCACTCATCTATCAATCAATTAATGAGTCTTGTCTAACTGTCTGTCTGCCTGTGCGTCTCTCTGTCTGTTTGTCTCTCTGTCATAAATAGTCGCAAAAAAGTTGAAACGATTTCATTTCATTTTCACTTAATGGCGCAAATAATAACGAAAAAAAAACATATTGTGGCAAGTTGATAACAGTACCCACAACAGTTTACAAAAAAAAAACCGACAAGAAGCTTGCAAGCGGCTGCTAACGACTGTCCAATACTTGTTCAAGCTGAAAGAACTTAAGATAGATAAAAATTTCAGTTAAGATAAACGACGTCTTACGACATGCCACAATCAGGATTACAGGGTATACATAGTGTCTGCATATACCCGATTTCATATCTCTGTCGGACCGCTAGCTTCAATCATTTAATATCTCTGGTCGCTATGCTACTTCCACGACAGTTCTATCACAGCAAACACCGAAAGCTAATATACCCCTTATTTTCTTGGCTTGCTGAACGAGCATATTAAGTGTGTATAAGTGTAAATCACGAATTGGCTTACTTACCAGCAACAGGCCCGCTGCCACGCAGCAGATAATGAATAGATTCGCCTTTATAAAGCGCTCCATGATGCGTTCGTTCCAAAAGTTTTGTATGCCGTTCCCGTTCCCGTTGCCTTTGATGCTGCTGTTCTTCTTGTTGCTGTTGCTGTTGCTGTTGTTGCTGTTGTCTTTGCTGCCAGCGGGCCGTTTCGGCTTCTTGAACGGGGACGGCGAATGCGTTTCACTGGCCTTCTGATAATTCATGATCGCGTTGTTTCGTTGTTTGTTGTTTGTTGTTGGCCAAAAAAGAAAATAAGCTTTGATTTCGGTCGGCCTTGGTCTTGGCTGTTGGGTCAGTGGTGCGAGGCGATGACAAGCTAGTTCTAGTTCTACTTGGGATGCTTTCTTGTATGTTTCAATGATGAGTTTCGTGGCGCTGCGAATGCGAAAGCGTTAAGCGGCCTAATTGAGGCTTGTCATGGTTTTTTGGTTTTTTGTTTTTTTTTTTTTATTTCTTTTTCTTTTTCTTTTTCTGTTAAGCTGCCCCTGAAATGGAAATGCAGATGAGTGTTAATGTGTAAGTGAGTGTGCGAGAGTGTGGCTAGAGATGTGTGTATGCTTAACAAAAGACTTAGGCAACGAACTTGTTTTGCGGCCAGCTAACGGCATGCCACTAGAGATTCACATTCTGATTCGAGTCAACGATTTTCACTTTTTCTTGAAACAATATTTGTTTGCAAGTTCGTTGCCTAAGTCTTTCGTTCTTATTAGTTTGTTGCCTAAGTCTTTCGAGCTAGTTGTGTTAATGCTGATTGAGCAGCTCTTTTCACTTTAGTCTATGTTTGCTTGAAAAGTTATGACCCAAGTCATTGCTTCCTTGAAGTTCGTTGCCTAGGTCTTTTGCTCTTCAAGTTTGTTGCGGAAGTCATTTTGCTATAGCAGATCAAAAATATATAAACGCATTTGTTTACCTCTTGAACATTTATTTTTCATCTATTGAACAAGTGCAAGTTCGTTGCCTAAGTCTTTATTTCTAACAAGTTCGTTGCCTAAGTCTTTAAGTTCTTCAAGGTGTGATTCCTAAATCTATTGACCTAGTTGCGAACAAATAAGTACGCCATGCTTTTCATATTATCCTAGGCCAAATCTGTTCGCAAGTTTGTTGCTTAAGTCTTACAAACAAGTTCGTTGCCTGTGTCTTTGTTTACTCGCAGTGCGTTGCTCCAACACCTCGAAAGCATTTACTGAACTTCGCTTTTTCTAAGACAATATTGGCTTACAAGTTCGTTGCCTAAGTCTTAATAATTCTAACAAGTTCGCTGCCTAAGTCTTTTGTTTAGCAGCACGCAAATTTGTGCACAAATAATTGACTACTTATGTCATGAATTATAGCTAAGCGCTAAATGCTCAGACAGCCAGACGAGCACTCACACACACACACACATGCACACACCTGTCACACACACACGCAGACAGCTAGTCAATTAATCGTGTTAGCGAACGCCAACGTCAGTTAACGGCTTAGTCAGTCATTTGGTAATCTGCCTTTAATAGCCAAACAAAATTGCGTCGTCATCAGAATTGGAGTCTCACTCAATGCCGTCAACAGGTGTGCCATCAACCCAATCATAAGCATAAACGTCTTTGAGTGCGTGGGTGACAAGCGTCGGCCCAATGCCAATGGGCCGGATATGCGCACGCCTTAAGCGCTTGGGTCACCGCCCCGACGTGGCCCATTGAGAATTCTGCGCGAACAACCGCTTTCTTCGTTCAACATAACTGCAAACGTTGCTCAGTTGACCAGCAGCTCGTCTTCCTCTTCTCATTTCTTTAATTCTCGTTGGCTATGCAAACATTGCGAGCAAATTCTTTTCGGCTCGTCCGGTTTGTTTTTTTCTGGCAATGCGTTGAGTAAAACGGGTTTGTTTATTATTAGCCAGCGGAGCAGCAGAAAAATTGTTATCTCGCTTTGCGTATTACCTCCAAAATGTGTTAAGTGAAATAGGCGAGCTTCGGGCACAACTGGACGGAAGCTGCACGCTGCGCGTTGCGCTTATCTAGCCGCACCTCAATTGCTCTAAGCGTTCAATTACGCCAAACTGCCGAGAGTTGTGTAATAAATCTTTCTGTTTGACTTTTGAGTGATTAGTTAGTATTGCTTATATACATATATATATCTCTGATGTATCAGCGCTCAAATGAGCCAGCGATATTTCAATGCCCCTGATAAATAGATATACTAAAAGAAATTTATTTAGAAGCTTTCTTATATTGATTTCAGAGTTGGATAGGGAAGCTCTGATGATTTTAGTTGAAATGAAATGGGCCTATGACTTATCTGGTGATTGCTAGAGTACATTATAGATTGCTTAGTGTAATCTTCTGGTAAACCCTTTCTTTGACTATCTAATCATTACTTTTTATTGACAAGAGCTGCTGTACTTTCTATATATATTTCTGATCTTAATAGCAGCTAGAAAATATTTTTTTTTGTTAATTTTTGCGCTCTTCATTTCAACTAGAATTCTAGAAAGAGTTGCAGGCATTAATTTATATATAATATGAATTAACATAATATGATATTAACATAATAACAATTTGTGAATATGTTTTCTTTTTGAATGAAATTAACTATGATATGCTTGAAATATTAGTGCAGGATCTGCCAATGATTCATACCACGTTATAAAGGTGCAGATAAGAATTTATATGCTACGCAAAATTAAAATATCTAAAAGAGAAAAACTTGTGCAAATCGTTTGGATTAACTCTAAATATTTCTTCTGTGTCTTCAGCTTGAGTTCTTGAAGCTTTTGTCCTTTTTTATTAAAACTATATTATTATTATTTTTTTTATTATTTTTAAATTTATTATTATTATTATTATTATTATTATTATATTTAAATATTATTATTTAAGCTGATTTGAGTGCCAAAAATATGGCAAGTCTTGCAAATATTTTTATATATATAAAAAAAGCTATATTTGAGCTGTCTACCAAAAAAAAGCTAGATATATGTTCGAATAGGTAGTCAAGCTATAAATGTTTTGTAGCAGTGTCTGCTTTATGCACTTATATATTTAAAATGAGTCAGAGTTTAAGGTAGATCAAATATTTTTCTCTATAAGCTTCGACTAGGCTTGATTTGGCTTAAGGCTGTGTTTTTGGGAATATTGTTAAGTCATATATAAAATAAATATATAAATTAAACTCCCCGTTTTCAACGGAAGGATATTAGAAACCAGAAGCGTACAGCAAAGTAAGCGGACCACAGAACGAAAGGCTTCTTGAAATGGCTGTCGAGACAAGCCAGACCTGCTCACCTCTTGGCCGCTTATAACTTGTCTCATTGTTGATTTGCACTTATCAACAATTTCATGAATAGGAGAAGTAGAAAACGTCTCTTAAGTAGATCAGCTATATGTATGATATGTATATAGAAATGAATATATATGTGGTATTTTAGCCATATTTATGCATATATATATACTCCTATTCTAGAGTAGTTCAATTAGTTAAGCTATGCTAAAATTTGTGCTGATCTTCAAAGGGGGATCTTTGGAAAAACAATTAAATTCATTGTTAAGTTTAAATAGTTTTTGCTTCTAGTTGAAAGGCAAGTCGTGCAAGCCTGCTCAGTGATGTAACAGAGCGAAATCGATTTAAATATAATAGAGGCTTACACGAGGTGTGTTCAAAAAGTAGCGTGTATTTTGATTGATGCGCATCGAAGGTGGACGAACCTAAGCGAGATTTTGTGATATATTTCTAGATGAACTTCTTGTTAATAATATTTTGAAGTGAACTTCTAGTATATAATCTCTGATTGGAGAAAAATAGATATTGATATTGATGAGAACAAATATTTTTATTATAAATTTGCGATACTTTTTGAACAGATCTCGTGTATCGGAAATGCATATAATCCATAAAAATTAAAAAAAAAAACTAAGTAGCTTTAATTGATTGTTCAGGCATATGTCGTAAATATTGACAGATTAGAAAGCGTTTTTGTTGTTGCTGTTGCTGTCAGCTGCAATAGTTGGAAAAAAAAAACATTCGCCTATCGAGCATTGCATTCGGAATGTAATGGCCCCTTGAGCCACAATACAAATTGAAAGACAGCGCGCCCTTGACTGTCACGCCCCGTACGCCCACTTTTATAGTCTCTCTGTGCGAGTGTCTGGGAGTTGGCATCTGTAACAGCGCACAGCGTGCTTTTTTGGCATTACAAAACTTATGTAGATTCCGCATAATTTGCTGTGAAAAAAACACATTTCGAAACAACAATTTGCATTGTGTTATATATATGTATATATGCTGTCTCGCTCTCTAGCTATTGCTATACTCTTCCATATGGAATTAAATATTTAAGTTGCTCATGATGCTATGATGGTTATATGTATGCGCGAGTGTAAAGCGTTGCAGTTGTGCGGCTCTTGCGTGTGACTGCAAAGGCGAGTTCAATAGCATCCGCAACAACAACAACAAACAATAAACAATAATAAACCATAAATAATCACAATATGAAATGGCATGAGTGTGCTGCATATGGCTGAATGAGCAACAATGCAATACGGCGTGCTTAAACTATTATGCAAATCCTGAACTATGTTGAAAGGAAAAAGCAAAAGCAATAAATAGGAATTCCAGTTAGTGCGTTAATGCGTTTCAAAATGTAATAAAAATATATGTGTTTCCATATACATGTATAGATATATATAAATAAATTTATATATGCATTCATGTTTTTGTCTGTTCGATTTGATTTCGTTTTGATGGGCTTACCTTTCACTTGATTGCAGTTTAATCCGTCGTTAGTTGCAACAGTCACAAAAACTGATATCGTATGTGTGCGAGTCGCTCTCTGTTTTGTGTGTAAAGAAAAACGCAGAAGAAAGACGAATTGTAGAAATTATCGTTCAAGCAAGAAATGATTTCACATGCGCCACAGCCCGGGCCGGGCCTAAGATACACTCCCAGAAACTACGCAAAAAAGTACAAAGCGACTCGAGGGTAGAGTGTGCGACTGGCAGATGCCCTGGACCAAGAGATATGCTAAACGTTAAGTACTATGAAGTTGTGAAATGTTCCTGAGTTTTGGTTGAATAGTGAGTATCCAAAAATGAAGATTTTCTATATTTTCGTATGCCTAAAACGTTCTAATCTACCAAATTTGATAACTGAAGGTCTTCAAGCTCTCGAGCTAGAATAAAAAAGGCTTCATTAGACAATAAGTTAATATCCTATTGTAATATTTTGTATATGTTTGAATGGCTTAGAACAATCTGTATTGCAAATTTGATTGTTCCAGTTGTAAAAGTTCTCGAGTTGTGTTTGGCTTGGGTGTGCAATAATTTAACAATTAGATAAATTGCGCCAATAAAAAATATTTTTCATATTATAAATATGCTTTGAGAGTATTCGTATATCAAATTTGATGTTGCTAGTTCTTATAATTCTCGAGCTATGTTATAAAAAGTGTCAAATGACGCATAAAAAGAGGAAATATTTTTAATAGCTAAACATGCTTTAAGCGCACCCGCATACGAAATTTGTTGTCCCTCGCTCTTAAAGTTTTCGAGTTATGTTTATTTTGTGAAAATGATTTTCAAAGTTATTGAGAAACTGGTGATAAATATATTCATTAAAGTTGATAAACTTAAGTTTATGGATAGATGAATATATATTTTTTACTTTTTCAAGATTGCCGCCTTCAAAGAGCAAGTCCACTAAACATACAGCATACAAGTCAGGAAATTCTCGTTTCAAAGCCTTCATAAAATACTTTAAGCTTCATAAATATGCCAAAAATAAAACTCATTCCAATCTGAAATATGTCTATATACTTAGTGTTTTACTGTCCCGCTTTTTTATATGAACAATATACCCTGTCTAGTCATTTGCAGTGGGTATCATAACACCAACAACAACAACAACGATAAGCGACATATACACAAAAAATTGTTGAACGTTGAGTCATGCTGAGGGAGAAGTCGTCGTCGCAGTTGTTGTCTGTTGCTGGCTGTCACATGCAAATGGGCAAACAACGACAACAACAACAACTACCAAGATGACTACGGCTGTGACATATGTGTGCCAGGAGAAAGACAGCGAACAGCAGGGGAAAAGTGCTTAAGTAAGAAAAGCCCGCGCACTTGTTCTAACACTTTTACAAGCAGCGCAGCCCAATTAAGACTGTAAAAACGTGTTTCCTCATGTAATTCTTTTTATTTCGCTTTTTAATTTACTTCTATTAAGCGCGACACTTGAGCAAAAGCGAAATGCACTTGAGCAGAAAACGAAAAAAATTACAATTTAATTGCGTTTTAATTGTGCAGCGGACAAGTCCCCAAATAGACGTGAGAACAGAGCGCGCCACATGCGTGGTCATGCAAATATATATACACACTTACATACACACTCACTAGCAGATAACCGTAACGTGCTGCGTCTAACGGTAACGGTTTAAGCACAACGCGCGCGCGCGCGCTCTTCGAAACAGTTAAAAGTGAAAATCGAAATGACTTAGGCAACGAACGCGATTTCTCGTCTTCCTCTTCTACGATTTCTCATACAAAAAGCAATCGACGCGTCAGCTGAGCTCAGCGGCTGCCCCACAACTGAATCGTAGCTTGAGTTTTTGCCCGTTTGGTTGCGGCTCTGCTAGCGTCGCTGACTGCAGCGACGACGTCGGCGTCGACGTCATCGCCGGCGTCAGCTGTTCGCTTATTGAAATCATCTTTGATACCCATTGGAAGTGTGCGCCAAATGGGGTATATTGAAGTGAAGTGTTGTTAGGAAGATCATGTTTTTCTTATATATCTAGTAGATGCTGCTTGTTGCCCATTAAATGAACACGCAAATTGGGTATACCATGTATAAGCAATCATTAAGAACTCAGTGAATTTATGGAGAACTTCGTTCATTCCAGGGTATGCTCTATTCGCGCACGCTGCTATTATTGCATATTGTCTCTTCCCTCTGTTCGCACGCATTTTATCGCTGCCCGCTTCGCTGTGGACGTCGCTGCTGCCGCTGCGCACCTCCGTTCAAACAATTAAGAAAAAAACTTAATTTCTAGCTGCCGCTGCATTTGCATAATTTGATTGTCGAGACAAACCAAAACAATACTCGTTAAGATTTTTTCCTTTTGTTGCTGGCTTTTTGTCTTTTGGGCTAGCTAACGGGAAGGCAAACAAATGGGCCGAGCTGTCCATAAGAGAGAGACCAAGGGCCCAGAAGTTGTTCTAATTAAAAAATAAAAGAGGCGCATTTCTTTTCAAATATTTCTTTTTATAACTGCGCTTTTCTGTGTGTTTGTTTGCCTTGGACATTTTGAATTGTGATTCGTATAAATTCATGTTTGGGGTTTTCATTTGGAAAACATTTTTGGTAAAAATAATTGATTGATCAATTAGTTTGGTTAACAAAAGCTTGAAGAAATGTGAGCCAAGTCTTCAAAAAACAGTTCATGGTATGTGTTTGTATTAGACGAAATGTGAGCTCAGCCTGCCTCCTCAGCATCCTCGATTGGCTCCGCTTTGCCCGTTGGGCCCTCATCGAACATGGGCGGCAGCTGGCCTATGCGCTTGATCTGCTCCATTAGATCGGCTATTTCAGCGGTGCAATTGCGAAATTTGCGCAAGAACAAATAGCCACGCAGCATTTCATTGTCCAAGACGCAGCTGCAAGCAGAAAGCAGTAAAGGATTAAAGCTGAACTCAGCCCAAAGGATCAATCCATAAGCTTACATAAGTGCCGCTGCGGCATAGTTGCCTGTCTTATCCAGCTGTTCCAGCCATTTGTTTATAATTATCTTAATGATGGGATCTGTTGCGGCCAGATGGATGCGCGCATTAATCAATGCCTCCTTGAAATACTCATGCTTCAGCAGCATTTGAATGGCCTCTGTTTGCATATCAACCGCCAGCATATATGTCGCAGCATGCAAAATGTAGCCCTGCTCCTCCATTTGCTGGGCATAGGCCTTGCAGCAAATCTGCCAGAAGCTGCAGTCGAGAATTAGAATTAGATGAATGAGAAAAGAAGCAAAGGCCATGACCGACTTACACATAGGACACAGCGGGCGCCAAGGATACATGCCACTCGCTTAACGTTTTGTTCGCAATATGTTGCTCCAGTTCATCGCGCAATTTGAATGTCGTAACAGCCAGATTAAGTGGAGCAATATCCTTGTTGTTGGACTGCTTCAGATTGTTAACTGAAATGGATGAGAGTCAGCATTAGCTATAAATATATACAGATAAAGTTCAATTTAACTAACGCTCTGTAGCAATTAGCTCCTTGGCCATAACTTTGGTGCTGAACAGCTTTGACATGAGCACCGCTTTGTCTATCTTCGCTGCATCCTCGGTGAGCACTATGGCCAGTTTCTCTAGAGCGTTCTTGTTAAGCTCCTTCTGAGCGAGGCACAGGCAGGTGCGGCTATGCTGTGAAGGGTAAACAAGAGCATGAGTAAAGTATTACAGATCAATGATCAAACTACTTACAGACAGAAAACTATTTGGCAAAGTTTGAGTTTCTAGCTGTTTGCATTTCTTGCACTCGACAGCATTTGTGTTTGTGCCTTTGGTTTGCAGACTTAGAGCTCCCATCATGGATTCAATTGGAGGCTGCTGCTGCTGCTGTTCCTGTCGCTCAACTGGCTGCTGAGCTTCCAGCTCCAGCTCGACTGCCTGCTCATTGCAAGCAACTGCTTGATTGGCTCTACGCTTTTCGCGTCGTTGACGCTTCTTTTGTGCAGCGCTTAAGGCGGGTTGATTGGGTTGTGTATTGGATTTGTAAGCCCAACGCAGCTTGGTCAGCGGATCCAGCTTGGAGCGTATCTGCTTTTCATTGTTAGCCAGAGCCTCTTTGATGCTCACCAACTCGAGTGAAAGTGTCTTGCCACCGCACATAATAATTAGCTCATCGGAGGGCAGAAAGAGGCCACACCACATGGGGCATTCGTATTTGATGATTAGCGGTGGCTGCTCCGACTCCTTGGTGCTCCACATGCAAACCTTGCCCTCAATATGAAAGCTGAGCAACAAATGTGCATGCAAATTGCTCCACTTGATCGATGTAATGGATGCCGTCGGATCGCTGTCCATAAACTTGTGCAGTTTGCTAAAGTCACGCGTGAGCGAGTGCAACTCCAGCACATGAATCAAACGATCGTGACCCACCACAGCAAACACATTGGTCGCAACCGGACTGAAGGCTATATCTGTGACATAGCGGGCTAAGAGGATTGACCACGGCAACTGACCCATCTCCCAGTCATGTCTGCTAGGGTATAGCTTAAGAAGACCATTATCGGTGCCAATCAATAGCAAGGGTCCACGCACATTCAAAAAACTGGCACGCTCGATATAGCGCAGCAGCATGGCCTCTGTAAAATGGAAAGAGAGCGAGGGAGATTCATGTATATTCAATAAGATTTTTGTCAGAGAGGGCAAGAGAGGGCGCTTGGAAAAGATTCGGCAAGACCTTTCAGTTGATGCCACAAGTTCAGTTTAGTTTTTGATTAGATTATCGATCAAAGTTGTTGCCAGGGACAACTTGTTTCCTTGTTTAAATAACAAACACAAGGCAGAGAAATCAAGTCACATTTCATATTTACGTTCTAATGCGCGCACAAAAGTTAATAAATTATTAGTTGCAGTAGATTAACTAACAAACAATTGCAACATGTCGCACCCTCACCAGGAAAAGCTCGATGATATTTGCCAGAGCATTGTGTCGCAGCTAAAGGAGCGCGACATCGAAGGGGATAGGAAATTTATAGATTTTGTGGTGCATCTGCTCGTTCGGGACATGCGCCTTGGGCTATTGAAAACAGATTTAAGCAAGCCAAGCTCATGCCACATCAAGACGTTCGTCGACAACATTATCAGCGGCTATTTGGACAACACCAATACAACCATGGCCAATCTGCGTTTGTCCTGGATCATGAAGACAGGCCACGGCATCCAGTTGTCTTACGTGCGCGACAAATACGAGAATGACTATCAGAATCAGCTCAAGCTGCTCATTGATGATATTCTGCAGTATCCAGAGACTTGCAGCAAAGTGCAGCTGGATCAATTGTTTTCCAAAATGCAAGTCTTCATAGTGGCCACCAATCATCTAGGCTGTCCCAAAAACCATGTGCTCCTCAAGCTGGCCGCCATGGCATTGAATAGCGTCATCGGGCGCAGCGACCTACAGAACTATGTGCTCAAGAAGAAGTATCACAGGAAAGAGTATTTGCAACGTTTGGCTGACACTGTGGCTGGCATTGTCATCTACAATAACGACGGACCCGACGGCGATCGCGAAAATGTTCGAAATAGTGAGTACAAACAGAGCTCTGAGCCACATTAATTCCATGCATCTGATCTAATCCATCGCCTCTTTAGTAATTGGAGATTTGCATATGGCCCAAAGCAATACAAGTGCCGCCTTTGAGACAGCGCTGGAATATCTCAAGGAGCTGAGCACCAAGTGCCAGACTACGATTAGCGACCAGTTGCAGTTCGATTGCAAGAACACGGTGCTCTACTACCGCATTTCGCTGGCTCAGCTGGAGCGCGTCAATCAGTTCACAATCACGTTCAATATGCTGATGCGATGCTTGGTCGCGCTGCAGGCCAGCTATGAGCATACGGCGTATTTGGTGAGCGTGGAGACGGGTCGCTACGAATGTGTGGTGGCCAAGATCAACGCAACGCTGTGCATGCGCAGCTCTATTGAATCGGAGCTGGTATTTGTAAGTAGTAGCGAGAGATCTGTGGGTAGATCCTTGAAATACTTATCGTTCCATTGCAGCCACACTTCGTCTACCTGTCCAAGGTCTGGGCGAATCTCAATCAATATTTCAATCACATTGTCGAGTTGAACAAGCTGCGTGAGCGTCTCGAAGCCCAGGTCACTACTCAGATGGTGGACCGCGCGAAGGATACGATTTTGGAAATTCAGGAGCTGGCGAAACATCAACCTACAATGCGCGAATGCACATTCGATCAGCTCATGGAAAGGTTGAAGCAGTATCAAACTGACGGCAACTTTTGCAGCCTCGCTCAGGCGGATATCAAAGAGTTTTGCGCTCTCGCGATGGCCTTGACAAACGGGCTACTTCTGCCAGCCAAGGTGCTGCGCAAGCTCTGCATGAATCTCGACATTAAGTTTGGTTTTCAGGACGAGACTTATGCTCGCATAGGTGAACTCAGGTTCGAACGTTTCATAACCGCTTTAAGACAGTCCATCTTCAACAATGCCAACTTGGCCTTACTGTTCAAATTGGACCATATTCTGATAGCCAAAGAGATGCTGCCAGTGCCCGTAGAACGTCCAAAGACAAAGAATTTCAGAGGACAGACAGAAATGGTGATAACCAATGACTTGGCACCGGCCAATTGGATAAACGTGACTTGGAATGCCTGGGATTATCATCGAGAGACGATTCATCTGGCCGAGATACGCAAAAGACAGACGCGAGATGCCCAATCAAAGATCACCTATGGCAAACGCAATGCACAGAATCAAACGTACAATGTACGCCATCATTTGCGTTAAGCATTCACCTGCATTTGGTTGTCGCGCCGCGTAGATGCCCACCACACGATTCACAATGAAGTAAATCCAGTTATCCTGCCACATCAACGAATAGATCTCCTTCTTCTGCACGGGACGAAACGTTGTCTTCACTCGCATGCGCTCCACATCCAGTATGCCCACCTGCATGAAATTTGTGTTTAATGTAGTTCTATATATGTAAATAAATAGTTCGTGGAGTTTTACGCACAATGCCATCGAAGGTGCCATAGGCTAGCTGCAGGCAATCAGGACTCCAAGACAAGGAGTAGACGGCGCTGTTCACATGCACGCTCTCTATGGGTATGCAGCGCTCGGTCAATTTGGATATGTCGAATAGTGCAATGCGTTTGTCCGAGCAGCCCAAAGCAATTCTAGCAAGTTAACGGAGAAATTAGTTGACTTGGCCTATATACTGTAATATTAAACGGACTCACTTATTCATATCATTGGGGCATTCGGCCATGGCGCGTACGCCGTAAGCTAGACAGCTAAAGACTGCGTTTACTTGTCCATTAAGAGGATTCAATAGGACCACACGACGGTTGCGCATATTTAACCAGATTTGCGGATATGCAGCGCTGGCCACGCATGAGATGATATCCTGCTCGGAGCACTTGTGCAGTTGATCTCTGATGATTTTGTAGCGACGTGATTTGGCTTCATAGCTTACAGCCCAGAATTGCAATTGATGGCGACTAAGGGAGACAATCGTGTGATCGTTGAGCCAGTGCAGCTGCTTAGATTTGGCTGCAAGGAGAAGATCAAGTGCTATATATCTCAGAGATAGCTATTCTCCTGCTGACTCACCTGAGATATTTGTCTTGCTATAGTTTTTGGCGCAATATTCACCCGTTTGAGTATTCCAAATCATAATAACATCGTTGTCATTAATAGTAGCCAAGACAATGTTTGGACGAGCAGGCAGCAGCTCGGTGGAGCAGTAGCTCAACGTATCTACGCTGGCTTGCTTGGCCAGTGGTTGGGAGTTGGTTTGCAGCTGCTGCAGCTGAAGCTGTAGCTGTGGGGATTCGGGTGCATCGTGCACCTCGGCTTGATGGTAAATGTGATGCAGCACCTCACGCTTGGGCTTGGAAGCTTCGCCGTCGACTATGACAGCGTCATCGCTAGACGAGCTAAACTGTATAACCTCCAGGCTGCCTTCGCTAGCGCTTTGTATAAGTTGCTGTTCCTTATCTGAATTGTGGCTGCTATCGCTGCGAGGACCAGTTGTACCTGTTTGCTGGCAATCCTCCAGTGTAACCTCCACTTGTGGCTGATCTTTGGGACTCTGGCGATGAGCTGCCAATTCCGCTTTCATAGTCTGACAGGCCTCCATGAAATCGAGGGCCACATTGTTGGCGGGCTTCTCGAGGCCGACAAAATCGCCACAATCATCTGAGGATTTGCTTGTCAAGCGTGGACGCACGCTAGCCGGAGCCCCGAACTCCGATTCCAAATGGTCGTAGTTGTATATATCGAACAGATCATCTGCCTCAGCTGCTTTTGACTTCAGAAGCGGCGCCTTGGCACTGCGCCACTGCTCAGGCTCTGCTTCCGGTTCTTCTTGATCATGCTCCAGCTCCTGCTCTGGTTGCAGGGACATTTCCCGCCAGGCCAGGCCACATATGCTGGCATTCCGACCATGTCCATTTAACTTATGCACTATATTCATTTCATTTAAATTGCAGATTAAAGTTGAGCCAGCTGTAGTGCCCACAGCAAACAGATGCTCATTGTATGGCGAACAGCGGAGCACGCTTAAATTATGATTACGCTGCGATAAGAAGGTGGGACGTCGGAAGTAGCTGTTGGAAGCGACGCAGTAGATGACCAAACTGTTGGGATCCACCGATAATATGTTGCCATTGCAAATATAACTCATTAGCACATTCGACTGTGGATACATGCGTACATCGCGTGCCTCATGCTGATGCTGATGTGCCTTATGCCCGCTGATAGCCACGCCTAGTTCACAATCCCAGACGAGCACGCTCCAATCCTCGGCAACAATGGCAAATTGTTTGCCATGAGCATTTGATAATATTTCTGACTTATTTTGTTTACCCCAGAGAGGGCTGACATCAAGTCCACTTATGGTGATGCGCGTGGACATGGTTTTCACTTCTCGATCCTTCGCATCCACAGCCGGTATATAATTGATGCATTTAAAGCCGGTGTACAGCAGCCCGCCATCGGGCGTTGCGACTGCAAGCGGCGTTTGTACGCAGATTGGCGTTGGTACATTAGTTATAATTACTGCCGGTTTCATACTGATGCAATAAATTGAAAATCGAAAAAAGAAAATGGAGAATTTTTCAGCAGATTTCGCATCTGCAACTGATGTTAAATTCTTCCTCCTTCCGTTTCGTCCTCACTAACTTTCCAGCACTTGTTATCAAAACTATTCTCAAAAGGATAGTGCGCTCTTTGGTATTTTTTTGTAGCTTGAGTTTTTTAGAGTTTGTTGCTGTTGGGCACACTGTTTTTAATTACTGCTTTTACTGCGAATGGTAATACGCAAAAACATATACAAATTACGGAAATATTAAAAACTATTAACTGCAAGGGATTAAAAACATTGACTATGGATGCAAAACGTGAGAGAAAGTCATCTTTGGTAAGTGCACAATTGATTTAGCCTAAGTTGCATTGCTTTACAGCTATAATAAACATCCATTGCTCATGACAGGCTCCACTTTCGCCATGTCCAATACCAGATATAACTGATGATGAGCTGGTGACGATCTCGGTGCGTGATCTGAACCGAACGTTAAAGATGCGTGGACTCAATCGGGAGGAGATTGTGCGCATGAAACAACGACGTCGAACGCTGAAGAATCGGGGCTATGCGGCTAGTTGTCGAATTAAGCGCATAGAACAAAAGGACGAATTGGAAACGAAAAAATCATATGAATGGACGGAACTGGAGCAGATGCATGAAGACAATGAACAGATACGCCTGGATGTTGCCAACTGGAAAAACAAATATAAAGCTCTCCTACAATTTGCTATTCAAAACGATATACCTATTCCAAGCGAACTGGAGGGCTGTTGAGTTCAGCCAGTGGAGCAACATTAAATCTAATCACATTCCAGTATCAGTTCGAAAATGAAAATCAAAAAGAAACACCTGTAACCATAGTACAATAGCTGGAATTTGATTTGTAACACCCCCTTAAACTCAATTTAAATTTTAATAAACATTTGTATACGACAAAATCAGACACCCTGTTTGAAAAAAGTCAAAGTGAATGTCAACGTATACGTGTGAATGTTGTAAATTGTAAGGAAACAGCTGTATACGTATGTATATTATTGTTATGTATTCATTTGAAAGACGCAACCTAAACTCATATATATGTATGTACATACATACTTACATGTGCTAGCGGTGCGACTTTTTTCACTTTACATATAAAAACGCAAACCTTCAAAAAGGCTACCCAGAACTAAACCCCAAACCATGCCGTCATGGCATTTCGTCGCTTTGGTAAATCCCTGCTCTATGGCTTGCCACTAGGCATCACGTTCCTCGATTGTGTTGGATATGTGGCTAGAGTTGATGGTAAGTCTGCACTTAAAATCCCGATAAGAATGACTGTTAATTGAGGCTTTTAACGTGTAGGCACTTCTATGCAACCCGCTCTTAATCCGGTGGCAGAAGAACGCGATTATGTATTCCTTTTGCGCTGGGGTATCCACAGCAGTGCTGTGGAACGTGGCGATATAATCTCCCTAATATCGCCCAAGGATCCTGGTCAAAAGATAATCAAACGCGTTGTGGGCATGCAAGGAGATGTCGTATCCACTCTTGGTTACAAACATGAAATTGTTCGTGTACCCGATGGCCACTGCTGGGTTGAAGGTGATCACACGGGCTACTCTTTGGATAGCAACACTTTCGGTCCAGTTGCATTAGGTCTGATGTCCGCCAGGGCGGTAGCTATCGTTTGGCCACCGGAACGTTGGAGGATTCTGAAGAATGAGTTGCCACGACGAAGGCGACCCGTACAGGTAGCCAAAGCCAACTACTACAACTAGGCACAAAGACTGAAAGAGACAAAGCTGCTGGTAGCCACTAAGTAGTCACATACATACATACACTGTTTGTACATATATATATATATTTTACTATCGGTTTTGTGTTCAATTGGTATCAGTCCGTTACGTGAAAAAATTGTTTCAAAATTTTTAATGCTAAATGACTATTAAAGTAGATACCATTATATTTAACACAAAGTAGCACTTGGTCACACTTTTTTATGTGCTTACTGTGAATTCGAACTAGCAAATAGCTGGATTTCTAGCACAAGCATTAGTATGACTAATGGAATAATGGATATTATATATTCGTTACTTTTAGTGATCACCGATTTTGTTCACAATTTATTGTTATAATAATAATTTGAATTTATTTAAATTAAATGATTGACATAGCCAAATTCGTGCAATACTGATAGTGTCTGCTTAAGAGCCACTCCAGAGCGCACGATCTGATAGCATCCCGGCTTGGCCAGGTCAATAACTGTAGAGGCCAGACGTCGCTCCTCCGTTTGTCCAATGCGACCGGCATCAAAGATAGCGCCCAACTGTGGCCAAAGCGCATGGAATTCATTGATTTCCAGACTGCTTGGTGCACTGGACCGATTTGCACTGGTCAACGCCAAGGGTTGCTCCTGCCAACTAGCACACAGATTCCGTATGAATTGGAAGTCCGGTATCCGTATGCCAATTTTGCTGGTGCTTGGATTTAAGAACCGATTACTGAGATGCGCCGTACGCTCGACGATGATGGTCAGGGGCCCCGGAAGCAGCCGAGTTAGCAGCTCGTCACTCAAGTGGCTCGCCTGACCATAGCGACGCAGTGCAGCAATATCGTTCACGCAAATGGCGACTGGTTTGTGTTCATCTCTTCCTTTGATTTCGTAGAGACGCTGTATGGCCTGCTCGTTGTTGGCATCGCAGGCCAGACCATAAACTGTATCTGTGGGCAACGCAATCACCTTGCCCTGTTGCAGGCATTGCTCCGCCAGCTTTAAGGCATTCAGCGATTCGGCAGAACAAATGCGGGGTACCTCAAGCTGTTGCTTATACATGCTGTTGCTATTGCGAGTCCCTTGGAGTCGTCTTAGTAGAAGCTTTTGTAAATAGCGCATCAGTCCTAATCCCTCCAATTGTGTCCGCACTGATGATTACAGCACTTGTAGAATGTGGTCATAGGCTCATCCGCCGATCGTGTTTGTATTTGCATAAAGTAGGCGCGCTTGTGTGAGCAGGCTGGGCATTCAGCATCCGTTGAATCAACGTTCTCCCAAGCTGCAACGCCGCCCAAAACGTGATCAACTTCCTAGAAAAAAAGTGAAATTAGAACAAAATTGCATCATTCGGTTTTTGTTAACTAACCTTCAGACGAGGATAGGTTTTGGTGGTTATCTTGCGCTTGATTTTCGATATGAATGGGCATGTGTTGCACGTGAATCTGTGGCTGGAAGTATCTTCTTCAATAATTAATATATTGCCACAAGACGGGCAGAAAAACAACATAGCGAAATGCGAGCACGTTTAACAATCAACTGTTAAGTTACCAGATCTGGCTTGCCCGGCTAAAAGAATTATCGATTAAAGCTGTAACCAACACTGATATACGTAAGCCGTCGTAAATAAAATGACTGAATTCCACGTTGTTTTTTCGTAAATCTAAGCAGTATGTTAATTGATAAATGATAACAAACATGAGAACATTTGAGAGAAAACTTGCTTGATAATCAGTTATCGAATTGGCAGCTGCTAACTTAACAGAGCTCACTTTCTCGATAGGTACTGCTATCGATATATCTTGGTAAAAAAAACGTTGATCAACACCGACCAGCAGAGGTACACAAAACAAGCGAATTAAATAAATATTGAATCAAATTGTAAATTAAAAGCAAGATGTCGGCTGATGTACGTGATATTTTGGACATTGAGCGAGCTAATACGCCCGAAATAACCAGGGACTCATTCCTTGCAACGAAAAAGCGTAATTTTGAGCGGTAATTGTAAGCATGCAATGTTTTTGTCCGCTTCTCTAAGTTAATTTACTTGCAGTACAAAACATGCTTCCCGGCGTCCGGAAGGAATGCATCGCGAAGTCTTCGCGTTGCTGTACACAGACAAGAAGGATGCACCGCCTTTGCTGCCGACAGACACTGCACTAGGCATCGGTGCGGGTTATAAACAAAACAAAGCTCGGCTGGGCATGAAAAAGGTGCGCAAATGGGAATGGGCGCCTTTCTCGAACCCCGCTCGTAACGATGCGGCAGTCTTCCATCATTGGAAGCGTGTTAGCGATGACTCCACGGACTATCCGTTTGCCAAATTCAATAAGCAATTGGAGATACCCACATACACAATGACCGAGTATAACGCACACTTGCGCAACAATATTCAAAACTGGAGCAAAGTGCAGACGGATCACCTGTTTGATTTAGCCAGACGGTGTGAGAATTAGTTTATCCTCTATCAATATATACTCATTCTTACCTCTGCAGATTCGATTTACGCTTTATTGTTATGGCGGATCGTTGGAATCGCCAACAGCATGGCATTAAAACTGTGGAGGAGCTTAAGGAACGATACTATGAAGTAATATCGCTGTTGGCTAAGGCCAAGAATCAGTCCGTTGAAAAGAAAACATTCGTATACGATGGCGAGCATGAGCGTCGTCGCAAGGAGCAACTGGAGAAGCTCTTTAAGCGCACAACGCAACAGGTAGAAGAGGAGCAAATGCTGATCAACGAAATGAAGAAAATCGAGGCGCGCAAAAAGGAACGCGAACGCAAAACACAAGATCTACAAAAACTCATCTCTCAAGCAGATCAACAAAACGAGCATACGACCAATACGCCAAGCACACGCAAATACGAAAAGAAACTGCACAAAAAGAAGGTGCATCATCAGCCGCGACCCTCTAAAGTAGATTCGGTGGTAAATGCCATCGAAATTGGAAGCAGCGGCATCAAATTTGCCGATCTACGTGGCTCTGGTGTATCGCTGCGCTCGCAAAAGATGAAATTGCCCGCAAATATAGGACAGCGTAAGGTGAAAGCGCTCGAACAGGCCATACAAGAGTTCAAAGTTGGTAAGCTACGAAAATATTGCTGAAGCAAAGTAAGAGGCATTTGTTGTAACTGACCAATCTTATTTAAAGATCCTGCTCCACCGCCCACAGAGGATATATGCACCTCCTTTAATGAGCTGCGTTCGGATATGGTCTTGCTTTGCGAACTGCGCACAGCTCTTTCCACCTGCATCTATGAAATGGAGAGCTTGAAGCATCAGTACGAGGCTGCCTGTCCAGGCAAGACCCTCAATATACCGCCCTCATTGGTGCCTATAAAGAGCGAAACCCTGGAGCCCAATGCAAACTAGACAGGCAGCTAGAATCACGGAAGATAATACGCACGTCTTACTAATCAGCGCAAGAACAACAGTAACAACAATTGCACTTAACCCGTTTGCCACTCGCTATATTTGTGCATGTGCGCTACTCCCAGTCTAGTTAGTAGAATAAATAGAAAAAACAAAAAGCAAAAAGAAAATTGTGTTTTGCAGCGATCACAGATCACACTTATGTGTATATATATATATATATGTGAAAATCAAATAGCCAACGGTCAAATGGAGTGTGAGAACTTTTTTCTTGCTGCCGCTAGCTGTGATTTATTTACCTCTTTTCATCTTTCCAGACGCTCTTGGCCTAAGTTTTCTTCTCTTAAAACTATTTGGGTTACGTTGGCCTCGCCAAATATGGCTGGCATGCAATGGCAATTGGCAAACGCAATGTGGATATGTACAATTGAATGACTGGCCTGGCCGTTGGCTGATGCTGCTGCAGCAGCTGCTGTTGAACGCTTGACTTAGTTGTTGCTGCTACTTCTTAGCCTGGTGGGTGTTGTCGTTGACTGCTGCTTGATATAGCCTGCTAGCTGATGCTGCTGTTGCTGTTGATGGCTCTAGCTGCTGCTTGATATTTGTTGACTGATGCTGTTTGATGTTGCTGATGCTAGGCGTTGCTGCTGCTGTTGCTTCTTGCCGGGTGGGAGTTGTTGCTGACTGCTGTTGGTCTTTGATATAGCCTGCTGACTGATGTTGCTGCTGAAGCGAGTTGCTGGTGTGCTTGATGTTGCTGATGTTCCCGCTGCTGTTGTTGCTGCTGGCTGATGTGGCTGTTGCTTCTTGCATTTGCTTCTGCTTCTGCTTCTGCTTAATACTATCTGTTGTTGTTGTTGCTAGCTGCTGCTGCTGCTTACGGCCTGCTGCCTGCTGCTTGGCTGCTGCCCACACGCAGTCGTACCGACTGGTCATTCAATGAATCTGTTTGAGTCAGCAGCCGTAGCCGAAGCAGCGAGCGACTTCTATATTTGTGAATGAAATACAAAACGAAGTCATGCCGATTCGGGAAATGGGGAATCGGGTTTTGTTTAGCTGCAGCAGAGCTCAGTCGAGTTTTAGTCGTCGGCGCGTTTAGTTCAGCTGACAGCTGCGGCGTTAACTCTGTAACTGTGTATGTCTTGGATGTTGTTGCTGGTGTTTGTGTTAATGTAAATAAACGTGTGTGTTCAGTGCAAAGTTCGTTGCTTCAGTCATTCGTTGCGTTTTGCACAGAAGCAACAACGTGAAGTAAATGCAAATGCTAAAGCCAAATGTAAATTGAAGAATTTTTGAATGGCCGTCGGCAATTGCTGTTGAGTATCCTGCAGGCAGTCAGGCAAACAAAACGTCTTTGCATCCGTTTCCGGCTCTTTGTGCGCTCGTCTTTTATGAATGAAATGCTGGCGCGTCATGTCCCTGTCCCTGTCAACTAAGCGACCCATTGTTATTGTTACCTAGAAAGAGAGAACAAGTGAAAGAGAGAGAGAGAGAGAGAGAGAGGGCGAGTGACAAAAACCCTAACCAAGTGCAGCGTAAAGATCTTTATCGCATTTTGCCTTCTGGAGCAGCAAGACAAGACTGCCAGGTAGACAACAGAAAAAGAAGTAAAATACTTTCGGTCAAGTCAAAGTCGGCTTAAATATATATGTATATATATAAATATATCTAAGTCAGCATAAACGTCGCCTGTTTGACTGATAAATCGCTTAGCTTATCTGCTGTTTAAGTTTCGCACGCTGATAAATCGAAGTGAGAGCGAGCGAGTTCGACTCATTCAAAATGTTGCCCAAACTAAGGTGAGTTTTAGACATTTATTTATTTAGCTTTTATATATATTCATTTATTTAAAGCTGGACATTTGGGCCGCATTTGTTGACTATATTAAATGAAATTTATTATATATGTTAGCTACGCCCACCTGATCTGCATTCCAAATGAGCCAATTAGAAATCACATAGCTGATCTAGATTGACTATATATATATACTATATACTCTCTGTATATACATGAATTCTGTTTCTTTTATTAAAAGATCCGTTTATTTAAAATTGATTTTGATTGCAAATTCGTGCTCTAATGATGCTTTTATTTCGTATCAATTAGGCCGCAGGCGTGGAACTTAGAGCTAATTATGGACCTCATAGATTAGAGAGAGAAAAGGCCTTGATAATTGGCATATTAGTCATATGCGATATATATTTTGATTAGCTTAGATAGTTGATTTTATTTAGCTAAAAAACTTTTGAACTGTTTTCATAACTTTATCTATACCTGTATCTTTATGATATAGATATAATATTTGCTGACTTTTAGCTAAAAATATTGCTTGCCTTAAGTTTATTTTCTAACATAAGGCGCGCTGTTCTGAACATGTTTCAAGCAATGCACATTTTCTTATACAAGATGCGCGCTATATTGTATCTCTAGCCACAATTTGTCTATATTAAATTTGGTTGGATAAAAAACTGTTAAGACTACACAGTTATATGTGCTTTATAGCTGAGTTGGACTGAAAAAGTTTGTTGTGTTTTAAGCTAAAAATGTTATTAAATAAGTAAGTAAAAGGCGGCCCTAGGAACAACTCTTTCGGCAGGCTTTAAAGGAAGTGCTGCTGTTGAGCCTGAATTCCCAATTCCTATGCGACTTCAATGTGGTTCAGTTAGGTTAATGAATTGATAAGGAAATTGTACTTTAATCAACAATTATTGTACTTTAAATTATTAGTTTTAAATTCCAATTTTAAAGAAAGTTTTTCATATTTTGCTAGAGCTGTTGAGTTTTAAATTTAATTCAATCTTCTTCTGCTTTGATCAGAGCTTGAGAAGAAGCTAAAGCAGTATATAGACCCTCGTTGCCCACAATAATCTTATCCCAAAATATATCTGTGTATACTATAAGTATTACATCTATACACTAGCAATAGAGTTACGCCTCTGCTGTCTCCTAATAGACATCTCAAGCTGCCGCACATCACATAAATATTTAATTTATGGCTTTTTACCTTTGTCACCGCCACATTTATGTTTGGACATTTGAACTGTTCATCTAATATGTATATGTATAAATAGTATTTAATTTTGTATGATTTTATGTTTATAAAGGTTGTGAGCTTGCGTCACGTAGCGAAGCTGCCGCTGGCTTGCTGGAAGCTCATTAAACGCTGCTAACTTTGTGGAACAGCCGCACTTCCGTTGCGGGGGCAATTATTGCGACTCCCTGCTGTCGTTTGCCCAAAAAAGATAGAAAAAACCAAATTCAAAATGCGTTAAGAGTTTTTCAAAAATTATCAACACACACAAACACTCACACACACACACACATGTGAAGAAAATGAAAAGCTAGACGAAAGAGTTAAATGTAATGTGATTGTTGTTGTTGTTGACAGCTTGAATAGTGTTCAAGCGAGCTCCGACAAGAAGTTTGTTCAACCTACGCACCTTGCACACACGCACACTCACACACACACACACACACACACTCACATACATCATAGTTTAAACGCAATTAGCGCTTTGTCGTTTTGTTTTCTTTACATTTCATTCGTCTACGAATTTTATTCCTTTTCTTTTTCAGCTCTCTCTCTCTCTCTCTCTCTCTCTGTCTACCGCTGGCATTTTTCTATGCTTTTCTAATTTCGTATAGTTCATAATTTTCACAGCATGTTGTCTGCTTCTTCTTCTTACATATAAACAACATTTTTATTTTCATTTCATTTCGTACGCCCACAACGTAGCCGAAATTAAAAAGATACGGTAAGAGATAGAGAGTGAGAGGAGAGACAGGAAGAAAGGCTTTGAGGTGAGCGAGTGAGCGAAGTAAACGTACATAATTAATGTTTATATAATTTTTTTGTTACTTTTTTTTTTACTGCTTTACATGCGCTCATTAGCCGCTTGGTTTGCTTAGTCAACGTGGTTGTGTTGTTGTTTTGTGTTCTGTGGCTGGTTGTTGGAGCTCAGCTGGCATCAAGTTCGTTGCCTAAGTCTTTTGTTTGCCCAGCTGTGGGCGTCATTTATAAGCCGTCGTTTTGCGGCGGCAACAGCGGCAGACAAGTCTTCAACTGTGCTACTTGCTGGCCCATTGTTGTTTGCCAGTTGCTGCTGTTGCTGGTTGCTGCTGCTGCTGCTCCACAACAAGTTGCCAAATTTGGCAACAACAACAAACGCTGCCCACTTCATATTGATAAGTATGTCGCCACAGCACACACACACACACACTTGTATATAGAACAACTTGAATGTAACGCATCTCACTTTAACTGAGCTTCATTTCAACTGCATTTCATTTGTCTGAGTGCTCTAACGTGTACTGAATGCCATTAAAAAACGTATAAAAAGCGTATAAAGCTTGTTTGGAGGAGACTAACGTAGATGACCTAAGGGATATATATATACTTGTTGTAAATGAGAAGAGAGATTGAGGTAGAGATTATAATTAAGTTGCGCTGTAGATCATATACGAAAATCGATTTAGAATTTGCCACCTTTTAACATAACTCGAAAACTATAAGAGCTACAGATAAATAATTTATAAAATAGTTATAAAAAAACTTATTTTTTTGGTATGATCTTCCTAGCATCTACTGAATACCTAAGGAGTTTCTTACAATAATATTAATTAATATAATACAACTTAGTATGTGGATCACCTTGAAGTAATTAAACTATATATTATATCTCACTTGTTGCATAGCTCCTTCAAAAATTCGTTCGATTATGGTCTTCTAACCCTTTTTTAAGCATAGCTCGAGTACTTTAAGAGCTACAGTTATGAAATTTAGCCTGTGTCTGCGTATCATGCACACTTAAAAAAAATAATTCTCTTTTTTTGAATATCTTAATAAAAGCAGTTTTAATGTTGTCCACAGAGCATCTTCTAGTCGTGCACTCCCTATTAGTTTTATTCATATTTTTGCTAATTTCTCGCAGTGCACACACTGAGAGCTAGAGCCATTCACTTAGCATACTCCTCCGCAGCATCCAATACAACAACAAGAATAGCTACAAACAGCATCTACAATTTCTTGACATACAAGTTGAGCGGCTGGCATTTTGTGTGTGGGTTTTTCGGTGCTTTTCACAGACTGATGTGTCGCTACGTGTGGGCTAGCACACAGTTATGTGTGTGTGTGTGTGTGTGTGTCTGTGTGTGTGGCATGTTAGCCGCATTGTCAGCCATTGCTTACAAATCGTACAATAACTTTAATTTGGTGCATTTCGAATCTATTTCCGCAATGCAGCGCTTATCTAAACCAGATGCCACGCCCTCGCATTTAAATGTCATTTAAAGGCAAATTGAAAATTTGGAAAACTATTTAAGATGCATACGCATTGATCAGTTTATCGTATAGTTTCGTTTTTATTAGTTTTTCTCTTTCATTCATACAATTTTGACAGATTTTATGAACTCTTCATGGAATATAAATCTATCCATATCTACATATACCTGCATGTGTGTCTGTGTGTCTGAAGTCTTGTGTCTCTGCTTTTTGGGCCTTGTCTTGACTTTCGAAATGTCGCAATTAACAGGCGATTTAGCATTATGCACGTGCGTTGGCGGCGCCAACGTTTTTGAGTGTTGCGTGGGCTGTGAACTTGGGTTGGTTTTTCAGTCATCAGCTATGCCCTACCTGAGCTGAGCATAACCATATTATTATGCTGTTTGTGTGGCAGATAAGCAGCGCTGAACGAACAGAAAATATAGAATAGAAATCGGAATGTGAATAGATAAAAATAGCTATGGATGCAATTTATAGCTATGAATCATTTCTGTGATCATTAATCGAATTTTTCCTTCATAAACTGCTTAAATGATGATATGATCTGAATTCCTTATAAACATATTTATAGTTAGATGTATAGATATTCTTACATAGGTGGACAGAGAGAGGTCTATGTCTTCCGAATGCATTAGGAGCAGCTTTAGTCGAAGGAAAAGATCACAATGGAAACATTATTAGCAACAATTGCTACAATTGAGCCGCCCATTGAAACGTTAAACGCCTTTAATATGCCAAGAGACATGACAAACTGATTTCTCGGCAAGATACGACTCAATGGCATGTTGCAAGCCTTGGCAAGCTGACTGCAGACGTGCTGCAATGAGATGTCCTATCACACAGAAGATATAGCGCTTAGATTAACATGACGATAGCTCCATGGTCTGATGGAATAGCAATTCTTTTGCAGAAACTAAGTTGGGAATGAGTTTTGGATTGCATAGTCGAGGCGCTCTACTCTTTGGTCGTTTTCCTTTGTCTGCCTAACTTTCTTTACTCTTCTGCTTCTTGCTAAAATATAATTATTTAGTTTTGTTTACATGAATCACTTAATAATATATTTCAATAAAACCCTTGCTTATAAATTATTCCATTATATATACTCTATATACTCATAATATTTCAATTATAAAATTCATAAAAATGGCTTAACATCTGACTGAATTAAAGCCTCAGTCAATTGCAGGCAGATACATTTGTATCTGTGTCTGTGGCTACACACATACACACATATATGTCTGCTTATAGTATATGCATTTAGATTAGTCTGCTTTTTTTCTAGTTTTAAATTACGGGCAATATTGTCAAGCGGCTGCAAATTAGTTTACAAACTTGTTTTTTGACAACAACAACAACAACAACAATTGGTAAACATATTTTTGAGAGTGGGTTGCGAAACGGAAATGTGTGGGTGTCTTCTGTCTTTTTGATTTGCGACTGCTGCCAAGCTGGTCGCGGCTTTTTGTTTCTTTTTTTGTTTTGTTAAGCAAATTACTTTTTAATTGAACACACACAGATACACCTGTAGCATAGTTTGAATACTCGAACAATTAAAAATGCCTAATAAGTGACAGCCATTGAGAGTCAAGAGCTTTTTTCAATTGCCTGATTTGCTGCTTGCCAATAACAGAATTTTATAAAAAAAAAAAAGGTTTTTAATAAAAAATATGAAATGAAATTCAAATTTAAGGCAACTAAACTCACTGCACTCGAGCTTAGCTGACTGTTGAATACTTGTGCACAAGTTTTTGCTGCGAGATCTGAGAAAGATTCAGATCCAAAATCCTTAACTAGAATTTCTTTTTCAGAAGCAGTCAACTAAAACTGTTATAATTATTTCATTTATGCCACGCCCATATTTCATTTGTATATTTATTTTTAAGTAGATGAACAGGTGTATTTTGTAATTTTTATTTTTTATTTAATTTTATTTGATTTAATTTAATTTAATTTATTTCTCGATTTGACGCCTAATGGACCAAGAAGATTTTTTGGGAAATTGTTGCAGGCAAATAGATATTTAAAGTCTCTCGTGGCAACAGTTGTTAGATATACAATAGACTTAAGTGATTCATATAGATCAATTGCCGATTGTATAAACGTTGATATCTGTAGAGCAGGTTGAGAGTGAGTCACTAGGTTTAAGCTGTAAAACTGTGAAAGAGGCAGCTTAACTCGATTCACAACGCGTTTAATTAGAGTGGCTATATATAGTTATATCTTGTCATATCTCACATGTTTCAACAGCTTATAATGCTTCTATAGCTTCTCTAGTTTCTGTTGGAAATGTAGAAAATAAATTCAATTCGACTAGCCAAAGAAATTTTAAGACTTCATCAGGCAGGTAGCTTCAATATCGTCTAATTAACTAGCATTACTTCATATACGATCAGACGGATGGACAGCTAGTTGAGCAAAACTTTAAGCCAAATAAAGCTGAATGATGAATCCAATCAAAAGTATTTATATATACAACATACGCCCGCTCGCTCGCTTCTGTAGCAGGCATAACAAAAATACAAATACGATGAAATATATGAAATGCGAGGCAGCAGTTGCTTAATCCCAAGGCAAAGGTAAACAAACCATTTTTGAAATGACTTTAAGCTGGCATTTGTCTGCAAGACCGAATCATTCAGTTTATGGGCTCTAGAACATTTCCGTCCCAAACGGCAGCAGCCGCAGCAACAGCTCTGATGCAGGCGCTGTTCGATTTTGTTACCTGCGCTGAATTTCATTTAAATTAAATTGGGTTTCATATATATATATATATATTTATACATATATATAGATTCATTCAGTCAGTGCAGCCTCTTTGTTGCTGCTGCATTTTTTTGTGTGCTGCCTGGGCATTTGCATATGAATGTTGCCCGCGGCATTGGCAGCAACAACTAAAAGTAATTTGGCATTAAATTTATGGCTGCAGCGACCGTAGGATGCCAGGCAATAGCTGCGGTTGTTTGTTGTGTTGACGTGCAGGTTAAATGTTAACGTGCACGTTAACTAATTAAAAAGAGCGCTTGAGTGAGAGCCCACGCTTTGCTTTGCTTAGCTTAGCTTAGCTTTTACTTCAAGTTTGTTGCCTAAGTCTTTCGTTTTTTTTTTCGCAAGTTGGCCTTAATTTTCCAGCGTAATGTGCTTAACTTTTGACACAATTGCCTGAGAGCAAATAGAGTAGCTGCTGCTACTGTATGATCGAGTCTGCTTGATCTAAGTTTAAGTGTTTCTTGGGAAATTCTGTTTGTTTGTTTTGGCTTAAGGACAACATCCGCTTCCGTCTTAATGTGCAGCGCTCTGTGATTTCAGAGTTTCGCAGGAAAGGGTCTGCTGGCAGGAGCGTGTGCACAATCAGAAATCCCTTTTTCATTGCTTCCTGCCACGCACTCGAATTCCACATCCACATTCCCATTCCCATTCCCATTCACATTCACATTCAAAACAGCAGCAACAGCTGCTGCTGCGGTGTCTTTTGTTTGCTGCACGTTGCGGTTGCAGCTACTTCAAAGGCAGCCACACACTCGCACATGTCTCTGGCTCTACCTCATCCCACTCTCTTGCTCTCTCGCTGTCTCTCTCTCTGGCTCTGTCTGTTTGCCTTTGCGTGACATTTTGACCTTTGACTAGCTTAGGCCAAGTCGCAACTTTTACTATTTTTCACGCATACATTTGCAGGCTAATATGGCAGAGAAACGCATCAAGGTGCGCGCAATTCAATTATGCCCAAGTCTTATGGACCAACAACAGCTGCGGGCACTTAGCTAAGTACGACAGTATTTTATAATAAATTAAAATCCAAATGAGTTTGACCTAAGCTAAGTCAAGTCTACTGTCATCAATCTGTATCTATTGTTGTCTAAGCATAAAACTATATCAAAATACCCTTATATACATAACATATAAATATAATATATATATATATATATATATATATATATATATATATATATATATTATTATATATTTTCTATATTTAAGTTTTTGACATATCTTTTCTCTCTTGTTATAGTATCTCTGCATTGTTGCAAAAATATGCTGCCTTTACTAACGCTCAATATATCTCAACAAAAGCTTTTCTTCTGACTTCATTCAGCTGTCTCTATTCATATGCGCTCAGCTGTCAGCCATTGAAATATGAATTGGAAACAGTTTCGGGATTATCATTTTATTAGTTTACTACACTCGCAAAAAAAATCTATTGAATTTATCTCTAATCAATCTCTACAATAGCTAAGCTGCCCCTTTTATCGACCATAAAAAGCTGTAAGCCATCAATGTGTATTAGATATGTTTGATACGATTTGGTTTGATGTCCATTCAACTGTCTCTATTCATGTGCCCATAGCTGTCAGCTCGACTCTGGCAGCATTTAGTTGCGCTTTCGAGCGTATTTTTTAGATTTGGCGCTCGCTCAAGCGATAACAATGCAGCAGCAACAGCGGCTGGAGCAGCAGGTTGTTATTGACTTGGCCAAGAAGCCAAAAGCCGCATATGCACACCACCCAAAAAAGCACTGAAATCTCTAATTTAGCCTTTGGCCTTTGCGATTTGCAGCAACATGTTGCTGTCAGTATTAGCAACATGTTGCCTAATTTGACTGCCGCTTGAAGCACTGAGGAGGGGTATATTGCATATGAAACTAGTAACGTATGAATGCAGATAAAGAGAGCAGATGTTGCAGTTAAATATATAGCTATAGCCATATAGCTATCTCTTTCTAAATTGAATGGTGTGCAGTCGCTTGCATTCGTTCTCAGCTCACAGTTATGTGGCTAATATGCTTGAGGCCAGGTTGCCAGGTTGCCAGGTTGAACAGCTGAGCAGCCGCAGCAGCAGCCGCAGCAGCAGCTGCTGCAGCAACAAATTGTTCCAAAGTGACAAGCAAAAAGTGGCCACAATTGTCGTTTACTTTTAATAAGCACTGTGTGGCAACAAGTGCAAGCAGCAAATACAACTTGGGCTGCTTAGCTACGGCAGTCAATGAAAATATTTTAACATAAAATTTTGATTGAATTGGAATATCGATGTATAAATAAATTGGTAATGAACATGAATATGATAATTATAATGATAATGATTATGAAAATTAAAATATTAGTAACAATTTTAATTTGAATAATATAGATATTGATGATACCATGATAATGCTAATGCTAATGCTAATGCTAATGCTAATGCTAATGCTAATGCTAATGCTAATGCTAATGCTAATGCTAATGCTAATGCTAATGCTAATGCTAATGCTAATGCTAATGCTAATGCTAATACTAATGCTAATGCTAATGCTAATGGATATGCTAATGGCAATGCTAATGGCAATGCTAATGCTAATGATAATGCTAATGCTGTTGCTAATGCTAATGCTAATGCTTGCTAATTTCAGGCAGAGTATGCTCTGTTCGCATTTGCTTCGATGCACTTTATTTTCGACTTATTGCCCCACCAAAGAAGGCGAAATAACGAAAAAAACGCGTTTTTAATTGTTCAGTGGCTTATCGCATGTTTTTGGCCATTTTGGGAGCGCAAATATGTTGAGAAAATAAACAATAAAAAAGACAACAACATTGAGTGTGTGAGTGTGTGTGTGTATTACTTGCGTGCCAATTGGGCATTAAATTATGTGAAAATCAGTTTTCGCATTCGCTCACTTTTTGAGCTGGAGCAGCTGGAGACGGTCCAAAGAAATTGCAACCGATTATCGCCTCTGTTTATATATTTTTTATTTACTCTTGCTTTATTTTTACAGTGCATAGTGCACTGTGAGGCAATCAAATGCAGCGCAGCGGGCGGCCAACACCTTTGTTGTTGTGATGATGCTGCTGCTGAGGCGGCTGCTGAGGCTGCTTACTGCAGTCGCAACAGGCAAATAGTCGATATATCATTTATATATATATATATATATATCATATATCATATATATCAGCATCATATTAGTGCATCTGATTCTGCATCTGCAGTTACATCTGTATCTCCCTCTGTACCTCTCGCTGTATCCCTATATATCCATGCCTAAATCTGTATCTATATCTTCATATGGCTCTATATATCTGCATGTATACAGATGCGTATCTTTACTTGTTTGTCTGCACCTTCGTCTGCATCAGCATCTATATCTATCTACACATTGCCAGCATCAACGGCACATCAAGCGCATGTCTGCAACCGACAACAACAATCTTTGGCTCGCCTTGCTGTGCCACAAAGCAAATGCTGCAATGCCGTTACGAACAACACATTTTGAGTCATTTGGCAGCGCGCGCGCTCGCTCGCGTTCGCTGGCTCACAGAAATACAAAAATTAAAGAAAGAAGGTTTATTTCCGCTGACGTGCCTTAATTTCAGCCAGTTGTGAATACATTTTTGGCCAGAGTGGGTTTTGGTTTGAGGCCGGCTGGCTGGCTGGCTGTCTGTCTGGCTGTTTGTCTGTCTGGCTGGCTGGATGAGTTTCACTGTGTTAAAAGCGGCGCTATGATTGCGCCTACACAAAACAGCTCTCGGGTGTGCGCTAAGCTTCAAGCGGGCGACGTGACTTGGGAGAGTGATTTGTTCAAGTTTTTAATGGATTGAATAACATTTTGAATTACCATGTGAAATACCATGAGGATAAGCAGTTATAAGTGAGTTGTAAATGAGAGTAAGAGCTGCCAAGGCATTCAAATGTTGTTTATAGACTAAGCCATAAAATATTTAACACAGCTCAAAATGTAGCTCAAAATTTACAAGCTACTTGTAAAGTAGAGTTGCAGCATGTTTGTTGACAAAAAGAAATACGATTTAACAAGCAGACAAACTTTTGCAACCAGCTTATAAACTAGAGAACTCTTAATTCAAAAGAGTATTTAAGACTTTGCCATAAACTTGAACACGTTTATTGTGTGGGAGACGGCGACTCAGAAGAATGTTAATGCGAAACTGCCTGGTAGATTGGCTTGTTGGGAGTCTTTCAGCTCTTCAGCTCTGCAGCTCTGCAGCTCATGCGCCTGACTTGTTGTGCCTTGATTAGCGAGCGAGTGCTAAAAAACAGCAGAGCTCGTCGACGGCTAAGGCTAACAAGTTGGCTGCCAATGCCGTCTAGACAAGGCATATGGATATGCCGATTAGCACATGTCAATGGGCAATGAGTCAGGCAGCCAGGCAGGATCAGTGAGATCGAGGTTCAACTGCGTGAATGCGCCAGAGCGCAAGGGCGTGGCTTGATCTTATAATTTTGGCCTAGGACAAATCAAATTGCTGCTGTTGCTGTTGCTGCTGCTTTGTTGTCAATGCATTTTATGCATAATTAGCTAACCAGCGACAGTGACGAATACATCCAGCTGACCAAACACACAAAAGGAAGCAGCAACAGCAAGAGGCAGAGGCCGAGGCAGAGACAGCGACGACGACAGCGACAGCGGCAGCGGAAATTAAACGCACTGAAACGTTTCGAACATTACGTTTTGGTCGCAGTTGTAGTGAGTTGTGGCCAGATTAGCGTGACAAAAAGGGCGTTGCAGGCAGTGCTACGCATTTAGCTTGTTTATAGCTGAAATTAGTTCATGTGCATGAAAGCTCTATTTAGATGATCTATGATTCATTTTTAATGGCATATTTAGTTGGGAATTGAATTATCTTCTGTCATTTGCTGACCTTCTAACCGACTCTTAGAGTTTCATAAAGTATTTAAACAGAGACGTACATAGTACGAGTTTAGTTGGTGCTAAAAACTGATACAAAATTTGAATAGTACAAAATAAAAAATATATTTGTTAAAGTTATTAAAGTGATAACTTTTGTGAACTGAGAAATTAATCAAACCAGCCTCGCATATATTTTCTTTTATTTTAAATAATTTTCCATTAAATATACTGTCAAAATATATTATAGATATTAGCTTAAAAAATCAAAATATTATAAAAAATATTGCATAAAAAAGTGTTAAAAAGTGCTGCCTTCTGGCTTTGCTGCCTGTTTTAGCTCGTTTTCTAGCCTTTTTTTCTAGCTTCTGACATGTGATCAACACTGATTGCAGGAGTCGGTAGCTGAGCTGCATATCAAAAATGTTTGAGGTGAGCGTCCGCTGTGTGCAGAGGATGTTGCTGCTGTGCCTTTTGACCAGCTACGCAGCAGTAACAGCAACAGTTGCTGCTGCTGCTGTTGCTGTTACTTTTGATTTATTTTGACCACTCACATATGCAAAACGCATTCTAATGGAACAGCAGCAGCAACAACAAGGGGTACATTGTAATTTGTAGTTACGCTCTGATTTTTGAGTTTCATTTGTAGCTTCACCTGCTGCCATGAATTGTGCTTATAGTTATTGTTATTATTATCTTTATTGTTGCTGCTGCCGCCGTTGGTTGCACGCTTCACGCGTTTAAGAATGAAAGAGCTGCTCATTGTTTCGGCTTTCGGCTTCCATAAACGGAAGTGCGGCTTTTGCTGGAACGGAAATGCAAATGATATTGTAGACAATGCCCGGGCTCAGCTACGCGAATTGTTTTACATGTTTTGCACTACCTGAGCTGACCAAAGCCTATCAATTACAAAGTGAACGCTTGTAAAAGTAGCTGCATTTAAATGTAGTTCGTAGAACCTAGCTGAAGTGTCTTCAGAGTGCAAAGGCTGCTCGAAGAGAGGCGCTGACTGCCTTTTTATTGCCTTGAATATATTTAAAGCTGTTTCGAAAGGGTATTAGGCTTGTAGTGAGTAGCTGGATAGCTGAGCATAATATGGACACTCATCATCTATAATCTGCAATCTCAATGATCGATTCATAACTGACTATGTCCTCTCATTAGCTGAATGGCAAGTAAAATTGATTTTAAGTTTGGTTTGCTCAGCTTATAGATATGGGATCTACTAATATTAACTCCATTTCTATGCACAATTCGGAATCTATGGCATCCAGAGATATCATATTTGCGAAATTACTCGTTTTTGGAATACCTTTCCTTGCCACGCTTGAGCAGCAGGCACATATCTAGGCACTCAGAGCATCTCCTAGTCAAGCACTCTTTTTTAGACCAATCTTACTTGTTTTACCTACAGCAAACTGCATTTCATTAGATCAAAAATAAAACGTAGGTTGTCCTACGCCCTTGCAACAGCAAGACCCATCTAGGAAGTGCAGATGCCCAAGCTAGATGTCGCCAGAGCTACGATTGCGACTTCGTTTGCCGAGGCGTTCAGATCAAACTACAGCAAGCCAAAACGCCCACGTTTAGTTGATTGTTGCTGTTACTGTCGCTGTTGCTGCGGGGCGTGGGAGTAGTGAATATAAAAGAGTTACGGCTGCTATAAATATATATAGTATATATGTATATTCATGTATGTGACAAAACAAGAAACTCAAGCCAATTCGTTGGGCGTTTGCCATTAAGAAAGTTATTATTTATGGCCATAACAAATATTGGTTAGCGAATTATGTAAATATTATTATTGCTATTCTAACCAGTAAAAGAATGATGCTAAAGATTTGAGCGCAGACTTCAAACGAATCACGAAAACTCAAAAGACTTAATTTAAATGCCTTTATAAAGATTTTAAAAACTTATAACTTACTTAAATAGATAACTTGGAATTATAGAGTTTATTCGCAATAAAGGCAATCTTCTTTTAACTGCTGTTCGCCTGGTATTTGAGAGGAAATCAGCTTGAAATGCAAGAAGCGCGCAACAAGTTGCCCTCGAAAGTATGCCACATTAATTTGTACGCAAGAATTAAATGAGGTGCCTAAAAGTAGGCAGCATAAAATAATAAAATCCAGTCCATTAATTTCTTCAGTTTGTTGTTTATTTTCAACATTTCAACATTAAGCACAATTTGCATTTAAAATTTAGTTTTCATTTGCAGTAGACTTACAAGCTAATACCTGATATAAAGCTAGATGGAAATTCACTTGGTTACTGCACACTCAATAGACGGAGCTGTCTAAAATAAATTGAGTGTACGTATGGGCGACAAGGTGCTTAGTTTACAGGTAACATCCAAGTTAGGTAAATTGCGTGTATTGCGACAGTAGCGATTCCAGCCCTTCCAATACTTGAAGCCATCGCGTTGCTGTATTCTCTGCGCACAGGCAATGTCATCCGAAATATCATCATTGGACAGATCTGACAAAGTATATCAAGAATAGAGAGATTTAAAAATGATAAATAACTGTATATGTTCCTTAGCTTACCTTCACATTTCATATTGCACAGACCGCCAGGGCGTCCCTCTGCACAGTAATCCTTGCTATTGATTTGAAAGAGTCCATAGTTTTTGCTATTGTTCTCATTTCTCGTCACTTTGTTTGTGTCCAAAAAACTCTCATGTTCCACCAGACAGATCCCTGAAGAGATATGAGTATTTAATAATAAGTATTCTATTTAAATACAAATATTTCTGCTACTTACAATTGGACATCAAAGTCTTCTGGAATCTGTAGGTCTCGACCAGCACACGCGTTAGCTCGCAGCGCATATACTTCTTAGACTCCGCCTCTTTGCCATTCAGCAGCAGGCAGAGCAGCAGAGCCGGCAGCAGCAGAATTTTTGGCAACATTTCTGAAAGCATTTTAAATATATATCAACTAACTTATGTGCTTGTACTAGTACAAGCTAGCACGCGTAACTAAATGTAGATTATGCACATTAGTTCCAGGAATGGACAATTGATAAGCGACTCATTATATATGGGCATTCATTGTCTCGACTCACGCGAATAGCCAAACGGTTCGAAAGGCCAGTTTTGTGAATCGAATTGAATGACTGTAAGACGGGTGTTCCACACTCGATTGCCAAATGTGATAGGTCTTTCGACTCGATTAAACACGTTTAGTTGGCATTTAAAAATTTCAATTCTAAAGCCCGGAAAAGCATATTTCCTGACTGAGCTTTGACTGATTTTTATCAAATCTTTAATGGGAATACCTTTTCAGATTCATTTATTATTTCATTAGATTTTTTAATGGAATACCCCTTCTGTTGCGTATAGCTTCAGAGCATTGATGTACTCCACTCGAAAAAATAAATCTGTTGACTTTGCATGACTGTCGGGTGTAGCTTGCACGATTTTGGAATGGAGTACGGAGTTGCGAAAGCATATAGATTCTAAGCATCGATTCTCCATTATTTTAAAAATGTTCAGAATATTAACTTCAATCCGAAAATGACTTCTGAAAGCCTGCATAACTCTAACACGGATATACGTTGCCCAAAACTCACAAACTAGTCCCATATCAAATATTTAAACGTAATTTGAAGTATTTCAAACATTTATTGTTTAATCTAACTTTGTTGGGCTATGCAGTTAGGAGTCTCCGGCTAGCATTTGATTTATGGTATGCGATTAATTAGCACATTGAATATTGTTGATAATAACAATAATGATAATTTAAGTTATTGTTTGAAGCCTCTGTGAAGTCTATTGCTTAAGCCAACAAGTTTCGAAGAACTGCTGCTGTGTAAACAAAACGTCAACAAAAGGAAACGTGTCAGCACATCTGGATAGATGAGAGAGTTGACTTGTTTCCGAAAAACGGAGAACAAAAAAAAAAGAGTAAAGTAAATAATAAATAAATATATATTGGGAAACTACAAGCAGAAAGATTTATGCATGATCAGATTTATGGTAGAGCATCATCCAAGTGCTTTAGGTAACTTAATTTATATTATTTTTTTTTGGCTAAAAAGCACCTTCCTACCTTTTGCGGACTCAATTATAAAGTAATTACAATGTTTACCTTTAGTTAATTAACTGAAACGCAGTGGAGCAGCCGCCCGGCGCAGCAATAAAAACTAGTTTCAACACGAATGCGAATTGTGATATCTTTTATTATTTGTTGTTTTGTATCTTTTGTATTCGAGTTACGCTTTAAAGGCTAGACATGTGCGCCACAGCGGGGCCCCACACAGTTACTGAAACCGAAATTGAAAAACTTCACAAAGTGTTCTTTAGGCAGTGCAGCCCCAAAACAAAACAAAACCAAACGCTCTCATCGAATGAGACGTTGGCGCTCGCCTTCACGAGTATTTATTGGCAATTCAGACTCTCGCAATTAGCTGCGCTCTGGCTCTGCGGCGAGCACTTAATACGTACTTTGTATACAACCTGATCAAGAGGGCATATTCGCTGTGATAGCAATGTCTGTCTGTCTAACTTTTCGACTAATCGACACTAGTGAAGAGGGGCGTGGATATATATAGAGTTATAGATAAATAGATAAATAGATATAGATCGAGATAGATAGAGATTGATACACATAGAGATAGAGACATCTATAGATAAAGATAAATAAAGATTGATAGTTAGAGGGATGCTAGTTTAAGAGCTTGTCAGCTATTCTGAATACGCCCTCTTGGGGATGTGGCGAGTGTGGAACTACAGTCTTAAGAAAATTATAATCTAGTCAGTCTGCTGTTCTATGCATTTGGGGCGTAGCGAACAATCAATCAATTCTTTCAATGAACGCGTATTATGCAGTCAGTTACGCTCGACTGCAATGTTCTTACTTGTTTGTTAATGATGTTGTTGTGCCTACAGTTGACTTAGTGATAAGATGTGTCTAAGGTGTACAAGCACATATATATTTATATATATTTAAATGCTGATATTTATATATAAATATTTATATTTAAGCGAAGTTCTTTCCAATTTAGTTATTTGTTCGCTGAATTCGATATTTCTCAATATATATTTGAGTTGCCAACTAATTTACTCTGCCTTATCAGCACTCACTATATATTCTTTATCTGAATCAATTTATCTGTTCGACTTCGCAAAATGGAAAGTGGAGACATAAAAAGAGTGCAAAAAAAACAGCAAGGTGATGAGTTACCCTGTAGAGAGTAGAGTCGAGCCTATAGAGAGTCAAGCGCAGATGTTATCTATGGAAAGACTAGAAGCAACTTTAGCCATGCAAACAAGAAAGATAAATCTATATTCAAAATGCTCCTATCTATATAAAGAAGACGCTGCGAGTTACCTCGCAGCTACACAGCAAACGAAAAAAGAGAATAAACCAGTTGGGCTTAGACCCAACTATCATAAGAGCGAAACTGATTGATGGAGTTATTTCTTCTACCATAGATCTGTGTCTATTCATATAAAACAGTTAGCTCCAGCTTGATCACTGTCCGCGAGATACCCTGTAAGCAGCGAAGCTAAATAAGTAGCTGGATAATTTCAAGGTGTCACTTTATATAAAAAGAAGATAAAATAAAAGTCTATATCATTCGAGATGCTTTTATATACATAATTAAGAAAAAGTTTGACAACGAGATACCCTGTAAACTGTGCGCTGCATAGTAAGTAAAGTAGGGCAGAGTACTTTAAGCTCTTCTTTCTATATAATCAAGAAAGATATAGTCTGAAGTATATATGTAGCTTAACAACTAGCCAATATAGCCCTTTTCCACCTTAAAAACAGGGTATATAAGTATATAGCAGCTGAAAAAAAACCTATTTTCCTTTTTAAAGCTGATAATAATTTTAAAATAAACGCAGCTCTAGATTTAAGGACAAACATGAAACCCATATACCCAGTTTTACACTCTAAGTACAGGGTATACCACTACGCAATAACTAAAATCTCTTCAAATTGCATTAATTAATGCTGCTTTTATCTGTTTAACAAAGAAATTCTAGAAATGTCTCTATAAACACGCAACACAAAACGTATATACCCAATAACACTTACTGAAAACAGAGTATAAGCATTTGCTGTAGCTGAACTATGTTAATATTAATAATATAGAAATATCTAAAAGATCAAGAAAATGTAGATTAGATAATTATATAGATTAGCATCAAGCGAATATACCCTTTGTCCCCTCTGAAAAGAGGTAAATGCATTTCAATTGCATGTTAAACATTTCTAGAGCGCAATATTGAAATAAGCTGATAAGTTGGATTCCTGGAAAAACTTAATCGCGTACAAAATGAACTCAATAAGTGTTTTTTTTTAATATAATTGAAAATGCAATGAAAGTCGAATGAAACGAGCGACGCTTACGGCTAACAGCTAGCATATATGTTTAGGACTAAGAAAGCTGAACTCTGAACTCCTGTCGAGAGCCAGAGCTAAGAGAAACAGTTTGGACCCCGCCGCGGGGCTTAGCAGCGAGAGACATCGGGCAGCGTGCGCCCACGACATTTGCTCATCCAGCCGGGCCAGGCCTGAAAGCCGTGACGATTGAAGATCTGCATGGCACAGCGCGAATCATCAGAAATCTCATCGTTCAGAAACTCTAAGGCGAGAGAGGGAGAGTGAGCTCTGTTGGGAGTAAATTGTTAGATTGTGCCTTGGGCCTTGGGTTTTACCTTCGCATTTGATGTTGCAGATGCCACCGCGACGACCCTTGCGACACCAGTTTTTGCTGTTGATCTGTTAATGAGCTGAGCGAAATTAGAAATGTAGCAAAACGAGGCTAACTGCGCTTGGCATCTACCTGAAAGAGTCCGTAGCTGACGCTCTGATTGGGCAGCTGCATGGACTTTGAGGTGCTGCGGCCACTCTCCGATTCCACCAGACAAACCCCTACATCATATAGATCAGTCGTATGATCGGTTAGCTGACTCCAGTTACTTACAGTTGGATAGATAGCTGCGTGGAAAATCGTGACGCAACAGCTCCTTGGCCAGCTGGCAGCGTGTCAGCAGCTTCGATTGCGTTTGCGTCAGCAACAGGAGCACGCTGAGGGTCAGGATAAACACGTTCGCTTTACTCCAACGCATAGCCATTTAGAGACAGAGGCAGACAGACCGACACACAGACAGACAGACGGATTGATTGATTATTTGTTTTTTTTTTTTTTTTTTTGGGTGCCTGGACCACTTTAATCCTAAAGCGCTTCCGCAGCAACTGGCAAACTACAACTAAACACGCGTAGCGTACGAAGATGGGCCTTTTAAAGCCTCGCACGCAATTTAGTGGCTCGCGTCTGCTCATACTAGACAATCGTTCTCCACGAAATTGACATACATATGATGCAATGAGCAGAGCTGCGTACAACTCAAGGTGGACAAATACTAGATACACTTACTAGAATAGCACTGACTTGAGATTCGAGATTGTTGTTAAAGAGAAGCGGCTTAGGGGCTTGTTGGATAGATTTTTTTTAGAAAAAACTGAAGTGGAAAAAGACGAATATCGAACTCGATCTGATATATTCAGAAAAAAATCTAGCTAAGATTTCTTGTGTCAAATATAAAATCCATGAATCTATCTGAGATACAAATTTTTATCTAAAAAGTCAAAGACACTTAGTCTAGAGATCTAGAATCTCAATCAAGGAATCTTAGTTATGCCTTTCTATATCTTAGATAAAGATACATTTCAGTTAGTTGTCATGGAGTTAACAATGCTTGGCAATTAATTAGCAGAGAGAAGCATCAAAGAAGGGCAGATGTTGCTTTCAGTTGTTTTCGAAACTCGATTGCAACGTGCATTCAGGAGAGATCTTTAAGGACAACAAATTTATCTTTAAGGTCTTAGATAGAACGAATTTTCAAGTGAGACTGAGAGCCTGTTTAATTGCAAATATTATAACTATATTGTGAGGATAGTCTGTAAGCTGTGTGACCTTGAGAGCAAGTTAGCTAAACTTAAGTATAAGCTAGCTAGCAGGCAGGGAAAATAGAGCTTAGAGACTTTGATGAAATGAATACAAGTTCTGACTGTTATGCTGTGATAAGATATTATTATATTTATTAGTTATATAAGAGCCAAGTACGTAGGTTGCCCAATATACATGCATACACCAATCCATAATATCAGACCAGACTCTACTTATGTACCCACCTCATCTTCACCAAGTCATCTCATAAGCATCTTCTATGGCAAATTCATAGTACGTGCAGCTAGTGCATAATCAGAACAGATACATACTTTCAATTAGCATGCATGGGGGCAACGTCATCATCGGCAACAACAATGTCACATGAACATTTATTGTGTTGCTTTCGCTTTTGCGTGAAATATATAAAAAAAAGAAAAAAAAAAATTGGGAAATCGATGTCACGTCGGCATTTGTCTATTTTTCGAGCAGATTGCATACTAAAAGATACAAAAGTATCTTAAACTAAGACACACACACACACACACAGATGCAGTTACAGTTACAGTTACAGCTACAGTTTCAATGCAATAAATCGCACGCTCTAACTGCGTTAAGCGCTTAATTGGCAAATTGTCTTGCACAAGATACAAAAGTATCTGTATCTGTATCTGTAAAATTGTATCTCAAGCTATGGCTGCTGCGCCGCTTGACCTAAAAAGAATTTCCACACACAATTTCAATTGACTTTAGCATTTTATGCAAATGCAATTTCACAAATATATCCACTAACCGTTTTATTTTCGTCGAAATCAAATGAGAAAAACTTTTCCATGACAATTTTTGTTCGTTTTTTTTTTTTTATTTTAGCTGCCTGCTGCTGGCTTTAACGCTCGTTGCAGCCAATCAGCTGAAGGATCTGCTGGAGGATACAACCACAGCAGCCAGCACTAGCTCTTCGAGCAGCACCTCAACCACCAGCCCAACCACTGTGAGCGCGTATGTCATCTCGGCGGCAGCTGTGCCCGCCTTTAATGCAGCCACGCCCAAGTCCAAGTCGAAGCTAGCCACGGGCAAATACTTCAATAAGAGCTCGCCTAGAAAACGCAAGGCCGAGGAGGTCTCCTCCTTGCCGCTGCCCGTGGACACGGATGGCCTGCTCGAATGGAAATGCCCCAACATTTCGGGCTCACGCAATGCGGAACTCGAATGCGGCTGCGATCTGCCACACACGTTGCGCTGCAACATCGATCTGCATGGACTATTGGTGAGTGGAGCCAGCAAGAGCTGCTAGAGAATGCCTAAGCAAATGGTAGACTGATGGGTATATGATATGGGTATATGATAATGGTAGCTAGAAGCTTAGAACTTAGTTTTGGAACTGAGTTGGAGAAATGGATAGATCTTATAGAATTCATTCTTTACTCATTGAACGAATGGATGCTGTGGATGAAGCTAGTAATAGAGTAATAGAGTAATAGAGTAATAGAGTAATAGAGTAATAGAGTAATAGAGTAATAGAGTAATAGAGTAATAGAGTAATAGAGTAATAGAGTAATAGAGTAATAGAGTAATAGAGTAATAGAGTAATAGAGTAATAGAGTAATAGAGTAATAGAGTAATAGAGTAATAGAGTAATAGAGTAATAGAGTAATAGAGTAATAGAGTAATAGAGTAATAGAGTAATAGAGTAATAGAGTAATAGAGTAATAGAGTAATAGAGTAATAGAGTAATAGAGTAATAGAGTAATAGAGTAATAGAGTAATAGAGTAATAGAGTAATAGAGTAATAGAGTAATAGAGTAATAGAGTAATAGAGTAATAGAGTAATAGAGTAATAGAGTAATAGAGTAATAGAGAGATCTGCAATGATCTTGTAGAATGCATTCTTTACTCACTAAACGAGTGGATGCTGTGGATGAAGCTAGTAATAGAGTTGGTTTAATGAGCTGATGATCTCTTTCAATGGATTAGAGATCAGCTAAGGGATTCTACTTTAGATAGACATTCGAAGCAGTATCTAATATGGGAGCTTCTATTGAGAGCTGAACTGCATCAGAGCTCAGCTGAGACTAATGAATTTCAAGTCCCACACGATTTGAGTGCAGATTAAGCTCAAGCTAATGCTGACTATGAATACTTAGCGCAGCATCAATTCTATTTGAAGCGCTAAATTGATTTTCCTTTCGCACAAACAGCTCTTGGCAGACAGATTGCGCAGTTCGCCCTACTCCATATCGTTGCTGGACTGTTCGTTGCGCAATGTGACGTTCCTGAGCGATGCCAAGATCTTTGATGGGATCTCGCTGCACGGCTTGGTCATCTCCTCTGGCGAGATCAAGCGAGTGCATAAGTCCGCCTTTCTGGGCATCAAGGGTCCACTGCAGGCATTAGGACTGCCTGGCAATGCGCTGTTGAGCGTTCCGTGGAATGCTTTGTCCACGCTGAATACTCTGGAGCGATTGGACTTGGCCAACAATAAGATAAAGGCGCTAGGCACTGCCGACTTTGTGGGTCTGGGCAAGCTCATCTATCTGGAGCTGAGCAGCAATCAGATCTCAAGCATTTCACAGCGCACCTTTAGCAGTCTACGCAAATTGGAAGTGTTGAAGTTGGGCGGCAATCGCCTGGGCGACTATGCGCAGAGCTTGAAAGCCCTGAGCCAGTGCCTGAGCCTGCGTCAGCTGGATCTCACGGCGAACAATCTGAACGGACCGCTCAGCGAGCAGACGCTGCCTGGCATGCGAAATCTGGAGAGCTTGAATTTGAATAGGAACATGATTAAGAGCATACAGAACAAGGCCTTGGCGAACTTTTCTCGCCTGGTCAGCCTCTCGCTGCGGCACAATCAGATCGATGTGCTGCAGGATCATGCCTTCTTCGGGCTGGGCTCATTGGAAAGCCTCGACTTGAGCTACAACGGCATTGTGGCCATTTCCAGCGCCTCGCTGCAGCATCTCACCCGCCTCACTGTGCTCGATCTGACGCATAATTTTCTGCGAGCTCTCACCTCGGACTTGATAGCGCCGCTGCCATCGCTGCGGGAGCTGCGTTTGGCTGGCAATGACATCTCGATTGTGGCGCGAAATGCCATGGACCGAGCACAGGAGCTGCAGAGCCTGCAGATGCAGGAGAATCCGCTGTCCTGCGATTGCAGCATTCGTCCTTTCGCGGAGTGGCTGCAGGTCTCCAAGCTAAGCTCCAGCCTGAGCGCCTCTTGTGTCACACCTCCTCGCCTAGAGGGCGCTCCTCTGCTCCAGGTGCCCGTTGAGACGCTCACCTGCGACATGGACAATGTGGAAAAGGATAATGCAAATATTATGGAGCATCTGGAAACGCTGGCCAAGCCCAACCAAACGTCAGCTCACGTCAAGGATTTGTCGGAGGAGGTTTGCTCACCCAGCGAGTTCTTTAAGGCATTCAAAGCTAACTTTTCGATTCCCTCAGATCATTCTACATGAATTACACTACTCGGCGGACTATGGTCTGATTTTGACGTGGCTGCTGAATCTGAGCAAGAAGGATTACATGTGCGATGCCATATTTGTTTACAAGGAACAGAATATCAATGAGATTCTCATTGATAACTCACCTGTAAGTACAGATGATAGTAATAAGGGAAGTTGAGCCTTAGTAAATGGGAACACTTATTGTATCTAGATCCACTGCGAGAGCAAGGTCGTCAATGGACAGAATACTGTGAGCGTCATAGTGCCCGACAGCTCCTCCCTGGACATTGGCGAAAGGTGAGTCCCTATGTGCTCTCTATATACTCTCAATACAATCTATACCTAGAATCCACATCATCTGAGTCCCTATGTGCTCTCTATATACTCTCATTATAATCTATATCTAGTCTCCATGTCATCTCCGCATACTCTCTTAATGTTCTCTATAAGCTCTTTGTCTCTCTCAATATTCCCTTCACATACTCTCTCCAAACTCTACATAATTCCCTATATACCCTACGTATATTCTTTACATAATATCTGTATACTCTCCACCTACTCTCCACACTTACTTTCACATGCTTTCCATATAGCCTCCACATACTCTTTATATATTTTTCTCACAATCTCTCCAATCTCTACATACCCTACATACTCTCCACTTTCTACAGCAACTCCATATGCTCTCTCCACTGCTTTTACAGTATCTCTATACTCTTCACACACTTCATGCTTACTCTACTCTCTTCATAGAGTCTACATACTGACCACACGCTCTCCACATACTGTCCACATACTCTCCACATACTCTCCACATACTCTCCACATACTCTCCACATACTGTCCACATATTCTCCACATATTCTCCACATACGCTCTACATACTCTCCACATACTCTCCACGTACTCTCCACATACTCTCCACATACTCTCCACATATACTCAATATTTCCTCTACAGACTCTCTATACAATCGCTGCATGCTCTCCACATACTCTCCACACACTCTCCACAAACTCTCCACAAACTCTCTATATACTCTCTCCAAGCTCTCCTTTCTCATGCCTTCATTGCCTTTACAGCTACCGCTTCTGCCTGGTCATGGTGCAGGAGCAGAATCCCAAAGCTGAGCTAAACATTGGCTGCTCCAACATAACGCAGCTGCAGCTGAGCAGTCCTGGGTCCAAGCCCGTTCTGCGTCAATATCAGCGCCGTCCTTACTATACGCCACACGAGCTTGAAGTGGAGCCAGATCAAACAGCTGGCGAGGATTATCAGCAGCTGAATCAGCGACAGTTTAGCAGTGGCAGCCAGCAGCAGCAGCCGTTGCATCCGCATCAGCAGCAGCCACCGCCGCCAACGTTGCTGCACAGCTACGATGTCATTGATTCGTTGCACAAGAGTTTCCTGCCAGGCCTGGGGCTGGGCATTCTGGTCACCTCGGTGGTTGTCCTGATTTGGGGTGCCACACGCATACGACAGAGTGTCAGTGGTGGAGCAGGCGATGGCAGCCTCAGCAGCAACAGCAGCAGCATGCATCATCACAACAACAACAACAACAACAATAGCAGCAGCAATAGCAGGCCGGGCACGCCCACCGCCACGACTTGCTACGCCGCCTCGGACCACATAGCGAGGATGGCGGATGCAGAGAATGGGACGCGCTACCTCAAGCTGCAGGCAACGACAAGTCTGTAAAAGGAAAAGGCGCCAACCACTCAGAGCCAATCGAACCAATCGAACTTGTGATAGTACAAGCACTTTGTACCCAAATATACATACATATATATATATATATATATATATATATATCATAGAATATATATACACACATATAATATGCTTATAAGTGGAAGCTGCTATCAGCTGCTGCCTCACGCACTAATCCAAAAACTTGGCCTAACACTAACCAAATTGTGCCATAAACTAACTCACAGAAGAATTGCGCCTCCATCGTGGTCTATCTATATAAGAAAGGAAAGAAAATCTAAAGCTAACATTGATCTATTGACTCATATGAAATACTTCAAAGGCTTCTGAAAGTTGTCAATTTGAGTTTGCAACTTTTTAGCCGACAAAATTGTTATATCATTTTCTATTTCGCCTTATGTTCATCTTAAGATCAGAGACATTTCCGACTAACCTCGCACATATATCTTACTCCATAGCTTTAAGACTTCCCTATGAGCAGGCTCTTCCATCGAATCAAACACGATTTCCCAGGGCTTTAACTGCTGCATAATCCTAATTTCAGCCAAGTCTCCTGCAGCTCAGCAAGAGCATTGCAACTCGGGCATGTCGAAGCAAACTGCTCCAACTTTTCTATATACTCAACAAGTTTTGTTAGCATTAGGCTTAAAAAGTTTTACGTCGCCTCTTTGACGTTGCCGTAGCATTAAGGAATCATAAGTCATGACCCTCTAGGCTTGCGCTTTAATAATTTATTAACCATATACACAAGAAAACAAACAAATTGTAACTAAGCCGCAGGATAAATAAAATGTTGAAAGTACTTTATGATGATGGCAATGGAACTCACAATGCAATGTCGCACTCGTCACATTGTTGGGGGCGTGGCAGCGCGCCGTGCATGAAAAATCGAAACCTTGGCCATTTGGTATTTGGACTATTTTTATACATACATAATATTAAGTGGACTATTAGCATGCGTATGACGTCACAGCGCGCTGAACTTTTCAGCTGAATTAGTCAATTACATGGGCAATATGAGCTCATAGTTTCTTAACCTCCCACAGGACACGAGACACGCAGTTTAAAACAATTAGCGTCAGCAACAAATAATAACTGAATAACATGGACAAGGCGAGGCGTGAGATGTGGATATGGTCTAGTTGAGCTGATTATGGACTGTTGCCCAGCTAGAAATCAGAGTTGGTTCAATGCTGCTCAAATATTGCAGCACTTCCACAAAGCCGTGACCGTCGCCCTCAAGCACCCGCTGCGCTAGATCTACCCTGTATTTAGCGAGAGTGCGTGATAAGGGCGTATATATCGCTTGACCAAGGATCTGTATGATAATCGATAAGTATCTAAAAATGGTTTCGATATTTCTAACATTACTTGACAATTGTTAGAGTCTCCCAAATAACAATCTTTTTGTAAGAATAATTGTTATCGATAACTTGCCTTAAATCGATAAATATCTATTTTTAGTTCCGCTTCTTCAAGCATAACTTGACTATTGTTAAACATATCAAAAGGCATGCATGAGTATCTAATAGCTTAATCGATAATAAGGACAGCATTTTTCAAAATCGATAGATATCGATATTCAGTTGAAACTAGAAACTTTTTGATGGATATAAAAACTTCCTAGAGCTACTACAGACTTAAATGACGCTAACTATCTTCAGTTTTTTTAGAATCGATAAATATCGAGAGCTCTAGTATGTATATTATATACCGATAAGTGGATCTACAGTATCAGTTTCATATATACGTGCAATTCATATACATTCGGACTACATTGTGCTACTATTATGAAGGTAAGAAAACTTAATTACAGGGCATCGCGCAGTCGTGCAATTGTTGTGCGTATTTCGCTGCGGTCTATTTGTGTTGTGGTCATCGCTGATATGGCGACGCGTTAGTCCAGACTTGCCAAATGGCCAGACGTCCTCGTTGGCTGTCAGTTGGGCGACAACAATGAGCACGGCCAGAACGACAAAGCTGGCCACGGGCAGGACGACGCGTTAGTGGTTTATCGATTTTGTAACACACACCGACACACACACTACAATAAGCGTTGTGGGTGTTGCGTGTTAGCAAAAAAGTAAAGGAAATAAAATAACAACTAGGTTCGCAGTTCAGTTGAAACTTGTTTGGAGCTGGGCGCCCGCTGTGGCGGCCCTGTTAAAACGGCCTCCACATGAGCATGCTGGGCTTTGTCTACTTGGTGCTCATCCTTGGCTGGATATTGATCGTGTTGTTTCTCAAGTGCAAGAAGTCGCTGTCGGCGCCTTTTCGCTTTGGCGAGAACTACACAGATGCCATCGCGGAGACGAATGGCGAGCGTCGTCCCTCGGTGCATGTGATACAGCTGCAGAGCGAGGATATCGAGCAGGAGGATCATTATATGAACCATTTCCACAGGCAAACGGACAACTTGCAGCGCTACTCGCATCGTTCGACGCTCGAGGAGCGCACCATCGAGCGCACATATCCCACAGATGCGGTCATCAATCCCGGCTACATGCACGATGAGGACTACGTGATTAACGGTAGGCGTTGCCTGACTAAGCCCTAACTTAATTATGAATTTCAATTTTCTCTTAACCCTAGCGCCGCCGCCTTCATACGAGGAGGTAATGCGACAGCCGCAGGTGTATCCGCAGGTGCGACACAATAATCATAAGATTAGCGATCTAAACATTTAGGCTACTTAACATAATATCTCTCTGTACATATATATTTGGATCAGCTGTGATTTCTCTGAATTGAATATAGATAGATACATATATATATTATATATGTATATGCATTCGGTTACAAACTTTTGTTATGTTTTGCGTATTTCATATATTTATTTTTGTGTTGTGGGCCTTCAGCAACAAAATCAATTCAATTGATTCTACAAATTGTTGCAATTAGCAGTTAACATTAATTATACACATATAGAAAATGTACAAAATGATTTTACATATGATTACAAACAAACAATCAGTCAAAGTGTATGTGTGTGTGTGTACGTTGTAAATAAATAATTCGATGAAAGTGTGTATAAGTGCGTGTGTATGATTGTCGTACAAATTAAGTCGAAAGAAAAACATATATAAAAACAAACTAAACTAAATAAGCATAAAGATGTGTCGTCTCTCTATATATATAAAATATATATGTGTGTATGTATATGTGTGTGTCCGTTTATGTGTATGTGCGTGTCGGTATTTGGCTAAATTAAGTCACTAAATTCGTCATACATTTACATAAATATGCATAAAGATTTGTGCCTTGGCTCAAATTATTCACAGTTCTAATGACTTGAAGTTGAGTTTCCGATTCCAATTCCGATTCGGATGTTCGATTTTCATTCCTCTTCTGTTTTGGCCCAATGTTTTGGCTATATATATATTTAGATATATATTTATATGCATCTATGTGAGTACTTTATGGACACTATGCATTTGTATAAACGCCTCCAGCTGCGTAGGTATCATGCCCTTAAAACTTATTCTGTTGCTGGCAATAGAGCGCGCAGCTAAGCATTTGAGACTCGTGTGCGCATTTTGATGGCCATGCAGTATATTGGCCAAGTTAGCTGCGAGAACAAACAGCAACAATTAGCATAAATAATGTTGCTCAAATTAAACGGTTCTTTACCCTGCTTGCAGGCTGTAGCTGCTGTTTGACCCGCTGCATTCACCGCATCCAAATGTGCTCCTGCCTCCACGAATAGCTGCAATATGCGCGTCATTTCGCCCTGACGATCCTGTGAGCTATTTATCTTCGTCACCAAAATATGCAGTGGCGTATTCCTGGCTACATCCACAGCCACCACGGAAGCGCCGCAGTGCACCAAAACCAAAGCAGTCGCATAGCAGGGAAATCTGACAAAAGAAAGCAAGAATTATATGGAATCCTTGAGGAATCTAAGGACCTTCCTCACTTGCACATTTCGTTGGTATAGAATTCATCTATGGGTGTAACACCATTCACGGCCAGATGCAGCAGGGTTTGTCCATCCTGCAGGCGCGTATCATTCTGTATAAATTTGCGAACTACTAAGAATAGCTGTTGTATGTGATCCTCATTGATGTCCTGATCCTTCTTGCGACGTGCGAGCTGAGTGACTATTTTAATTAAATACAACGCTGTGATGCAATTCTGATTGTTCTGATCCTGCAATAGACTGACGCAGGTGTTTGGCTTATCGTTCAGCATCTTAAGCTTGTTATTCTCAATCTCCTGCTGGCATTTGGTGAGCACGGGCAGCACGTGATCTAGGGTCAGGCGATGGTTCTCCACACGCAAAATCTGCGCAAAAAGTTGCGCAAAACGCAGCAAATCGCGATCCACGCTGACCTGCCAAGAGAGATTTGAATGTTAATAAATAAAATTCATTGAGTCAGCAATATTATCTTACATTGTTACGCATGCGCAGATCGATGGCATAGTTCCACAGCACTTGGCACTGTTCGAATCGGCCCTGATCTGCCATCACGGCGCCTCGATAGACAATTGCTTGCGGCAATTCTGGATTGTTTTTGCCCAGCACACGCTCCCGTATTGCCAACGACTCCATATGTATGGAGTGATGATTCAGCTTGATGGCATTCAACTCGGGCAAATTCTCTGTTTCGAACCAGCTGTCATATGCAGGCACCGGCTGTTGCACCTTCTTACGAATCACCTGCCTAGCATCGCTGTAGCGCATCTGCATGGCACGCATTAAATAGCTATAAGCCCGATTAACATCATACTTCGTCTTATCATTCGCATACGTAGCGCCCAGCAACTCCAGCGCTGTGATCTGTTCCTCCTTGCTCATCAGCCCAGGACGTTGTATAAAAGCCTCCACAACATCCTCATGCAAGCGCTCTGCAGCCTGCAATGCTGGTGTTATGCCTGCCTCATTCTTTTGCAGTGTTGCGCCATGATCGAGCAGAGCAATGACCACATCCAGATGACCGCTCTCTGCAGCATAATGAAGAGCTGTGGCTCCACACAGAGCTTGATCATTAGGTCGCGATCCATTCTGCAGCAGCGTGTTAACAACCAGATGATGGCCCTTGTAGGCGGCTATCATCAATGTGTTGTTGTTAAACAAATTGGTGGCATTCACATCGGCGCCATGTTCCAACAGAAACTCCACAATGTCCAAGCGACCTGTACGAGAAGGAAATACAAATCAATAAACGAAGCTCAGTTCTCTGCAAGCTCAATCAATGTTTTACCCTCATAGCAGGCAGCGCGCAGCGGCGAAGACTGCGCCTTGGTATTGTGATTGATGGAGGCGCCAGCCTGCACCAGCATCTTCACAATCTGCAGATGACCCATGCCAGCAGCTACCCACAATGCAGTGGCTCCATAAACCACCAGTCCATCGAATATAACATTGCATTCCCGTTCCAGGTCGACGTCGTAGTGAGAGAGCAGCGTCTTAACGAACGTCACATTGCCTGACATGGCGGCCATTGTGAGTGGCGTTAGCGATTGGCCATCGGGCTGATCAAAGTTCTGTGTGAGAGAGTAGAAAGAGACAGAGAGAGAGATGTTAGTATAGAGCAGACCATACTGTAGAATTAATGTGGGATTTTTACTATGTTGCTAATTTGTATAAGAGCAGAAAGTTTCACTTTAGAGAGATTGTTTCTATAAGACCTTTGGTTTCTTAAGTACATGTCGAGACCTTTAAGAGCCAGGCACATAAGGTGTGGGTCTCCAAAAGTATACATAGATAAAGAACAGCTCGTTTTTTGATATGCATTTGCTACGTCAGTTCACTTTCAGAGCAGCGGTTGGTATGTAGATCCCTCCATAACAATGCTTACTCTGTTCACATTAGCCAAAGTTCACTGTCTATGCATATTTTCAACTATTTGGTATGTATTTGATTTATGTATGCGTGCTTACAATACGAAACCTGTGCGCCATCCTCTATAACCCTAGTTCACTGTCTATGCATATTGTTCTCTAGTCTTTTGGTCTTATTTTGTATGCTTATGAGATGCGTGCGCATATATAATATTTCGAAATACTTTTCAGAGTCAAGGCTGAAACTAGCGAGCATACGAAAATAGTGCGTTTTCTTAGCTTTTTGCAGCATCAATTTTTCGTTTGGGGAAAACGTGCATAGAAAATTGTCGCTGCGAGTTTTCCTTTGTTGTTGCTGTTGTTTATTTGGTTTTTGGCACGGCGAATGTAAATATTACAAATGCGCACGCTCTTTGTCTTGGCTGCACAGATACTATATATTTTTATATATATATGGGCTGGCCATATGGATGCTGCGTAGTGAGACAAGATCCAGACATGGCCTGTCCAAAGTCCAAGGCAACAGACTTTGTGTTCAGGGCTGACACCAATTGCGTTTTTGGCTCTAATAAAAATAGCAACTGGGTCAAGAAACTCAGCAGACCCGGGACCCGAGACCCGCGGTCCACGACCCAGACCGAGACTCACCGCCGGATAGGTTATATAGCTGGTTAGTGGCAATTGGTCGTTAGCTCCACGCCAGAAACTTGCGCCTGGCCAAGCGGATTCGTACCAGCGTTTCCGTGTGCTGTCAAAAAGTAGAATTAGTTGAGGGGTAATCCTGGCCAGAGCCAGAGAAACTCTAGACTTTACCGATATAACTCCGCGTGCATGGCCAACGACTATATAAAATGACGATTCTATCTATATATTCAACTGGAGCTGTGACTCGTACAAAGGACGCAGCTGGACTCGTCAAAAAATTCGATAAAACTTCGTGAAGAGAACGAAACCAAAAAGGAATTCCAGCGCCCAACCCCATGTTTGCATATGGCCGCAGCAAATTCATTTCTACTTTTAAGAGGGGTTGTTCATCAGTCAAAGGACACACATTAGAGGGTAGAACGTGCGCAGGCGCCGAGCGAGCCACAGGCACAGCTGATGTGACAGGGGAGAGAGAGAGAGTACAGTGAGTGGGAGAGCAGCTCTCGCACTCTCAGTTATTATGGCGGTTTGTTTACAGATATTGAGAGAATGAGAGTGCATGTGTGGGGGTTTGTTTACAGTTCGTGCCAGCTGTTTGTTGCATTCCATTATCAACTACTAAATTCCGCTTAAGTTACGTTTATTGGAGACTGACGAAATTTGAAGCCTGAAAGGTATTTACAGTACTAACAGAGTAGAAGCTTGAAAATATGTTTATCTTGACCGTAATAGGCAGGTATGGTTGTTCCTATGCGCGTTAGGTGCATAGGGATATAATGATATGACTTACTATAGAATGATATTTTGGATTTAGGCGGTATTTTCAAAAAATCGGATAGCAATGTGAACGTGAGAACGTGGAACGTGGGTTCGAGCTAGGATATTATTATCCGCGTCCTTTGTCGAAAACCGACTAACTCGCCTAACCTTTATCCAATCTTCGTAAGTTGCCACGCTTCGGAAATGCTTTTTATAAGTACTCAAATATTGATGATAATTAAAAAAAGCATAATTTCAGGAACTGGCTGCTGGCCAAGTTCATGTCGAGCAGATCCAGAAACAAAAAGAAAGAAAGAGAGCACACGCGAGCCAATGAATAATCAGTTAAAGATGAGGCTATAATCGCGAATAGAAGATGACGAGGCAGATTTTCGCCAAATATATGAATATGTATAAATACATATATACTTATATACATGTTTGTTTGTCTGAAGAAATGCGTATCAAAATTTGTGAACATTAATTGCAAATTAACAATTACTGCTCGCCAGCGATAATAAAACATATATAAACACCCGCTAAATACACATGGAAATCAAATAGAGAGAGAGTGAGAGCGGGAGAGAGGGAGCTTAAGCTAGAGAGTGGGGGTAGTTGGTTGGTCTTCTCTCTCGCTCTACTTCTCGCCCAGCTGTGAGATAAACAAAGAAAGCAACCAAAAATAATAGCAAAAGAGATTCGATTCTACATACATATATGTATATCAAAACAATATACCTATATATAGGTGAACATTTTCATTAATGACGCAGTAGAGTAAATTACGCTCATTACGCAAAATCAAATTAATAGTTATTTGATAGAGTTGCTGGGAACGAGGAATGTGTGTGGGAGCTGCAACTTACCGTATTAACCAAATGAACTTGTATTTCCTTCGAGCCGATCGTGTTTAGGGCCTCAACAAATCTCATCATTTGGCTGCTGCGCGCTGCCAAATAGAGGGTATTTACCAATGAGAATTTGATTTTCTCATCGGGAAACTTTTTGTGCAGCTCCTCGGTAATTTCAACGAGCATTCCGTGTGCCATATTAAAGTAGCCAAAATCCAAAGAATCGTCATAGATCGAGGTATTTGCGTGCTCGTCCTGGTCATCGTCATCGATATCCATGTTGCTCAGCAGCGACGCCAACTGACGCAGCGTGCAATAACTAAGTAAACCGCTTATATTGCCGAATTCTCTGATCGCACAAAATAAAGAAAAACTTTTTTTTATTGATACCAGCGCACACGAGCACTTGTTCACAGCAACAATGTTACTATGCATGCGAGCCAATCGCTCAGTTCACTCGTGCTACTGATGCCTATCGATATATCGTATACTTATGTTAAAAGCAGAACGATGTTAGCGGCCAGTGCGACACAATACATGTTAACGGAATAAAATACATTGTACATTGTACTGATTTTAATTAATTTTAATTTACATATATAAGCTCTTTGAAATACTTCTTAAACATTCCGTACATTTTACCAAATTGAAACAATCAAAACCTCGTGCATTAGATCGGCAGATTGCTTCTTCGATTCATGATTAAAAGTTTCATTGCGGCATGTGGAAGTATAGAAAATTAAGCAGTCCACCAGTGTGACCCTAAATTGTATTCGAATTAAAATACGTTTATTTGTAATTTCCATTTATTCAAAATTAACTTATGTGCAAACATGAAACAATTGTGTGAAATACAGCTTGAAATAAAACATACATACATATATTTTATGTGCTTGTGTGGGTGTATATATAGTTAGATTTAGTGTTTTATCTTTTAATCAGCTATAGTTTCTCCTCTCTTTAAACATTTATATGCGAAATCAGTTTTTGACCTTTTTATGTTGTGTGGATTGCAGAGTTAAAATTGGTTTTGTATGTTGCTGTTGAAGTTGATATAAATGTTTCTGTAATAGCAGTATAAAGGTGTGCGATCGCTAATAACTTCTCTCCTGGAAAACGTGTCATTTGTTTTGTGTCGTATATACGTTAAGCTTCAATATGAGATTTTTTAAACATTGGGTAACCTAATGTATATATCTATATATATTTCGTTTATATATCTTGCTGTGTCTATTCTCCAGGTTTACCCAATGTTGTTTCGAAATCGAGGCGTTCCTGAGCACATATTTTTCCAATTCATTTTGTTGTGTGTTCTTCTGTTGGTATTTTGGAAAATTATGACTGGAACGCAACGATATTTGATGATAGCATATTCAATTATATATATATATATTTATATATATATATATCTATACATATATAATGTTTGATCTCTTATGCACCATTTATAAAGTCGGATCTATTTCTTGTTATTCTTATTTTGAGGGGTGGGTTGGGTTAGATGTGTGTGTTTCAGCAGTAGCCCAAGCACGAAATTCCAGAGTTTGGGTTAACTTGCACCATTCTTATATAAATAAATATATATATATATCTATATACATATATGTGTTCATAAATACGTATATATATATATATATATATATATCATCTCAATTATATATATAGATCCATAATTCATTTTCCATTCGCATTATTTTTTGTGAGTCTTTTCAATTAGGGCAACGACAACCAAGAATCACATTAATTATATATATCATATACATACATATTATATATATTCCATGTTCATATTCCATATCCATTTTCACTAACATGTCCTTTCACATATATACTCGAGTATTATCACATTGGGATAGCCACGTGTACATGTTGCGCAAAAAAATATAACTTGAAATTTTTACTTCTTACACTTGAATTTTGGGTTTCCAATTTGTTTCTAATCTGTGCCGTTCTTCAAAAAGGAACAGTTCGCTTCGCTTGTTGTATTATTATTATTATTATATTACTATTTTCCATTCCTTCATTCATTATTATTCCTTTTTTAATTTTTTTTTTACTATATTTCTATGTTGGTAGATCCCTTTGACAAATTTTTGTGGTTTTTTTTATCGTATTTGGGTTATCTGTTTGTGGCTGGAAAAGTAAAATTTTCAAACTATTTCTGTTGGTTAATTGAATTCAATGTATTTTTATATAATTTACTAAATTTGCTACAATGCATTGTGAATTTTACCATACAATTTTGGTATATCTATATACGTATGCACTCAACTAAAAATTATTTTACAGTGCGCTTCACTGCTTACAAATTCACATCTAATTCACTGGCTTTTTCAGCAGTAAGCGCTACATTATATATTTATATATATACACACACTATACAACTTTATAAAAATATACAAGCTTAGCTACATAGCAACAGTTATGTTTCATAAAGCTGGTTTTTGTAACAATATTTATATCACTTTGCATCTTCTGTTTGCGTGAGTGTGTAAAAAGCATATTAAAATCTAAATTAACAAATTATATAACAATAAGCTATTCAGCGCGATTCAACTGCTTACAAATTTCATTCAGCAGTGCGCTGGACATATATACAGAACTACATTAGCTATCAATAGCATTATGTTTGTTGGAAAAGCGTATAGCAAGTGCAGTGTTAAAAAGATAGTAAAAAGTAATTTACTTGTTTGCGCCGCGCCCCCATTAGTTAGTTGCCGCAATGGGGACATAGTTGGGCAAGGAGATGCTAGCCGGGGCTGTATTATTTAGTGACGCTTCGGCATTCTTGCCCTCCTTGGTGTTGAGAGTGGGACGCGTATTGCGTTTGCGTTGTGGACGTCCGCTGTTCTTGATGGGCGATGGTGTTTTGGTAGTAGAATCCGGTACAGATGATAAGCTCTGCGACTTATCCCCGCCGGCACCAAATTCATCGCTGGCCGAACGTGAACCATTTCCACCGCCACCGGACTTGTGGGTGGGCGCGTTACGCTTATTGCGACGACGAATGGTACTTGGTTTGATGATCGGTTTAATGGTCACCTTATTGGGATCAAAGAAGCTATCGAGTAATTCGACAAGCTCATTTTTATCTTCGACCTTAAGGCTTGCAATACCTTGCAGGGCAGCATCCAGCCCCTCAGCATGCTTTTCAGTCCAAATGTCATTTAATGTCGTCAAATCAAAACCATTCTCGGCCAGCACAATACGAAATTTGACGGCACGCACACGATGATAGAGCGTGGTCTTGAAATAGTTCAAGAAGACGGGACGAAACGAATTTTGTCGCTCTAAATGAACATTTTGTGTATCCAGCTCCTTAACATCACCGCTAATTGCCTCTGTGAATGGCTTAAGAGCGTTAAACAGATTGCCCAAGGCCTCTGCCGATGAATTTGGCTCAGCAATGTTGCAGCTCATGTCTAAATTGCTTAGCTGCAGAGCCACATTGAAGGTTAGCTTGGCACGGACGCTGGCACTGCCATCGAACTCATCTCGCTCCTTTTGCTGGAGTCCATTCTTTACATGCTTATCAGCGCTGCTACTATTACTATCAGCTTCGTTATCGTTGACGTTGCCAACGCCCTTGGCATTCTCCTCCTTGGCCTTACTCAATATCTTTGACAGATTGCGTAGGCTATAGTGTTTGGTATCGCCAACTGAGGACTTGGCCAGATTGAAGCTATTTACAAAAGACTTTACTGTCTTGGTGAATCGATCGAGCATGCCGTACTTGACCAACGATTGCAAGATCATATATGGAATGAACTTGCGTTCCTCATGGTAGAGCAGGACAATGCCATCCGAATTCGGATTTTTCGATTTTAATTGATCCAGCCAGTCAAGGAAGTCTTTTAAAGCAGCGACCTCTGATTTTGATTTGATGATCTGTGGAAAGTGTACGCAAAGATATCCCCGCAATTAGAGATTTAATTGGAGCACAGGTGTATATATTATTTTATCCGTTACCTTGTAAGTCTGCATCGACTTCAGCATACGAAAAAATCCAATCGAAATTACGCGAACTTGATGACGCTGACGAGCAGCAGGGTTTAGATTCATATACGGCATAATGTATTGCTCGAAATGATCGGTCGGAGTATAAGCTGCCAATTGGACAATCTGCCGTTTGGAAAGAGATTGAGGTTAGATTCGATCACCATTAAGTTCGTTGACCCCGCCTTTACCTCGTCGATGAGACGGCGTCCTGTTGTATCGATGTCAACGGCAACCAGAATGTAGTCGCCATTTGGTAGCTCCTCCTTAATAGGAACGCCAGTCGGCGTCGAAGACTGGTCCGCGGCAGAGATATCAATCACTGAATCCATGCTTATGGCAACCATTTTGGTGTATATGATCTAAGAGAAAAAATACCAACTAAAATACCACCAAAAGATATTCTCTTAACCTTCACCAATGAGAACAATAACGATGCGCACAGATGGAAGACGAATCGCGAACTGAAGTTTGTGCAGGTTTTTAAATAAGCAAAAACAAATAACGGCACATTTCCAGGACAGTTTTTCGCAACGCCATCTTTCTTTCAGCTCTCAATTTCTTTTGTTCTCTCACACAATAGCGACATGTATGCATGTATTTAGGTACGTACGTATTCACGGATGTGTGTATGTGCGTATGTGTGTATGTTTGTATGTATGCATGCATGCATGTATGCATGTATGTATGTATGTATATATATATATATAGTAATAGTTACTCGCTTACCTTTTTCACTTACGTTCGGGCTTAATTCGATGGGCTATTTCGCTTTTTACGAACTTTTTCCTTTATTTTTCAAAAGGGTAAAAAAGCGAGATTTGCTTCCGTTCGACGAGCTTTCACAAATAAGAAACAATTCGTAAGACTAACAAAAACGAAATGAATACAAATCAAATTGCAGCTAGGCATGTGCCGAAAAATTCAATTTCAAAGCCTACTACAAATCACTTTGTTAGCTAAGTACAATGGTCAGCGAAGCTAAAATAGTGCATCCACAGTGCAACAATTAACACGAATTAAGTCTGACTCTTATTTAATTTTCACTTACTCTATTTATATATATATATGTTTGTCTTTATCCCACTTTTTAATTGCAACTCGTTGGCAAGTGAAATAAGCCGGCGCACTTATTACACATGCAACCGCTTTAAGCCCAAAACGCACGAACGGGAGAGCACAGAACACTGATAAGCTGCAGTGTTGCGAAATGTATTACAGTTCTATGCGGGTTGCTGGCAAACTAAATCAAACCAAGAGAAAAAAAATCTGACATTGCGCTTGAAGTTTCCAATGCTTCACGCATTTGAGTGTTAATTGCAAAAAAACTGTTACAAATGCCATTGCGCAGAGCGCTTTTGACGTCACAGACGCATACCAACCAGGGCTGCAATTCCGCGGGAACTTATCGAACTAACATAGACCATATGACAACGGAATCGAGAGAACTAACATTAGAAGATTTGCTCGTGTTTATTAAGTTCAAAAATTGCGCGTACACGTCCATATGACGTCACAAATTAGCAGACACTTGGAGCGTGAATAGACTTGCGCAATGGCTTACCTTGTAGTTTCGTTCTTGTGGTGCAGCCCTGCTGATACCAAAACAAAAATCAGCTGTCTCAGAAAATTTAAGTTCGTTGTGATTGTATAGTAAATGCTATTTGTTTAAACATCATACAAAGTTAAATAAAATACTTCAAAATTAATAGAATATTACGTTGGACAGCAAATGATTATAGACCATCGGCAACAAAAACGACAATAACATTACAGCGACACCAAGTCACTCTCTTCGAAGCAACGCGTAAAAGATAAAAACACGGAGGCGATAAGAGCAACCCAATCAAACGTGCCAAACAACAGATACCCATACAACTATACACCTAGACAAACACACACACGAACAGTTATTCACAGGGGCATAATTAGAGCAAACAGCAAAACGCTAAATATGTTGTCTTACATTAAGCGCAAACTCTCCGAATCAGACAGCGGCAGCAACAATAGCAACAGCAACAGCAATTCAACAGCCGCCGCGGATCTCGTTCGAAAAACAAGTCAAATGTCATTAGACAATGGTGCAATTGCCTATGGAGAGGATGCTTTATTACATGAGCTGGGTTATCGCAATGCCACAGATCTACAAGAGACAATCTATGGTAACGAGAGTATTGCAGATTAATTGCTAATAATTATATAATTAGCATATGTTGTTTTATGCTTACAGATCTGTTGCGCACCATACGCGATCCGGAGAAGCCTTGCACGCTGGAGGACTTAAATGTTATCTATGAGGATGGAATTTTCGTGATGCAGCCAACCCGTTCAAATGTCTCAGTGGTAAGTGAAACTATGGACTACATAAACTGTGCTACTGTACTACTGCGCTGCGTTGCTATTGTTACACTGTGCTACTGTTTTACTCTTCTTTACTGTGATACTGTGCTACTATGTTACTGTACTTTATTACTTGTGTACTACTGTACTACTGTATGTTTGGACTGCTTGACTACTAGATTACTGGAAAACTGGACTACTAGACTACTTGAATACTGGACTACTACGCTACTGTGCTACATTACAGCTGTACACCTGCTCTTAAATAATGTTCTATGTCTCTTTAAGGTGCGCATTGAATTTAATCCCACTGTGCCGCATTGCTCTCTGGCCACGTTGATCGGCCTCTGCATACGCGTCAAGGTGGAGCGTGGACTGCCGCACAATATAAAGCTGGATATTTATATCAAAAAGGGCGCACATCAAACCGAGGAAGAGAGTAAGAGTTTGTTATAGATCACTAAAAGGCAAACTTATTGATACATCAATTGCCTCTTACAGTTAATAAGCAAATCAATGACAAGGAACGCATTGCAGCTGCCATGGAGAACCCCAATCTACGTGAGCTGGTCGAGAATTGCATCAAGGAGGAGGAATAGACGTGCAGCGTGCAGCTGCTCGATTGTGCTGTATATAGAGATTTAAGTCGGTTTTAGCTTATAAGTGTACCAAGTACTTGTCGCCTTTTGCTGTATGAGTTGTCTACAAAATTAAAGTTTTAAGATTTGTTAAAGGGGAGAAAAATTATATTCAAGAGAGGCTGATCATGTCATCGTTTTAGCAATATTTCTAAAAAACATTTATATATATTACCATTTGATAAAATGTATTTATATATTTTCAATTGTGAAGCGAGAGAGAGAGAAAGTTGGGTATATATTTATGTCAATTTGGAAACTGACTTTAAGGAATGTTTATATATTGATATGTTTATATATAGATATGTTGATAGATATTGATATTGATAGATAGATAGTTGATGAGTTACCTAAAAGTGTGAGCTACGAAAGCCAGTCAAACTTGTTAATACAATTCTCATCCTGCATATGTATAAACAGGCCTCAATTACTGATATAAGATTATATATAGTTGCTGTTAGAACACGGCATATTCGAAATGCTTACATATTTCCCATAAGTCCAGGGCTGGATTCTTATTGCCTTTGCCCTAGAGCTATTTAGATAAGGTCTACTCGCTGTCTCTGCCCGTTTCATCTGGAATTTAAGCTACTTTAGGCCTCGTCTAATGCATTGCTGATAATGTAGACCCATTTTCCCTAATGCTCTGTGCTATCTACAGTAGCCCAGTAAATGTTGCTAATCTTTTGAAGAGGCTCGCACGAACCGTGTGCAGGGCAGTTATCTGCTGTGAAATTCGTGAATGGAATTGGCAGCCATGTTGGCTACCATTTGCAGATGACGAAACAGCTTATCAAGCCAAGTATGCCTACTATAAACGAGGAGTATGTGCGCACCGCGTTACAGCTAGGTGACTAAGTCGCTTATCAGCTAACGCAGGTTGTTGCTCTTGTCTTTCGACGCAAGAAATATCAATTAAAGCCGAAGCTGGGGCCATTTTTAAACTTTGGCGCACAATTAAAAGCAGCTGCTGCTTGAACTTTACTGCAGCCAATATCGAGGAAGGACACAGGACGAAGGACGTCGGACGTCGGACGCGAACAACTCTGCAAATGATAATAAAAAAAAGACAAAAACGTTCCGGCAAAAGCATATTGCGAATATTACGCTAATTGGAGCCGGCAATCAAAGTGGACTGCGCGTCTCAGGCACGTTGTGTCGTGCTCTCCCCAAGGATGCTGCCTTCTAAGCGGATGAGCCAGACTAAGCGATACCCTGACCTGAACTTTGATGTGAACTTAGACGATTTATGGGCTGGATCTATGGGCCTGTCAGTGAAGTCAAGTCAAGCCTCTGGGGTTTCCGAGAGCCAACGACTTCATAAGCATAGGAGACTTGAGTAACGGACATGCAGACAGACTGACAGACAAAGCTAGTTCGACTCGATTGCTGCAGCTGTTATTTGCCAAACCAATACACCCTGCTTATTCATTTTCAATTTTCAACAGGGCATAAAAAGGCAAGAATGTTGCCTAGCAAAAATGTCCTTTAGCTCGCTCTCAACGTTGCTCGAGCTGCGTGTCAAACACTTAAGCTTTCAGCATCTACGCTGACCTTCACCTGTCGCAGGCGTCTTTTTCTTTTAACACCCGCTCACGTGCTGATAAGCAGAGTATATAGGTTTAATGCAGCTTTGCTCTATGACTGTGAGCAGCAAGAGACCTATGCTCACATAGCCATATCTCATGAGCTGCCTGCACCTTTGCAGCTGGCTCCACCTTGGGCGACTATTAAGCAGTCAGTTACGCCCGTTTGCAATGCTCTTACCTTTTCTTGGCATAGGCATGAGCATTAATAAGTTTGAACATATCCATTAGCAAACGGATTGAGGTCCTTCTTGCCTATAAGTACGAACAGCTCTTTGATGAGACATCCTTCCGGCTTGCATTTTCTCGGAATTGCGGCCCATTATTATGATTGCAACTGCCATAAAAACGGGCCACCACGAATGGCCCCACTCGCATTCACTCTCAAATTAACATTCGGATTTCAGTCAACGTTCATATCTTCTGTATTTTATTATGGCACAGCGTGCACTATCTTGGCCAGAGCCTAACGACTTGCTGATTGTACTTGACTAGTTTCTAAAAAGACATGTGTATGTATTTCACTATATTACTATATCATAATACATGTGTATGTATATTACTATATTACTATATCATAGAGTATTTTATTATTGTTTACTATGGAATCATTTTTATTATATATATATTTTGCTGATTACTACTTGCATAATGTATATGTTAAGGAGCTTCCGGCAGAGCTCTTTCTTTAGAGAACTCTGCTTCTTCTTATTCTTTCAGCTTGCTTTGCTCCTTTCATCTTTTTTTTCTTCTTCTACTTTTTCTTCTGCAACTTTATCTTCAACTTCTTCTGCCTATATTAAAATATATAAATATTTTTGTTTTACTGTTTCTTTTACTTTTTCTTCTTGCTTTTATCTTCTCTTCCTCTACTTGTTCAATTGCATCATTTAAAAAATTCTTACTCTTCTGCTTTCACTCCTTCTTGTTCTTATTCTTCTTTTACTCCTCCTTGTTCTTCTTCTCACACTCTTTCTTGCTCTTCTGCTAATCCTTTTTCTTCTTTCACATTTTTTTTGTTTTTATTTGCTTTTTCTTGTTCTTCTTTTACTCTTTTTCCTTTTTTTTCTTCTTTTACTTTCTCTTGTTTGTTTTTTCTTCTTTATCTATTTTTTATTCATTTTTTACCTTTCACTTTTCAGGGCATTCAAACTTCGCCTATTCACGCCTTTCAGGCCGAAATGTTCCCAACTTGTTGTTGCTCGACATTTTGCTGTCGTGTTGCTACTTATGTACATGCAATTGTAATACATAATTGTTGTAGTTGCTTGTATAATACACTACAAAAGGTTACAAAAGGGGCATATCAGTTACTGAGAAGCCTCGCTATATCAATAAGAAATTTGCAGTTTATGATATGTTGGAGATATACTAAAGATGTAGATAGATGTAGAGACATGTGAATTGATGTATGTAATGATGTATGTATATGTATGTGCATACATATATATGTCAATTTCAATTCAGTTAGCAACTGTAGGTAGTGCTCTCTAGGGATCGACGTTAGGGCTGATCACACATGCTCAGGTGCTGCACGCTGAGCGAGTATTAAGCAGTGCGTGGCTTTAGTTATTTATTGCTATTGTTGCTGTTGCTGTTGCAGGTCAGGCTCATCAGTCGCTTAAGGCCGGAAGTAACACTTGATGGCTTGATGTTGCGGTGCTCGTGCTTACGCCGCGTATGCGCAATATGCAAAGCTGTGGCAACAGCAATTGCAACTGCCTTCGGCTGACCATGCCCACAGTCACAGACAGCTGGCAATAACAACAATGACAACAAGGACAACCGGGGCAACTTATGCAATCGTGACCAGACAGGAGCCGGAGCTGAAGCTGGGGTGCAGCTGAAGTCGGGGCTTTGAGCTTTTATTGTTTGCACTGCACTTAATTTCTGTTGCACTCGGCTTTGCCATTTACTTTTGCACGTAAAATGTGCCAACGTTATGAAAGCAGTCCTCCTGCTGCCCTACGTACTGATTGGTGGCGGCGGGCGTGGCAGTGAGCCAGGTGGCGTCTCCCAAGCGGAAGTGGTCGCGTGCGTCGCATCCTGTCAGCAATTATGGTGGCCCCTAGCAGCACTAGCAGCAGCAGCAGCGGAGACAGCGGTAAGGGCAGCCAACAACAATTACACTTAGCCAGACAGCTGTTGTTATGCTTGTTGTTGTTGTTGTTGTTGTAGTCAGCGCAGCGTTGTAAGCCATTTTAATTGCTTGTCTCTTTTTAATTTTCAGCTCTTTTGTTACTGTCCCAAGTTGAGAGTGTGTGTGTATGTGTGTGTGAGTGTGCAAGTGTGTGTGTTTTGCTTCTTTATTATTCATGCTTGCATTTCCTGCACACACACACACACACACACACACACGCTCTTCACTCTTTATATAAGAGCATTTATGCAGATATCTGTGCTGACTTTCTTAACCTGAACTCAGCCCATTAAATTGGCCGAGCAGAGGTCTCTGCTCTTTGCACTCGGCTCGTTTAAGTGTTGTCCATTCCACTAATGTCGACTGCACATCAAATGACATTTGAGCCCCAAACCCCAGCTGACCAGTCGACGCTTGCTCGTGCCACACAATAGCTGAGGCTACACATGCATCTATGGATCTGCTAAGGTGGGCATTCAGCAGTTCCCTGCGCCTCTAATCGATAATAAAATGGCAACGAGACAACTGCATTGGTCAGCAGCAAATAATTGAAACATTGCCCCTTCAGACAGTTTGTAAAATGGAAATGAGACACGATCAAGGGGGCAGCAGCGGGAGGCTCTGGAAATTGCATATTGCATAGAAGGGCTATGGCAGAGAGGTGAGAGTGTGTGAGGCAGGAGTGTGTGGATACCAGGAGTTGCATTGCAACAGTTGCGCAGCTACTGTTACTGGTGGACATATAAAAAGTAGGTCAACTTATATCTTCATAAGTATCTAAACACTAAATTTAATAACTCTAGTTCTTAAAATTTGTTATACATAAGCATAGTGTCAGGTATCCAAGAGCTGGCCATTCAAAGGCTTACAGCAACTGAAATAGCTTTTATCTAATTCTACCTAACTCACAGACCCCACATGAAGTTCATAGCCATCAGAGTGCTCAAAATATTTAAAATCCTATCATTAGTATATGTCTATACTGAAGTAGACTTGTCAAATCTGATATCTTTAGCTCTCAAAGTTCTCGAGTTATGCTCAAGACTTTATGTTTGGAAATGATAGAAAGTTGGACTTGATAGGAAAAACTAAAATAGTTCTAATTTCTAGATTCTCGACTGTAGATGGTTTCAGTATATATATATATATATATACATATATATTTCTATATTTATATATTTATATATTTTAAGATTCAGGATGTGCTTTCTTCTAGTTGATTTCTTCTATTGATTAATCTATTGTATTTGTCGCCTTTTAACTTTGTTTAAAAACTGTTCAAATAATTTTTTGTATATGTTTCAATATTTCAATTCTTATTTCAAAATTTATTATAGCTAACAAAACTGCAATTTAATGGCAACAGATAAACAACATTGTGTACATAATATTAACAGCTTAAAGGCATAAATATATTTTAGTCGGCCAGAGGCGACTGCACAATACCGGCTTACCCCTCTATAAATATAGCCTTGATATGTGAAATGTATCTGATCATTAGTTGGCCAACTTCTAAATTCAAATGGTTGTTTAATTAGACTTCATATATACCCTAGTAGATGTATTAGAAGACTTCATTGGAGAGCATAGACGAGAATCTATGCATATTCCCGATCCCTGACATACATTGCTCAAAGCCAATATACTCTCTTTGTAACTGCATGACAGAGTAGGAAAATATTCAAATAAATGTTTCACTGCGAGCGGAAGCATTAAGCTCATTTGTGGCACTTAATAACAATAATAATAATTAAGCTAAACAATTATTTTGTGACCTCATTTTGCGACTGCCCAATAAAAGCCCGAAAATTGCGCCGAAAAATATGCAGAAATATGAGAAATTAAATAATGCACAAGGCGCACTCGCATTGTTTAATCTAAATTCAGAGAGAGAGATAGACAAAGAGAGAGAGGGAGAGAGAATTTTGTTTAAATAATTGATTGAGGGCAACCTACTAGCTGACTGACTGGCAAACCGAGTTATGAACTTCCTAAGTGCTGGCCACACACAAAAATTTTAAAAAAGGAGGAAGAAGAGGAGAACAGCACTTAAACACGCATTTCTGTGGCCTTCTACAAATTACTTATGCAACAAATTTCAAATTACATCATAAACTCGCAGCACACAACACGGACAAAATGCAAAGCAATTCGACACAGCGAAAAAAACTTATTTACTGCCCGAGCGAGTCGACGACCGCGCTCAAAACTCACTTTGCCACTGAATTGAGGAATACCCTTAATGCAAAAAGGGGCATATGTGTTTGCTAATGAAGACTGATGCAGACCAAAATGCTTCAAAATTTGCTAAGGTTGTTTGGCAGCTGATGAGACAAGGAAAGTGAAAGATATTAAATTTTTTATTTTAAATATTCAAACATTATTTCAAAATTGAAATTGTTTTTTTTTAAGCCTTGCTAGCTGAGGGAATGAGGAAAGTGATAAATTTTGAAGTAAATTTTCAAATCAAAAACTTCTTAAAAATTTGTTAATGTTAAACTGGCAGGTTGGACTTTGTGACTGTCTCTGTCTGAAGACTGACCAAAGGCTCAGCACCAGCCGCGGTGCTGTAGAGTAAACAAATGTACTTTGCTGCTGTGTTGCAGCGGTATAGACATTTTGCCATGCTGTTTGTCAGATATATTTTCAGAAATTATAAGGCATACTCTAGCATACACAGGATATATCAGTAATCAAAGTAGAACAAGCTTGCAGCAGGCTATGTGCAATTCCTCAAGTAGTTTAATACAGCCAAAAGGAATATAGTTTAATATATAGTTTGACATTAATTATATTACAGAGTATTCAAATTCGGTTAGTTAACTGTAAAAGAAATTACAGTAGCGACAAAGCACCTTTAGATGTCAAATTAGATATTTAGGAATAAGCTCTATATTCAATAGATTCTAGATTGTAGATTGAAATTTAATCTGCCTAAAGTCACGCTTGTTTATTTCTATATATATAGAGCAATCAGCTCACACTATAGAGTATCTGTATTCGTGCTAGTTTCGCCTTGTCTGTCATTTCTATTCTGGTGTATGTTTGTTTGCTTTTTGTTTTTGTTTTTATTTTTTTATATATATATAATAATACACTGACCGCAGGCAAAAATAAATTAAATCATGAAATAATAAACTGAATTAGGTGCAAAATTTTGTTATGCGCGCGCTTTTATTTTATTTTCAGCTGCTGCTGCTGCTGCTGCCCGCTGTCGTCGTCGCCATTTGCCATGGCTAAAACAATTTTCGGACTCGATTCGGGTAGCTGGAAAATTTAAATGGCGCAAAACTGTCAAAAACATTTAATTGCAGCCAGAACCAATTGAAAGTAAAAATGTGTGCCAAATAAAACATTTCAAGTAGGCTAAATCGGCAAGACTTTTTAGATACCCTAGAAAGCCGTTGCTATAGCGTAGAGCGGGTAGATTGCTTTTAGTAAAAGTAACAAGTGAGTGGCCGAGACTATATAATCAATATAAATAGTTTCGATCAGCATCAAGAGTTGAGTCGTTCTGCATCTGTCTGTCCAACTGTCTAGCTGAGAGTCTGTCCTTTAGACCGTTTGTCCAACTAAGTTTGGTAAGCCCACAACATTTAGTAGCATTTTGCCAGCAGGTGTTAAAGGTGATAAAGAATCGATACAAATAAATAATTAATAAAATGTTAATCGATATCAACATTTTAGCTTTAGAGCATTTGTAGCGCGCTTTTCGAATTGTCCTGCTATAAATTTGAAATATAGATTCAAGATATATAATAGCTGACCCAGTTTTAAGATGTTCTTCCAATTCTTATCTTTCATATGACACTCCCAGATTATATATGTATATAGCTAAAGCGAAGCTCAGGTCTCTCCGAGTATCTTCCAGTCGAGCACATCCAAGCAGTGCAGACTTAAGTTAGTTCTTTTCAAGTGTAGCAAAATAATTATAAATTAATTATTAACTGACAAAACTATGCAAAAATGTCATAAATAAAGGGCGCACACACACTCACACACATAAATGCTTTGTAAAGCAATAAAACTGGGCTTCTTGTAGTTGCAAATGTATTTGCATGTTAACATTCATATCTTTTGTATCTGTGTAAAAGATATTGTGGCATTTGTGTGCCATCTTCCATACATATATACATATATACACAGTCTACATGGGCCTGGGCATGTTGTTCAGTCTGCACAAAAAAACAAAACAAAATAAAAAAGAGAAACTTTTATAATAATTTGCGCTACAAATTTGAAATTGTAATGCGGACTCATTAGAAAGTTTTTCATTCGAATTTGTTTTCTGCTGCGGTTGCTGTGGCAGCTTCATGTGGATTATTTTCTGATTTCATGACTGCTATATACATGTATCCTCTCTCTTTCTGTCTCTCTCTCTCTCTTCCGCTCTACCTCTGCCCTTTCTTCGGCCTCTTTTTATGTTTGTTTCATGTGCCATAAATTGCCTACCGAGTAAAAAGCAATCGTTGTTTGTTCTGTCTCTGTCTTCGTTAGCGTCGCTGTTGGCCGCGCAGTCAGGCTTCACTGTGGCTTATGCACTGTCACTAAAAGTTGGCCAAACATATACATATATATATATATATATATATATATATATATATATATATATATATGTATATATATATGTATATATATATGTATATATACGAAATGCTGCGCTTACAGCGTATGCTTAGGCGTTACGAGAGTCGCTTTATGCTGAAATATTGTCAAATTATGTGGGAATCGGCATTATCAATATATATATATATATATACTAAATATATATGCGTCACTATATATATTTACATGAGCTATAAATGTGTTTGCTTTGTGTGCAAATGACTTTGGCCTTGGCCATACGCTCTATTTGTTATGCATATCACTTTGGGCTTTGTTTGTCTCGCACTTGACTCACATGGCGTATACTTAATAACAAACGTATTTATTTCGACCTGCCTTATTAGAGCTGACCACGCGAAGAGCTGACCACGAGCTGAGCATGAGCTGTAAAGTGTATTAGCTGAAATGAATAACAAACAAAATGTATTAATTGATTACAATGGCCAACATGACGTATACTGAATATGCAATCTAGAGTATTGTATGTTCGAGATGAACAAGTCTTACTAAGGTGTTGAGTGTGAGCTGAACATGAGCTCAAAAGTCTGTTAAATTAAGTGAGTATGAATATATATTTATAAATGCAAATCAATTCTTTGGTTCTCATGACGTATACTTAATATTTATATGCATATTTTTGTTTAGCTATAACAACTTGTTGCTAGCGATGTTTGAGTGAGGTACATGTTGAACTTACACTACATTATACAATCAAACATTACACAGTTTTATATACTACTTTATGCTACTATCTGGTGCTATGTACTGCTATGTACTACTGCTATATTCTCCTACAAACTACTGCTTTATAGTACTAAATACTTATATTGCTCAGTACTATATATGTATATACTTCTATCTACTACCAAATTCTGCCATCTACTACTACTTTCACATACTACTATATACTGTTATACGCACTTCTATATACTACTTAAGCATCTACTACTATTTTACAATTTACTACTATTTAGTTAACTTACTTCTGCACTGTTCACTGCATTTGCATATGCTTCACTGTTGCATTGACCTTCACCTCTTCTTCTACTACTTTTTAATAATACTTCTACGACACGTTAGCCCTGCCTTTTACCACCCTCACAAATACTCGTACGAACAATAGCTGTCAAAAGTGTTGCTGAGCCCTGCAGCATTGTGTTTATTATCATTGCATTGCTTGAGTATGTTTTCTGCTTTGGTGTTCATATTGCTTGCAGCTGGCAGGTAATACACTTTTAATTAGTTGCAATTGCATCAAAAGTTGCGCGCAAACACCTTTTAAATATGCTTCGCATTTTGCTAAGCAAAGCTCCACCTCTCTCTCTGTGTGTGTGTGTGTACGTGTGTGCGTGTGTTCTTTTGCGTTTGTGTTATGTGAAAATTAATTACAGAGAGGCTCATTAGCATTTTCGTTGCGTGTTTATTTTGGCTGACGGCGAGACTCGCTTCCACTCCCATATAAGTCTACAAATCCCGTTAGTTGCAAAGGCAGATGCAACAGCAGTAGCAGTAGTAGTAGCAGTGCTAGCAGGCGCCGCAGCTGTTGGTGCAAACTACACGAGTTCAGACAGGATCAAAGGCAACTGTGATTAACCCACAACATCTACTGTTCCAGGCGCGGCAGGTGCTGGCAAGCAGCTACGTCTCTATTTAAATGGAAACATATAAGCAAAGGAATATGGAGAAATATAAATTGCTTGCGAACAAAAATAAATAAATTTAAGCTTTGAGTTAATTTCGTAGAAAACTAAAATGAAATGAAATTAAAATAAATGAATAATAAAAAAATAATTAAAAGTGTCAAAATAAAATAAAATAAATTAAATAAAAAACTATATATTAATAAAAAAGTTAAAAATATGGCACATTATTTTTTTTAATTTTTTAATTATTTTTATAATTTATTAAATTTTTAATTTTGTAATTTATTTATTTATAAAATAAATAAAAAATGATATATTAATAAAAAATTAAGAAAAAATATTTTTTTTAATTTTTTATTTATTTTTATAATTTATTTAATTTTTAATTTTATAATTTATAATTTTATAGAGAAACTTCGTAAAAAAAACTACATTTAAATCACCCAGGGCAAAGCTTGCTCTTTGTACCCATTATGATATCCGACTACAAAAGGCACTGTTGGCATTGTTTTTCATTTATTTTCCTATTATTTTCTAGTTTTTATTATATTTATATTAATTGTCTGTTAACTTTCCCTAAGGAAATTCAGTTATTTTCTGCTTGAATATTATGAAATATTGTTTGTAGCTCGCAAAGCAGCTGCTGCTAACATTTGCATAGTTTCCCCCTTAGCTTTAAAAAACTCTCTTCAACCACCTCGCCCAGAAGGATATTGGATGACCCTCTCGTAGTTCCCACTTTGCCTTCTCTATTCTCTCTTATATCTACTTTGTTTTTCTTTTCCCCCTCCTCACTTTTCTTTCTCCTTTACCTTTTTTGACCCCTCTTCGCTCTTCTTCTCCCACTTTTTTCGCCTTCCCCCACGCTTCAGCCCTCCCCTCTTTTGGTAATATCAACAAAAATGCATTAGATTGAGCACACAAGCGCATTGGCATCAAAGTAATTGTTGCAAAATACAACGAACAAAATAAAAGCTCAAAAGCAAATAATACAACACAGAGTGGAAAATAACCAGGAGTGTGTCTGTGTGTGTGTGTGTGAGTGAATGGGGGTACTTATAAAGTGCGCATACTGCAGTTGGCATGCAAAATTAACAACTTTTGCGCCAGTTGAAAGTTAAGCGCACAAGAGCGAGAGAGCGAGAGCGAGATAGCGAGAATACACGGCGGAGTTTTAATACGAATTTGCTTGTGAGATTAAAACACGCCGCGAAGTAGGCAACAGCAACAGCAAACGGGGCCAAGAAGTTGCAGTTGGATGCTCGAAGCACGAGAGCTGAAAACTACAGCAGGCCAAATTGAGTTCCTGAACTTGTTACCAACTTATAGTATCCATTGCAAATAGGCTGTAAACAGGGTCGTTGGATTTTTGTTGCTGAGCAGCTAGCTGCGCTGCCATAGAGTCTATAGATGCGAGATCAGGCAGAGACTGCTTTGATATGAGTTGAGCTGAACATCGTTAATAAAAGCTCTGAAGTATTTAGCAACGTGGGATAACACGAGAACATCTAGAACTATAGACATCAGATTTGGTATGACTACACTCTTTGAATATAGAAATATAAGTATTAAAAGGTTTTTAGTAAACACTGCAAAGAACTAAAGTCTTCATGTGTGATAAGTGAGTACTTCTTGAGTGCGCATAGATAAAAGCTATTTCAGTGGATGGAATCTTGCCTTTGAATGCCTAGTTTCTGTGTACCACACTAGAGTTATCAAACTTAGTATATAGATACTATTTAGCTATAAGAAAATATAAATGCACTCACTTTTTATATGCAACTTAGCTCACACACTCACACATAGCCTACCTCTGCTTCCCTCCTTGATCGTGTTTCATTTCCATTTTACAAGCTCTCTGAATGCAATGCCATTCAAGGAGCAATGCTTCATTTATTGCTGCTGACCAATGCAGTTGTCTCATTGCCATTTTAATATCGATTAGCGGCTTAAGCAACTGCAGAATGGACACGCTACGGATCCATATGAGTCTGTGTCCAGAGCATATCTGCTAGTCGAGCAGTTTCTATCACACATTTGGTTGTTGTTAGTGTTGTTTACAGGCTGCGTTGTTATGCAATTGAGTCGCTAAAATAGCACACACACACATACACACACGCACACACACATACACACATATGCGATAGTCTCATGAATAATGCAATTATAGTGCTAGCTGCTCGAGCAGCAGCTGCTTAATTATTGCTGGCTGGCTGGCTGGCTGGTTGAGCTGTGCTGCGTCTTGCCAAGCAAGGTACCTTGACACCTGAATGCATTGAATAAACACCATATGTCAGGCTTAAAGAGCAGCAGCAGCAGCATCAACATCTAGCTGAAGGAGCCTGGCCAAAAAATGTTTTGAGAAATGGGCAGCCAAAGTGGAAACGCGATGCATTCAGCTGTTTGTTTGGCTGTTGCATTTGTCATGCTGCTAAACGGAAAATGCAAAATGAAAGCTGCCACAACAAAATACACACACACACACAGGGGTAGGGGGAGGAGCCGGTGCTGCTGCTGGCAGGCAACAGCAGCGACAACAAGCGAACAAAAGGAAATGCCAGCAAAATTGCATTTTGAGTGCAAATATTAATTTCAGCAACTGCAACGCTGCAAGGGGAAGGAGGAGGAGGGGGAGGGGAGGGGCATGGTCAGAGTCAGCGTGTTGCAATTGCTATTTGTGTCATGTAATTCAAACGTGCGGCCAAAAAACATTTTGCTAAAATGCATTCCACAATGACAAATGCATTGCGCATCCTGCAGGACGCTCGTCGTTGCCCACCGGCACTTAACGTAATGGTGCACATAGTTATGCAGACCTTGAGCCACGCCCCCTTTACCAAAGCCTCTGTCATTTACACACACACACACACACACACACATTTTCACAGCTTAAATGAATTAAAATGGCACAAAGTGAAGTCAAATGCAAAAGCTTGACCAAAATGTGCGGACATCCCATGCTCAGCTAGACACGCACGCACACACACGCACACACACATGCACACACACCCACTCACTGCTCTGCTGCTCGTCTTTGTGCTAAAAGCAACCAAGTTAAAATGTTTGTAAAAATATAGAGCAAGGCCTTGGCAAATGCGGCGCTTGAAAAGCTAAGTTTTCCACTGACCTACTGCAGATAGCCTTATAATACCAGCTATATCTAATATTATTTATATTATTATTATTATATTATTTTATTATATAAAAACTATATGGCTTTTTAAAAGCAGTCATAATTCTTTCAAATAAATGTTGCATTCAAGATATATTTAAAAAGATATATTAAGGATAAGTGTAAGTGCTCTAAGTGGATAAGACCGACTTGGATATAGCCATGTCGTGGAGCTGTTGCATAAAATCTAGTTGCTATCTATACATATATGCATAATAATTAAGCACGCCCACAAACGTAGGAGCTTTGTCTTCCTTTCTGCTATCAAAGCTTTGAATGGCTTCGGCTCTTTTCGATTCTCTTAATTATAGGTGCAGGGTATATGTAAAAGTCAGTGTAAAATTTAGAAATATATTAAGAGTAGAATTGTGGGAGGTATATCTAATATAACAAGTTATCGACTTCAGCGTCTAAAGCTTTAGTAACTGAGGTTTGTTATCGATTTTAATCAATTTTATGAAGAAGACAAGTTAATTTGAATTATCATGATATAGGAGAACATAAGTGGTAGACTCGATGGATCGACAGACAAGTAATTGGACAGTCAGACATACAGGCATATAGACAGGTAGATAAACATATAAATGCCCATACAAATGGTTTGAGAGAGGAGTCAGATATACATACAACAGACATGTCTGAAGGAATAGGCAGGAAAACTTACGTACAGAGAGATAGACAGACGGAGTGACAGACAGATTGACAGACAGATTGACAGACAAATTGACAGACAGATTAGAATCAGACTGATAGACAGTTTGACAAACAGTTTGACAGACAGAAGTAAAAAGCTGCATCTGCTCAGCTCCTGCTGCTCAACAAGCCAAACTCTCTGAACCCAATATGTTTAGACTATGAAATATTTATTGAAATTAAAGCAAAACAAAAAGTCTATTGAAAGCAAGTCATTTGCCTCTCTCTACAATTTCCTTTTTAAAAAAGTGCTTGATATTTTTAAAATTTCATTTGGTAAATTTCTATGGCAGCAATTAGACAAATTGAAGTCAAAGATTTGTTTATTTTCTCATTTAGTTAGACTTGAAAGTTGCTGCACAGCTATTTGGCTTACTGCAACGCACTTTGACTTTAGCCACACACACACACAGTGTGAACAAAAACATTTTTCACTTTCTTTGCGTCTTAAGCGCAATGTTGCGCATACGCAATGTGCGCCAGCTCAGTGCAGCGTAAACAAGCGACAGTAACAGCAGCAGCAGCAGCAGCAGCAACAACAATCAAAACAACAACAAAAGGCATTTCGCTGACGCAGAATGTGATTTTCACTTCAATTAAATGGATGCGCCTGCTGCGGGTCGTCGACCATTATGTGAACTCTGTATAAGTGGATTTTACTCGAGAGAGAGAGTGCTTGTGTGTGTGTGTGTGTGAGTGTGTGCGTGTGTGTAGGGACTTGTTTAGTCAGTCAATTTAGCAAATGCCGGAAACGCGAAAGTTTCTTAACGCGCTGCGTTTGCAGCTTGTTGCCAGCATTTAGAAGCAAGAACTTAGCTTGCCATCGTCTTGCTTGTTGCTGCGGTGTATATTGTTGCTGTTGCTGCCACAGTTTCCGTTTGTAATTATGTTGCCGAGCTCTAAGAGTTGGCCACAGCAGCAGCAGCAGCAGCGACGCAGCGTGCGCTTTCAATTTCCGCATTGCCAAATTGTTTGCCAGAATCAAATTCAAATTACAAAGCAATTTCTGTTCGAAAATAGCTTAGCGCACACAAGCACACGCACACACACACATATATATATACACATATATACACACATACTTATAGCTAAGCTATCGACAGTTTTTGCTAGCAATTGACTTGCGCTCTATCTCTGTCGCTCCTTTGCAGTCGTTCAACTTGCTGGCACAGACATCCGCCGGATGCCAGCAACAACATGCTTAAAACATTGCCGAAAAGTGTGCTGCTTTAAAAATAAATTTGTGCTGCGCTGCGATTTTTGTTGTTTGGCTTTTTGCTGCACTTTATTAAGCATACGCCACGTCCGCCAATCGCATTATCCACATTGACTTGTCGCTCAGCCATTGCAGCGCCGACAGACTGTAATTACAATTTGTGGAGCGGCGACAAGCGCATGCTTAATCCCAGAATTTGTGTGTCCAAATGTGTGACAGATAGTGCCAGAAAATCTTTGTTGTTGCTGTTGCTGCTGCTGCTGCAGCTGTTGTATTCAGTGTTGCGAGCGGCGCTGCTGCACGGATTTGGTTTGGCTCCGTGCGGCTCTGCATTTTGGCTCGTGGTCAATATGCAAATAAGTGCCGCGGGAGCGTTTGCTATACGAAACAGATGGAAAATCGCTAATATGTCAGGATTGAAGCTGTTATGGGGTGTCAGCTTCAAGCATTTGAGTACATTAAGTGCAAGTGAGCAAATACAGTTTAGCTTAACATTTATGTATATATGTCTGTGACTCTTCAAGGATTGTATTTCAAGTCTAAGAAAATTAGAGCTGATTTTTACATATCTAAACATAGTCCAAATTTGCTAGATTTTAGAATAATTTATGTTAGCGCGTAAAAGTATGCAATAAATTTTTGCACTAAGCCAGCGTGATTGATTTTCAGCGCAGCTCGAAAGTATGCAGCGAAAATTTTCAATTAAAATTTTTCCATTAAATAAGTTTAAAAACTAAAAAAGTTGTAAACAAATTTTTGAAATATAATATTTAATAAGTTGTATATATTTGAACAGATATTTTTGAAGCTCAGCGGTATCAGCATATTTTTGGCTCTTTAAGCTAAAGCCAAGGGCATCGTTTAACTTGCAAATTTTCTTGACGTGCCTAACATTTTGTATTAAGGCATTTTTGGCTATGTTATGCATTTAAATGACACAGCAAAAAGCGGCACACACACACACACACACACACAGAGAGAGAGACACTCTGTCGAGCGTAGGGCAAGCCCTTGGCCAGAAGTAGCCTTCACCTTTGCACTTTTCTTTCGCTCGTTTATTTTGCTTAAGCAGCTTGCACAAAATGCTTGTAATTTGCTTGTTTCTTTGCACTTAAATTAGATGAGCGTGCACACACACACATGTACACATAATCGCACACAGGTAAACAAGCATTCAGGTATACGTTGTGTTATTTTTGAGTTTTACCTTTGCGCCTTCGTGTCCTTGCAGCTGCGGCACTTGTCAAGTCGTTTGCTTGGACCGTGTAAACAACATGAGACTCAGAGAGAAGGGCGTTGGGGGCTAGAGCACGACCTGGCCAACTACTAAATGCATTAATGCCAGCCCCTCGAGTAGCTTGCGCCTGCAGCCAGCTACAATCCCAGTTACAGACTCAGCCAAAAGCTCACCTCGCAAATTTGCGCCCCATTACGGGGCACACATGCGTGTGTGTGTGTGTGTGTGTGTGTGTGTATGTGTGTGTCAAGTGAGGCTAGAATGTTTACGCTCTGGCATGGCTAGAATGCTCAGCTTGGCGCCTGAAGTGTTTTTGCAGCCGTTTTGATTGCGCTTCGCATCAAGATCAGAATATTTCTTGAGCACCTGAACCTCCAACCCAGCGTCACCTACGGCTCGTTAAGTGTCATCAGAGCAGACAGTGGGCGCTGCTTATATGGCATTTGATGCTATTTTAAATGCATAAGTCCGCGTGTTTATTTTTGTCTAAATAAATAAGCACAAGTGAAGCGACGCGTCGCTTTCTGTTAATGTTGAGTTGAGCTAAGTTGAGTTGATGTTGATTTAGAATCTGGCCATAAAAATGTTTATTGCGCGGCTGCTGCTACTTCGACTGAATGCTCGTGGCGCTTTAGTGCAAGGCTGTGTAGCCTTTTCGGGCACCTGGGCTCATTAGCAATTGAAGCTAAGTTCGGACTCGAGCTGTGCCGCCAGCTATGGCTATGCAATTTTCATTTGTCAAATGCGTCGTTAGGGCAAAGCCCAGAGCTTCATCAGTTCGTAGTTGTTGCTACTGCTGCTGCTGCTGTTGTTGCTATTGTTGTTGTTGCAGCTGGGAAACAAAGCAAATGCTGCTCTCGTCTATGGGGTTAATGCATTTTTAATGCATTCAAACACATACTGAAGACGTAAAATTGCATTCAAATTGCTTTAATTAAGTGGATTTGCATTCGAAATTGACACAAAATTTCCCAGAAGGCAACAACAAAAGCAACAACTACAACAGCAGCAAGTCTGCAGCAGCAAGAGCTGCTCTGTGCCAAAAAGGGCCATGGCACTGGCGTGAGTTTTAATTGATTGCTTCATTAATTATTTACATTAAAAGTAGGCACACATGTGGTATACTTAATTTTCATATGAAAAAGCCTTCAACTCGCTACAACAGCTGAGCTGGGTGAAAGGGCACGCATTTAAATGAAAATCGAAGAGTTGTGCTTCAGCAGAGCGTGTTAGACTGCGAGATACGCTGACTTAGCGGAAAAGTGTGTGTCACAGCTGAGAGATACCCTGTAAAATGTAATTTCAAGCATTCCGGTTGTAGTTATATGAAAAGTAAGATATTTCCTATGTGAATATGCTTAAGAAGCTGCTACTTAATACATTTAATGACTATAGTTATTAGACTTCACGAGTTATGCTTATGCAATTTATGAAGCAATTCGTCTTAGAATATTGTTAGGAAATGATGAAGTTAAGCTGCAATCGATAGACATAGACATATATTGCATTTAAAGTCTTCCGGCCAAATGTATCTAAATAAGCATTACTTGCTGTAGGTGTGTGCGAGGGCTGTCTGAAAAATTGCTTACATAAAGAGATATGTAATTTCAGGGGAAGTTAACTATGTGGAACTAACCGACTAAGCTCTTTGGCTATATTCATAAATAAGCTTGATTTTCGAACCTGCATATCTGTTCTACTAATCAGACGACAACTACTCGACAGACAAGTGCCTAAGTATATAGAGTTTATAGAGTTATAATATAAACTTGTTTCAAGTCAAGCTCAAAAATTTATAGTCATTCTTGACCATTCTTACTCTATAAGATACTAGCAAATATTTATTTTTATATTTGTTTTATTTTATATTTTTTTATTTATATTTATATTTGAATATTTTAATAAAAGTTTTTAATATTTTAAATAATATTTTAAATAAAGTTTTTAAACTTCCTTTAGCACTTGTCACGCCCAAGCACTTATACCACTTTCAAAGAGTTCAGCTTGTATATTTTTAATAACAAATTCAATATTTGTAATTACTTGAAACATATATGAGTATGCTCTCTTATTATAAGTCATATATATATATATATATATATATATATATATATATATATATATATATATATATGTCTATTATTTACAATGAATTCACAATTTATGCTTAAATCCAACATTCAATGCATTTTTATGAACAACTTTGAAAGTAGCTGCAGTCAACTAAGCTCTACGCACAATTTATATGTTTCTTTCAATTATTAAGAAGACGAGCAACAAACAACTATAACAAAATATATATTTATATAAATAACGAAATTTATGCAAGTCAATTGGCAAATATTTGCATAGAAATGTTATTTAAATATTTGGCAAATAATATGACGTTGTCTATTTCATATGAATTGGCTTTGAGCTTTGATAAATTTGTGTCAAAAGAGTCAAAAAGGACACGCACAGGATGTGCACACACATATGTGTGTGCGTGTGTGTCTGTGTGTGTCGAGTAAACACACAAAAGTTTTGATAATTTGCAAGTGTCGTTGACAATCAGAAATGTTTCCTCTACATCGCTGTCTGTCTATCTGCCTGTCTGCGTGTCCTTATGTATCCTTAGCTTGACACTTTAAGTGAAATATGCAAATAAATGCATCTGTCTGTGTGTGCGTGTGTCTGTGTCCTGCTTTGATTGACTTGTCAATAAACTAATTCAAATATTTGCAGAGAACACTTAAAGCTAATTAGCTGAGTATTTTATGATGATTTATATGATTCGCAGGACATGCGTGCTGCTGTCCTTTTCAGTTGGGCCACATGTGTAAATGCCAAATCGCTGAGCCGCGTAATTATAATGAAGCGTTTAACCTTAATTCGCTGTGTTATCCTTTTATGCTACTCTTTTCCACTCTTTTCTTTATATAGCGAGAAGACCCCGTTTAAACATTTCATTGTGTTCGCATTTCTTATGCAGGTGCGACAAAAAGGCTTTGCAGCACGCATTAAAAATGCGCCGTCTGCTAATTAAGTTAAGCGAGAAAGAGAGAGGACGAAGAGTACGCGAGATAGTTCTATAAAGTGTGCTCTAGTCGGCAGTGCTCGTCTTCAAAATACCCTGCAAATATGAATATTCATAACATAAACCTACATACCAAATCTCGTTGCTCTAGCTGACAAAATATCGATATTTATCGATAACTAGTGAAATGGAAGAGCTATTAAATAAATAGTATATATTTATGTGAGCATATATATTTAAGATTCTAAAATTGTAGCTCTCATAGTTCTCGAGGTAGACGTATTCATGTGGTGCAGACAACCCAGGCGGAAGAACAAAAGGACAAAGGGGCAGGCAGAGTGACAGATGAGTATACATACTCTATGCCACGCCTTACATACATATGTACAAAATTCATTATAGACCATTCATAGCTACAGGGTATTCAAAATAGTGAAAAGCAAAAAAAATTAAAAATATAAATGGAAAAAGCCAGGCCGTGCCGCGACACAATGGCGCACGCATTGTGCTGCAGTTACTTTTTGTGCATCAAATAGAACAGATGCCTTGCTCTACTCTACTGTAGACTCCTTGCTGCTATCTCTGCACTCGCCCCTCCCCACTCCCTCGCTCCACATGCGGGCAGCATATGTGCCACGCCCTGACCACATTTTAATTGGGCTAAGCACATGTGTGACATGCTATTAGTGAAACTTTTAAATGAGTTAGTTAAGTAAAGCGGGTAATGCTGTTATGAGTTTTGGCTCCTGCATTACAAAAGCTCCGCAGCTGACACACACACTGATTGTCACGTGCATAAGCCATTGTGTACATACATATGCACATACTTATACATATATGTATATCTATGTGTGCATAGTTGATGAAATGTTTCACAGAAGATCCTTGAAGTACTCTTAAGCCAGGCAACTCAATGCGAACTTACACACAGTTAGCATTCAAAGTAGTTTAGATAATTCTATTTGCACGGCATTCGCATTAACATTTGTATGTAAAAGTTAACAGCGTGCGCTTTTAGACGCATTTGTTTGTTTTGCTTAACTTTCACTATGTCTTCTCTTTTAGATGAGATGCAGCTCACATTTTTTATTCAACAATCTCAGTTTTATCTTTTTTAAAAATTATTTCTCACTTTCATTAACATTAGCTGCAATACTTTAGCTATTTAGTTTCACTTTCTATTACATATTTCTCCTACTTCGCATATAAATAGCTAACAGGGATGCGATGTTAATGCTAACACTTTAACAGCGCACAAAGCTTAACATATATATGTTATTTGTAACAGATTACACTTGTTAACATTTCTCTTTTAGTGTGCTGATAACATTAGCATGTTAAGCTTGACAGTTGACATCACTAATAACATTCGCATGTTAAGCTCCACAGTAGCCTTTGTTATGCAAACGGTTAACAGTCCTGGCTCATTAACAACAGCATGTTAAGCTATATATTTTGATTTTATGCTAAAAGTTTTCTCTCATAATGTGTTAACATCAATACCAATAAAACTGCCTTCAATTAGTGAACTCAGCAAAAACAAACTCGACCGTAAATGGGCAATTATCATATCGTGATATTTCAGTTTTTATCGAAAATCGTGAATTGTTTTCTATAAATCCGGGATTTTTTAGAACTCTCGTGGTAATTAGGGCATATGTTAAGTGCGCGCTATTAATTTCCAATTCAGTTCGAGTAGTAGTTTTTTCTTTACATTATTTCTTGTGCGCATTTAAATGGCAAAAACAGTTGGATATGTTGGCAAGTTTCTATATCCTCCTCCGCTCCCCCTCCTGCTTCTCTTTCACTACTTTCTCCTCCGCTTCATCTGCTGCCGCCGCCGCATGGTATGCAGCAATTATCGCAAATTATATGACCGATATATGATTGCATTTATGCCCAACACAGAGAGGGAGAGACAGACAGAGATGAAGCTCATGGAATGTGTTTTTTTCTTCTTTTTTTCGGGGGCATATGAAACAAAAAGAATGCCGAGAGAGAAAAAATATTATTCAATTACGTCAATGGGTCATTGGGAATGTTGCAGCTATTCGAGTTACGCGTTGCCCAATTGATGGGCATAAATATGCGTTGCAATAAATACTTGAGGTTGCCTCTCCCATCTCCCATCTCGCATTTCCCATTTCCATTGCCCACCTCCCGAACGCTCGATAAATTCCATATAACGGCAGCAATCTCGTTCAGTTCGTTTTCACTCACAATAATTTTATTTCTCTCCTTCTTTTTGGCTCGAATTACGTCGGCTTTTGTTATCTGGATTTATGCCACGCATCCGACATGAATGAATGCTCTATTTATTAGGCTTATTTCGACAGCAAATTGTAGTCGATATAATCGCAAATGGGCATTTGGACACACACGAAATGCTTTTTCTATTGTTCGTCTTTTATTTCAAATAATTATGAACTAAAATTTGTATGAGATTTTTTTTATATAAGTGGATCAGCGAGTTATAGTGTAGAGTAGAGTATAGTAGTAGCATTAAATTGTATGAAAACAAATAGTTGTGTTGTTAAGTGGGGAATGACTGACTAGAAAATACCCGGCTCGGCTCGGCTTTTGAAACTAATCAATGATATATAAATACTTCATAGGACTTTTTGCTTTGCTTGCTCTGTATATCAAGTCGAAGTATATCCCGTTTAACCAGTTTCATAAATGATTAACAAATTAAATCGCCATACTTATTAAATTTATTCAGACTGAGAGTAAGAATAAGATGTAAGGGATACTTAACATTACCCTGAGATTCTAAGGAATTCAATGACTTATTCTGCGATTCTCATAATTTCAATTAGTCTCCATTAAAAATGTATATTTTTACTTTAATATACAATTTTTTTACATATTGAGAAAATTATTAATAAGCATTGAAAAGCATTTTACCACATATTAAATTTAAGCTTTCCTCTTTTATATAATATTACCCATCAAAGTCTAATGATCTAACAAATATTTTGTAATGCATCTCTGTTGCGTTTGTCGAAGGAACAATTTAAAATCAAGGAGAAAAAACTGTCACAATATGAGAGGAGTGAGCGTGGCGGAGGCGTGGCACCACCCATAAATGAGGCTCAATAAAGCACTGTAGGCATGGTCGCAATGATAAAGCCTGACTGCATGGCTGGCTGGTTGGCTGGTTGGCTGGCTGGTCGATTGCCCGTTCGAGGCTCGCTTCATTTGCATAAAATTCAAATAAAATAAACGACAAACATTATAATCATTAGCCAGCAACCGCCTCCTGGGTGCAGTGGCAGCCAGTAGCGCAGCCCTCCGCTGACATATTTATGGAGTTTGTATGTTAACGAGCCGTAAATTAATTTAGCTAATGATATACTATATATATGTATAAGTGTGTGTCTGTGTGGGTGTGTGTGTACCTGTCTTAAATGCCTATCCAATCCTGTAGAGCGACCTTCTGCTGTTCCACTTGCTCGCCCAGCTGCTGTGTCATGGCAAATGAGATGAGCACTAGCAAATAGTTGCACACAATCGAGGTATACTGAAAGAGAAATCAAAGTTATTTATTTTCTTATAGGAAAATAGGTCAAAAAGAAAGCAAGTAACTTCATAAGAATCAATAATAAGATTCTCTGAAAGTATAAATTGCAATGCAATTCTTTTCTTGGTGTCTGTAGCACCAAAAACCCAAAAAGATTATAAAAATGTAATATTTCAGTAATTCAAAAACTGAGCTAAATACTTTTTAAAAGTTTTGACATTTTTTAACATTTTTTAAATTTTTTTTAAAATTTTTACAAATGCTTTTCAAATTTTTCAAATTTTTTAAATATGTAAAAAAATGTTTTTCGGTCTACTGAAAAATGGTCCAGAGTGTTGAAAGATCGATAGGGCGTTCAGCACACGATATCTGCGTGAGAATTAGAGATTTTTAAGATTTTTTATTTTAGATTCGATTTTTTATTTTAGATTAATTTTACCCAAAGATTTGAGATTTCAATTTCAACAAGTGAAAGCCTTTGTAAATGTCTAGTCAGTTTCCTCTCGTCTCTCTCACACCATCTCTTTTCCCTTTCTCTTTCCCACTCACCAAGGTAATAACGGTTTTATCGAGCACCGTGCTCCTGCCACTCGTATACTCGATTTTGTACTGCAGACGCCAGCGCATTATGGACTCCACGAGCTGTTTGATAGCTGGATTGCCCGGAAACCAGTTGTCCAGCTGCTCGAGCAAATGCAAACATTTGCGGTCCTCCTCAATGCTTCTGCTGCAATAGACAGGTGCAATGAGCATCTTGTAGACGGGCACCAGCATGCAGATGGAGAGAAAAGCCATTAGCATCACGCCCATCGTCTCGCCCACATCCTGGTTGCTGTCACTTATGTCTGACGAGCGTCCGAATATGATGTAGAGCTCGCTCGTGCTCAGGGTAAAATCATGTGCCATGGCACACCACAAGGTGAGATTGTAAACCTCATTGATATCCATGATTAGGTAATGCAGCTGCTTAACCATGTCGACCAAAGAGCGTAAGCGTCTTTCTAGCTGTGGCTTGTGCAGTCGCTGCGGCTGCAAAATCTGTTGCAACAGACGAAATCTTTTGCCCAGCAGCTCGGCCAGGCTCATGTGCACAAAGCCCGTTAGATGCGGACCGCCTGTTATAATTATATAGCACAGGGCAGCGGGCACCACGATTTCCAAATTATGGCCCTCGGTTAAGCGCGTCAGACCCATGTTCACAGCGCCCAAGTACAGGACTGCGACCGAGGACAGCACCACAATGTGTTTACGCAGCACCTTGTCGTAGTTCATGCGGGCGCCAAAGGCGACTATCAACTGCTTATCGATCTCAGCCAGTTGCTGATAGATGGCCACATAGCGCTGCGTCCAGGAGTGCAGCGAGAGCATTGTGATCACGAAAACAAGTGAGGAGAGAACCAGTTCCATGGCCATGATGCTCAGTACGAGCTTGTCCAGTTGCTGCATTCGCTCTCGCATCAGTTCAGTTTGAACCAAGGCATAGATGGTGGCACTTAAGCCAGCTAGTACCAGGCACGCACAGCTCAGGGAGTAGAGACGCGTCCATTTGTTGCTGACAAAGCGGCCTGCACGCTCAAAGAATCCAGTGCAGCCCATGACGAACTGCACCCGGCTAATCAGAGTGACGCATTCGTACAGACTTCCCGGTTCCCGAATGAAATAAAAAATCGCCATTATTCCCGGCTGAATAAATCAAAGCTGGCTCGTGCCTCGTACACAACTGAATGGCCGGACACAACTTTGGCGTGTGGATATTAAAGTAATTATGCCACAATGAAGCAGTCGATCTGATATCTGTCTGAAGTGAAACGCATCAAAAACTAATTAAAACACACAATTTACAGCTGAGCCGGCGAGACTCTCAAACTGTGGCAGTGACTTGAAAGCTTGGCTGTGATGACAATTGTAGTTAACAAAAAAGTGAAAACTTAGTGGATCGAAAGTATTTTCGATCTAAAATAGGCTTTATTAATCCTCGTTTATTTACACTAATACAGCTGAAGCATTGCACTAGGTTTAATTATTTATTTATATTAAATTTTCTTTTTGTCCTTCATTTTAATCATTTCCATCGCGTGAAAATAAAACTTTACTGTACCAATTATTTCGCTAGGCCTATCCTGAAAGCCCTCCGTGAATTTTACGGAAAACAAGTAAAAGCCCAAAGGCAGAATCGGAAGTATGTCCTCATTAACGTAGAGATTGCGTGCAAATAGATGGTTCTGTGAGTGTCAAAGAAAATCAATTCAATCAGCTGTATCAAGTATTATCCATAAAATCTTACCTCAAAAGGGCAGCTGTGGTTGGCATTTGAATACTTTTTGATTATTTTGTACATAAGTGTTCCGTAGGGTAAGAAATTCCTTTTTGAAATGACGTCACATGCATTAAAGGTGACGTTGACCAGGAAGGGATGGTATTGATTGCTGTAGCCCTTCTTAAATGCCTCAAACTGAATCTGCAGCATAAAATCGCAATAAAAAATCAGAATTAGAAATCGATATTATTATTTACCGAAAAATTTCGCATTGGCAAAATGAGATCGCAGTCCATTTGAGCAACTGCTTTATTCCAATTGATCGCCTTAACGTAACAGGTGACGTTCTCAACTCGTTTCGGGTTAGTAATACACTCGATATTTGTAGTTTTGTATACGATCTTACGATCTGCTCCCTGCAAAGGAAAAAGCCTTCAACATATTGTAAATCTCTAATACTCCTACTGATTTTTACCGCACTCCACTTTGGCCATAGGATTATGAAGACCATCCAAGCCAGATACATTTCGTCGACTATTCATTTTTCGAATGGCAACGGCTGCACTATATATAGAGCAATCAAAAGTGATTTTTAATTGTGGTGAACTTGTAATAAATGAGGCGAGAACTCATAATATTTTCGTATTATGATTGTGAATATTCATAAATATCTTAATTGTATTGTAGCTTAAAAGTTAAATTGATACTCAGGTGCATAAATTATAGCATATAATATAATATATAGTATATTTAAAACATTCGAGTTCTTATAGCATTGGTATTTATTGAATCTGGAATCATATTGATGACCTCGAACTCTTTTTTCTTTACTCTTTCCATGACTTGAGCATAAAGTTTGATAAATCCAACTAGTTCGCTTGGTCTATCTGCAAAGCCCTCTGTAATTTTAACGGAAAACAAGTAGATGCCCAAAGGAAAATTTGGCATTAAGTTCTCATTGAGTGAGAGATTCCGAACAATCAGATGATTCTGTATGTGTTAAAGAAAATGAAGTCAGCTAACTCATAAAGTATGCTATATCAATATTATTTTACCTCAAATGGGCAGCTGTGGTTGACATTTGTATACTCTTTGACTAATTTGTACATAAGTGTTCCGTAGGAGAAGAAGCTTCTTTTAGCAACGATGTCGCATACATTGAAAGTGACATTGACCAGGAAGGGATGATATTGGTTGCTGTATCCCTTTTTAAATACCTCAAACTGGATCTGCAGTATAAATTAGAATAAAAAGAATTTCAAGTAAATTTTAAGAACTTGCTAATTATATCATAAATATTACCGAAGAATTGCGAAGTGGCAAAATGAGATCACAGTCCATTTTAGCAACTGCCTTGTTCCAATTGATCGCCTTAATGGAACAAGAAATGTTCTCAACGCGTTTCGGGTTGGAAGTGCATTCGATATTTGTAAACTTATATACGATCTTTGGATCCGCAGCCTAAAAAGGGAAAATCCTTTAATATATTATAAAACTTTTATACTCCAATTGATTTTTACTCCACTCCACTCTTGCAAACGGATTATGAAGACCATCCAAGGCAGATACATTTCGTGGACTGTGCACTTTTCGAATGACAATGCCTGCACTATATATATTAAGAAAGTGAAAGTGATTTTTAATTGTTGTGAAATCGTAATAAATGAGGCGAAAAGTTATAATATCATCATAATAAGAACGTGTACATCAATAAATATCTAAATTGCTTCAAAGCTTTAAAACTTTAATTGAGTAAAACTTAAATAATGATTCTGCAAATTTGAGAGAAAATTATTTTAATTCGGGCACATCAACCAGTATCAAGCGATATTTTCCGTGAAGTGGTTCACGTTGTAAACATTTATAATTGTTGCGGAAGGTGAGAAATTATTGTGCAGATATAATTAAATGTGTTTGCAAATGAATTTCTAATGCTTTTTAAATCATATTCAATGAAAGCATAAAAGGCCAATTATGACAGTTAATTGTCTCTATCAAACGTAGTCGAAACTTAGATTAACATTTTTATTTTTTATATTATTTTAATATAATAGGTAATTGATTTTCTATTTATCTTATTTTTTTTATTGTTATTTCTGATATTTGCTATTTTGTTGTATTTTTTATTAATATTTATGGTATAATATTTAAGGTTATTTTATTAAATTACATTTACTATATAAAATTATATTTTATTCAATTTAATATTTTAAATATTTTTCATTCGATTGTTTATTTGTTTTTAATATATTGTTGCTAAAGTACCTTTTTATATATTTAATAATAGAATATTTAATATTATTTTTACTAAATTTTTTCTTTTTGATGTAAATTATTTATTTAATATAATATATTATTTAATATTATTTTATTAGAATTTCTTTTATATATTTAGTTATATTAGCTGATCCTATTGTTTCGTATTCGATAAAATTCCCTTTTGCTTAATTTTTACCATTTCCTTAATGTTAACATAATATTTGACGGTGCCCACGAATTGGGTAGGGCGATCTGCGTAGTTCTCGAAGAATTTAAGAGAAATAAGGTAAAAGCCAAGTGGGAAACTTGGCATCAGGTTCTCGTCAATGTACAAATTTCTAGCCAGCAAATGACCCTGAAGGACATTAACTCAATAAAAAGTTTCTCAATTAAAAAAGCTATTACTATTACCGTTAGAGGACAACTGTGATTTACATTTGTATATTTCCTGATGACTTTCCAAAACATCATTCCGTAGGGCATAAAACTTCTTTTCGCAATAAGGTCGCAAACATTGACAAGGGAATTGACCAGAAACGGATGATAGCGATTGTTGTAGTTACGCTTAAACAGCTCAATCTGTACCTGTATAAGTAAAATAAATGATATATTTATATAAATCTGTAGTTTAAATACATTAATATCCTAATAACCGATGTATTGGCCAGAGGTAAAATCAGATCACAGTCCATGTAGACCAGAGCCTTATTCCAGTTAACAGCCTTCAGGTAACACGTAGAGTTTTCCGCGAATGCTGGATCAGGAAAGCACTCAATATTTGTCGATTTATATACAACCTGGGCATCAGCGTGCTATATAATAGTTAAATAATATAGTTACACTACTGTAATATATTAAATTTGATATTACCACTTTGTTAAGGAGCGACAAGTACAAAATAATTCCCATTCGAAAAAACATTTCGTTCACTGGTAACGGGTAAAATTTTTGTAACTCTTATATATATTCTCGACTTTTGAAAATACTTTAAATTCCATTAAAAAATTTTCAACTAACAGCTTTTTAATAGCTGGCGACTATCGTTATAAATAATGTTAATCGAAGCATAACAACATGTTAATGTATGGTATATGTATATATATATTTATGTATATATATGTATATATATATATGTATATATATATATGTATATATATATATATATATGGATGTGCTTATGACTCCAAAACTGTGGCGTGCGGTTATTAAGTAATTAACATGTGCCATGTTACAATCAAGTAATCGATCTGATATCTGAGTTAAGCCACACGCACAAATTAAACACACAATTTGTAGCTACGTCTTATATTGTGAGTTTAATTAAAATCTTCCTTCATCTTCGCGTTAAGGTTGAAAAATATTCAGCTTAATGAGAAACACAGAGTGAGGTCACAATACATTTATTCAGTTTTGCAGCGAAAAGTAAGTAAAATGTGAGGAAAGGCTTTACAGACAATAGCTATAGATCCAAAGCATTTTTGATTTAAAATTAGCTTTAATTAAATTTACCTTTATTTATTTAACTTTAGTATTACCCTATGCTGGGCATTATTGTGGTTCCATTATTGAGTTTCTTTTTTTCCCTAATTTTGATCATTTCCATTGCTATGAAAAAGAACTTGATAACACCAATGTCAATGCTTGGTCTGTTTGGAAGCCCTTCGAAAATTTTCAGGGAAAACATGTAAGAGCCTAGAGGCAAAATGGGAATAAGATTCTCATCAATAAGCAAATCCCTTGCAAATAGATGATTCTGAAAATGTAAACACAAAATTTCTTTAATCTTTAAACACAGAAATATGAAGTGGTAATTACCTTGTATGGGCAGGTGTGATTCATATTGGAATATTTGCCTAATATCTTAAAGAAAATTGTTCCGTAGGATAGGAAGTTTCTCTTAGCAAAAATGTCACACAAATTAAAGGTGACATTGACCAGAAATGGATGATATTGATTAGTGTAGCTCTTCTTAAATGCCTCAAGCTGTATCTGTAAAAACCATTAATAATTAATACAAATTTATTGGTAATGACATTATTATTTACAGAAATATTACTCAATGGCAGTATGAGATATGAGTCCATTTCGGCAACTGCTTTATTCCAATTCAGAGCTCGAATGAAGCAAGAGATGTTCTCAACGTGTTTCGGGTTGCCTGAGCACTCGATGTTCGTCGACTTATAGACAATGTTTGAAGCATTACACTAAAAATAGCAATGTAAATAATATCTTTTCAGTTCACTCTAATCACCTGTTGCTTTACCACACTCCCAGCCTGCAACAGGCACGCGAAGACCATCAGCCGCAGGTACATTTTGTCAATTGATCACTAATCGAATGTCAATGGCTGACTCATAGTAGACTCCAAATATAATTAGTAAATAATGGCTTTTATATCGAAGCAAATGGGGCAACGAATGCCACTATCGTTAATATATTAAATAAATATCTAAATTGCTTAATTCTAATTTTTGACTAGCATAGACAGAGAGCGGAAACATTGATAAAAACTATGAACCAAGAGTGCTCTAGTCGGGAGTGCCGGACTTATATATACCCAGAACATAACAAAATATTATTGTACGATATATGGTATATATCTTGAATTCGTTGGCATCACTGAGTAAAGTAATAGCTTAGTGTATATATATGTAAATAGACTTTATATAGAAATATTTTCGATTTGAAATTAGTTTTAAGGAGGAATCATGTTCTTTATTTCTTACAACTTGGGTATTATACAATGCTGGGAATTCGTGTAGTTGAACTATTAAATTTGTTTCTGTTCCTTAGCTTTACCATTTCCATGACTTGAACATAAAGTTTGATGACTCCAGCTAGTTCGATTGGTCTATCTGTAAAACCCTCGGTAACTTTAACGGAAAACAGATAGAAGCCCAAAGGACTATTGGGCATTAAGCTTTCTTTAATTGTGAGATTCCGAACAAAAAGATGATTCTGTATGGGTTAAAGAATCTCAATTCAACTAGTTCATTAAGCAACTTAGATCAATATATACCTCGAATGGGCAGCTGTGGTTGGCATTTGTATACTCTTTGATTATTTTGTACATAAGTGTTCCGTAGGGTAAGAAATTCCTTTTTGCAATGATGTCACATGCATTAAAGGTGACGTTGACCAGGAAGGGATGATATTGGTTGCTGTAGCCCTTCTTAAATACCTCAAACTGGATCTGCAGTATAAATTGGTACTACAAACAAAATTTATAAATCGATATTAATAATTACTGAACAATTGCGCAGTGGCACAACGAGATCACAGTCCATTCGAGCAACTGCCTTGTTCCAATTGATCGCCTTAATGGAACAAGAAATGTTCTCAACGCGTTTCGGGTTGGAAGTGCACTCGATATTTGTAAACTTATAAACGATCTTTGGGCCCGCAGCCTGGAAATGGAAAATCCTTCAATATATTATACATCTTTTATACTCCAATTGATTTTTACTTCACTCCACTCTGGCCAAAGGATTATGAAGACCATCCAAGGCAGATACATTTTGTCAACTGTTAATTTTTCGAACGGCAACCGCTGCATTGTATATAGAGGAACAAAAAGTGATTCTTAATTGTTTTGAAATTGCAATAAATGAAGCGAAAAGTATATTATGTGCATACGTATACAAGTAAATATCTTAATATAGAAAGTAAATAATATGAACAGCTGAATGAAAGTTGAAAAAGATCCCAAATAATTATATGCTTCTGTATATTTAAAAAGAAATTAATTCAATTAGTACAGCAAATAAAAGTATTCAGTGAGAGGGCAGCTGTGGTTCATTAATATAGTATAAAATGATTAACATTAATTAAAATGAATATTAGATATATTGATGACAATATTTAGTTTTAATATATTTTATATTTAGTTTTAATATTATTGTGTTTTATTGTAATGAAAGAATGCATGTCATGTTATTATATCATATCTGTAAATATATTAGACAAAATTTTAACGTATAATATGAAATGATGAATCTTTAATAATTACTTAGCTTTAGAGGTCAAGTATTAGCCTATGGTGGTCATTAATGTATTTGTATTATTGAACTTCTTCTTTTTTTCCTTAATTTTTATCATTTCCATTACTTGTAAATACAATTTGATAACACCAACTGGATCGCTGGGTCTATCAGGGAAGCCCTCGGTAAACGTCATGGAAAACATATAGAAGCCCAAAGGAAAAATTGGCAGTAGATTCTCTTCAAAAACCAAATCCCTTGCTCTAAGATGATTCTATAAATATAGAAGAAAATTAATTGTATCTATGACTCAAGAACCGCCTATTAATATTTACATTCAATGGACAGGGGGAGTTCACATTAGAATATTTTTTTACTATTTTATAAATAATTGTGCCGTAGGAGAAAAATTTTCTTTTGGCCATTATATCACAAGCATTAAAAGTGACATCGACCAGGAAGGGGTGATATTGATTGTTTTAGGCCTTCTCAAAGATCTCGAAATGTATCTGAAAGAAAACAATTATTAGCAAGAAGCATTTAAATTTATATATATATATAACCTCTGAGAATTATATTTATAATTATATTATTTGCCTACCGAAAAATTGCGCAAAGGCAGTACGATATCGCCGTCCATTTAGCAACTGCCTTATTCCAATTGATGGCCTTGAGAGAACAACTGATGTTCGCAATGCGTTTCGGATTAGAGGTGCATTCGATGTTCGTCGACTTAAATATAATCTTCGGATCGGCGCACTGCAAAAGCTAATGGATGAAGCGTCAAAATCTTAACTTTTCCAATTCTCTTTTACCTCACACCACGCCTGCAATAGGCAAATGAAGACCAGCAGCTGTGAATACATTGTTCAAGAATGATATTGAGCAAATTGAGATATACCAAACTATATTTTAAAATTTGATGTTAACGCCTAATTATTTACTAATGCTTTTATAATCATAATTATAGTATGTAAACAACATTTTCGTCAGTTTCAATCATTTATTTTAACTTGTTATTATTGATTTACAAGACTCACATAATTGAAAAATTGGTACACTCAAATGGGATAATCTATATTCCAAACAAAGTTCCATATAGCAGCGCTCTGATCGACAACAAATGCTTTCTAAAATATGTTTAAGTAGAATATTTTTTATATTTTAATTTTGGTTTATTTTGGAGGTTTTTTGGTTATGGCTATTTCTAGATTTTTGACAGGGAAATTACACGAATAAATATACTCTTCCTGAATTGTCAATAGAGCATTAAAAATGTATAAATTTTAAAGTATCTGAGAATCAGTGCACCATAAAATTTTTTATAATCATTGTTTGTTATGTTTGGAAAGCTCCCGAACTATTATGACCATATATAGGTAATAACTGTGATAAGTACATATATTTCATCAATTGGAAACTACTTTTTAAGGCCTCTGTATATATTATGGATTATTCAGTTTGAAAATCACTAAACACGATTTAAGCTAACTGCTTTTTAATAGCTGGAAGTTATCGAAACTAGACCTAACAATATATAATTAAATTTGCATTTTGCATGGATACATAAATATATATTGTCAGACATAAAGTGCTTTGAGTTCTACTATACAGGTGGCTCACTCTGGATGTGTAAAAAGTTTAATTTTATACCCTAGGAGGTATAGAAAGTCTGTTTGAATCCATTATAATTGCATAAAAGGGCAATGGAGAATATGTCTTTTAAGCCTAAGAGGTTATACATACAAACATACCAATATGTGCATACATTCACATATATATATATAAAGGCATACAACCAAGAAAGTGTGGTAAATTCAAGACAACTTTATTCCTTTCTTATGCTCATTTTACTTGAAATGATTTTGTAGAATAACGAATTCTAGTTATTTTTAGGTTTTCTTCTATTCAAGGGAACCTCCTCTATAGCATTAACATAAATGTTGATTTCCCCAACGTATTCGTATGCGTTAATATGATTTTCCATTAGGTAAATTGAAAATTTGTAGACGCCCAAAGGAAATACCGGCAATAGGCTTTCGTCTATATACAAATCGCGGGCCACCAGATGACCTTCGTAGGGACAGGAATGATTGAAATTGGAGAATCTCTCAGATAGTTTCTGAACTATCTTGCCGTAAGCAGAAAAATTTTTTTTCGATAACACTTTACACATATTAACTGTGACATTGATTAGAAAGGGTTGATATTGATTGCTGTAGTCCTGTTTGAAGACCTGGATGCGAATCTGAAAGGTGATGACAGCTGAGCTCATTCCTAAATAAAATAGATTGTTCCTTACTTACTGATAAATTGCGCAGAGGTCTTATGAGATCACAGTCCATTTGAGCGACTGCCTTGTTCCAGTTGACCGCTTTCACAACGCATACAGAGTTCATAGCAAACTGTGGATCTGGCAGACATTCGATCTTCTTCATTTTGAAGACCATCTTTGAATCGCAGCTCTGTTTGAAATGAATTTAGTATATTTATAATTTGATATAAAGTAACTTTAGTTTACCCCTAGCCATATTAGAAAGAAGCCGAGTAGCGCAGTCAGTTTGCAGGCCATGATTTCAACAACTGCTCAGCTATACAATAATATCGCAAATATAAATATGTAATGTATATAGACGTAGCTTCAGTTGATAATTGAAAAATAATCGATTTTTAATGAATTATCTTCATGAACCGATTTTGCTTTGGCCAAAGTATATCTAAATGTAAATACCTAAATGTAAATAAATATATCTAAATGTAAATGAAATTGATTCCTAAGCCCGAGATCTTTAAACTGATGCCATAAAGAGCTAATGTGATACGGATTACATACATTTTTCACATATATGTGCCAAGTGGTTTTTAATATGCTCCACTGAGCAGCTCATTTGAACTTGTTCTGAACTAAAGAACTTATTCTGGTTCAATAAGTCATGTAGTTCAATTTATCATTAATGCTAGTCCTTGCTTAGCTCATTTGTGAGATTAGTTGATGAACTAGTTCATGAACCAGTTGTTCTTAAATGTTCCACTGAACTAAAGAACTTATTCTGGTTCAATGAGTGATTCAGTTCAATTTATCATTAATGCTAGTCCTTGCTTAGCTCATTTGTGAGATTAGTTGATGAACTAGTTCAAGAATCAATTGTTCTTAGATGAACCATTGAACTATCAATCGATAGCTGCGCACTAGGAATCATTCATTAGCCGCTCCCTCACGAACACTGATTCAAATGAACGCCCTATGAATTTAAGCTGATTCATCGACTGGAGCTCGAACAACCATGCGTAATTACTTTTATGCCCAATCGATTGGAGTTGCCACGACTTTTCCTTGGCATTCAATTGAAATTTGATATAAATCAATGTGATTATGAACTAAAGGTTGTTGTTGTGGTTGTTGCTGTTGCTATCGCTTTTGGCTAGCGCCCATGGCTGGCGGCTTAAATTTAACAACATAATCTATGGAATTATGGCAACTGTCATTGGAGCCGACGCTGTTTCAAAAGTCGCTGACGAGGCGTACGACAAAAGCTGATGATTGCCAATTGGCGACACGTGCACCAGTGCCACGCCCCCTCTCGCGCGACCAACTCCGCTGGCGAAAAAGTATTGCATAATTTACGGCAGCAGGAAATATTGACACGGATATGGCAGCTGGCAAATGGCTGCTGGCAGTTGCCAGTTGCCAGTTGCCAGTGGGCAGCGTTTGCCATTATTGTGCCCAGACTTGGTCCAGACTCCTGGCCGCAAGGCGCCACCATTTTGTCTCCCTTAATTAATTAAACTTGATTAACGAAAATTTTATGATTGTCCACTGGCAGACAGCAGGCAATCAATCATTCCATCATTCCAGCTTTTGCCTCTGTGCGCGATTCTGTTAATTATTTTGCATTAAATATTTATGAGCTGACGGTCGCCAGAAAAAAGGCTTGGCTAATGCAGCTAACGATGGCAAAAAAATGTAGTGTAAAATTCATTAAGCGTGCGAAAAATTAACGACTGACAACAATAGCAACAACAACAACGACAACAACCATAGCGGTAACAGCAACAGCCTTTGCCATAGCTAATAAATTGTTGTTGTTCAACAGTTGAATGCACACAACATTTTGACGTTCGTTTACAACGTGAGCAAGAGAGTATATTGGTTTTTTGTACTGCTTGTGCGCCTGTATGCATGAACGATAAGCCAAGGACTGTATATTTGGTATATTAGTTAAGGCTGCTCGTCTCATAAGCGCTCAAATTGTTCAGGCAAAACAATTATTACTAGAATTACTTTTGGATCGTGAATGATAGAGCATAATTTTATTTTTACAGCTTACAGCTTATACTTTAACATACTATTAATTCTTATTGATCTTCTCTATAAACTTGCAACATTTTTCATAAAACACCTCTAGATTGCCTAAGAGTTCAAGCTAAAACTAACAACTACTCAGCTAGAATCAATAAGGTTTGTAGCTATATCATGTTTAACTTGTTCTGTGAAGTGTGAACAGCTATCATGCAGTCGGTGCGGCAGTCTTGCTTGTTCTCCTATTTTTTATGGCTCGCAAACTGAACAGATAAACAATTAAAATATCATTATGTTTTCTATGTTTACTTAAAAATATCTTAGATCAGAAAAATACACTAGAGTAACTCTAATAGATTATTGAAATTTGTTTTCACAGGAAAACCTGAATTTCGTAATCCAATTAAGGTTTCCAGAAATAACTCAAAACTGAAGGCAAGTTACAAAAATGATTATGAGATAATCTACACTTTCATACTTTGTTTACTTATATTTAGAGAGAAATATAGATGATCTATATCTACATAATGTAAATTTATGGATGATCTATATACACATATGATTTATGGCAAGTGCATTAAGTCCTCGACTTTCAGCACTCATCTTTTTTTTATTTCTTTTTTTATTATTTTTATTTTATGTTAACTAAATGTTTCTGTGTTAATTGAAATATGAAACAGTTATATCTTTACACTTAAATAAATTTACAGGTGACATATGCACAGCAAATGCATTTTAAATGAGGCTAATTAAATAAAATTATCAGGAAATTTGTGTGAACAGCTGAGAGTAGTTTAAACAAACATTAAAGTAAATTAAAGCCAACAAATGAGTTTCAGAGCAGGAGGAGGGCAGGGCATTCGAAGCTAGCTAAAGTCGTCAACTGGATCAGATAGACACTTTAAGATATTTGTCTAAGACAGTTTCAGGCTTTTAGCCGTATTGGTAACGGAAAGTTAAATGACATTAAGGAGCCAACAGCAAAGTAAATAATTGTTTATTATATGCATTGGGCTGGCCATCAAGAAGTAGCATTAACTCGAATCAATTAATCAAAAAGCAATTATGCATATGCCCTGGAACCCGTTGAAAAGCAAGGTTAACCGGGCTTATTCCGTGAGAGTTGTGGGGAATTCTACTAATTGATTCTTGTTCTTGCTCAATAACTGAATCTATCTAACTCTGCCTGACTGACTAGCTGACTATCCGACTATTCTAATGTCTGTCTGTCTCTCTGCTTGTATGATTCTTCAATCTGACAATCCTTGAGCTAAATTGCTTCACATCATCAATTGCTCTTTCCCTTTCTATGAAACCTCTTCCAATCTATTATTTGTGATTATCTTGAAAGTTTTTGGAGCTAGACTTACCAAATTTGGTATATAGATAACTTAAAAGAATAATATCTTTTGAGAACACCAGCTCAAGGAAGTCAGGGTATCTGCTAGTCGAGTCGAACTCAAGCCCATATACATATTTATAATGCTCGATTTCAGACTGAAAATGCTCATTAGTAGAGCACAGATGACACTCAGCAGTAAGCAAATTAAGGACTTCAGAAATGAAAGAACATTCGAGCTGAACCGGAAGGCAGTAAGCAGGAGTCTGACATGCGAATGCCAATTGCCAATGCATGGGATTTCGGAGCTGTCAAAAAACTTATTCAACAAATTTGCACATGTGACAGCTGACTTAACTGACTTAACTGACAGGCTGACAAACGGACAAAGGGACGAAATGGACAAGCGAGAACGAAAACATTTCTTGGCTTGATTCAATTAGCGCTAATTTAAAATGCCAGCATGAGAGCCGGAAAAAAACACACATATATGTGGAGGGAAATGCAACCCCAATTTTCCACATGACCCGCATCAAAAAGTTGTTGTTCTTGTAATTTCCCTGATTTGTAGCAAGTGTTGATTGGCTGCTATTTTGTTTGATTCTACTTGTTGTTGTTGTTTGTTGTTGCTGTCCTTTTGGCAAGCGTTAACTGATCCATGCGAGTCGAAAATAAAAAAAAAACAAGCCTTATTCCATGTCTATGGAAAGCCATTGAAAACAACTCTGAAATTTGTCTGCGTAAATCGGACGGCGGAAAAAACGTGTTGGGCATGCGTGACTAGTGAATGCTGTAAGTGTTTAATTCTTTTCTATCTTAGCAGCAGTTAGCCTAGAGGTGAAATAATGTTTAGCTAATAGCTGTTTAGGGAATGATATGTTCCAAGTTTGATGTATTTCCTCATTGAACTCTTGAGTTGTGTTATATCTGCATTTTGTCTGTGTAAACCTGGCGGAGTTAGAACAAGTATTGATTAAGCAAGATCGCAGATATCTTAACTTATGCTAAGAAAACCAAGTTTCAACATCGATTATATATCAATAAATACAAATTTTTTTAAATTTTGAATAAAAATTATAAAGGTTTGTTTATAAAATTTTCATCTTTATGTAGCCTAGAAAATTGTGTAGATCGATCTCATATTTATATCGATTTTTGTTAACTTAAAGAAGATGTTCAAGCTATTTTTTATTTCATACTTTAAATGCCTCCACTTAACAAATTTGGCTGAGTTCTCTTTCTAATGGCATTTCTATATACTTGTTTCATGTCTACACACCTTTGTGTCTTTACCCTTGTCCCAACCCATATACCCACTTTGACTTTTTACCATGGCATTTGGGGTTTTCGAGGAAGCCTGTTCCATAAATATATCTACAAATTGCTGTTCAGCCAGGGTTGAATTATTATAGATTTCACTTTAAATGACAGCAACAACAACATGTAGCTCATGTATTTTTGATGGGAGCCAAAATGCTCGCACTTAGCGCTACAAATGAGCATATAATGCGTATACGCACCATGGCTCACAGCAGGTTGGCAGCATAATTTTAATATCATTATCATGATCAACATAATCAGCGAGCATATGTGGCCTAAATGCACACAATGACAAATGCTTCAGTTGCTTTCCCAAAAACATGAAAACACATTTGTCTACCCGCAGGGGGTTGTTCTTTGAGCATGTGTGTGTGCTGCAAGTGCATATGAGTCTGCGTGTGCACGTGTGTGTGTGTGTGTGTTTTAAAGGCAGCGTCTGCTAATAGGCCAACCATTTGTACGCACTTGCCAACTGACTGCGTCTAAATGCCACACACGCAATTAAATTAAATAACACCATAATTAATTACAGTGTAGCTGCACGAGAAAAAGTAAACGAAGTGAAAAGAGAAAAAGAAAAACAATTCCTTTTGGCCATAGTCTTGATTTGTTAGCAGCATTTGGTGGCACGCACTCTCTACACCAAAAAGGTAGGTGTTAATGCTCGCCGGGGCCAACGCCATTCATTATTAAACTTTACGCATGTATATGTGCGTGTGTGCGGGTGTGTGTGTGTGGGTGTGTGTGTGTCCGTCTGACCGGCTTGAAATAAAGAATGATTTATGTTGCAAACGCCGGCCACGCATGTTCGTTCTCACAATTAAACTTTGACCCCAGTGGCGAGGTTTTCCTTTCTATTTTTGTTTTGCTTGGGCTTTTCACTGCAATTTATACCCTACATGAATGGAATTTTATATAAATAAAAGAAAACCATTTTAATTTAATTGTATTTAGCGTGAACTTGGGCTTATAGAGCTCAACAGGCAATGAGAAATGCAGCAATTTATGCTTTTCAGAGAATGTGTTGGGTGAGCTGGAACAGTGTATCTTAAATTGTTAAAGAAAACTAGAAATTATGCAGTTCCTATAAATATTTAACTGCTTAGTTAAGCCATCTGCTATGAATACTAATTTTAGATTCCATATAACATATTCCATGTTGCATATTGCATATTGCATGTTTCATGTTCCATGTTTCAGATTCCATGGTACAAGTTCCATGTTCCATGTTTCCTGTTCCATGTTCCATGTTCCATGTTCCATGTTCCATGTTTCATGTTTCATATTCCACGTTCCATGTTCCATGTTCCATAGTTCATGCTCCATGTTCCATGTTCCATGTTCCATGTTCCATGTTCCATGTTCCATGTTTCATGTTCCATGTTCCATGTTCCACGTTCCTTGTTCCATGTTCCATGTTCCATGTTCCATGTTCCATGTTCCATGTTCCATGTTCCATGTTCCATGTTCCATGTTCCATGTTCCATGTTCCATGTTCCATGTTTCATGTTTCATATTCCACGTTCCATGTTCCATAGTTCATGTTCCATGTTCCATGTTCCATGTTCCATGTTCCATGTTCCATGTTCCATGTTCCATGTTCCATGTTTCATGTTCCATGTTCCATGTTCCATGTTCCATGTTCCATGTTCCATGTTCCATGTTCCATGTTCCATGTTCCATGTTCCATGTTCCATGTTCCATGTTCCATGTTCCATGTTCCATGTTCCATGTTCCATGTTCCATGTTCCATATTCCATGTTCCATGTATTTATGTCTCCATGTTCCATGCTCTAAGTTCCAAATTCCATATTCCATATTTCACGTTCCATGTTCCATGTCCCATGTCCCAAATTCCAAGTCTTAAGTAAGTAGAGTATTCCATAACCAAATATGCTCAGCTTTTAGAACTCTGCTGCAGGCTGTTCAATAATTTCTTATTGGTAAAAATCAAGATGGTCGCTAAACTAAAACAGCTTCTTCTGGTGGTAAGGCGGGCCACTAAAAGAGGAGTTCTCTCATAAAGTGCATCATAAATTAAAAGATTATGATTACGAGCAGTGCACAAAGGCGCACAAATCAATGGGCCATAACTCATAATGCAATTTGGCAATAACTGAGCAAATGGCTGCATTGATTGCCAATATACACAGCGCACATATTTATATATGTACTATAGATATATATAAATATGTACTGTATAGCTGGGTCATCAAAAGCTGGCCATCAAAGCCCTGTTGCAAGCTTATCAGCGATATCTTTATCTGAGCACTCGTTATGCCCGCAGTACTCCTCGTGTTATATCAAAAAATTGCATGCATAAATGCGCTTAATGTTAACGAGCAGAAGTTACTGCCGATTGCTGCTGCTGTTGCCCCTGCTGATGTTGCTGCTGCTGCTGAGGTTGTTGTTGCTGCTGCTGTTACCGCTGCTGCTGATGTTGCTGAGGTTGTTGTTGCTGCTGCTGTTGCTGCTGCTGCCCCTGCCGATTGCTGCTGCTGTTGCTGCTGAGGTTGTTGTTGCTGCTGTTGTTACCGCTGCTGCTGCTGCTGTTGCTGTTGTTACTGGGGATGTTGGTACTGCTGTTCCTTGTTGCTGCTGCTGTTGCTGTTGCGGTTGCTTTTTTGCTGGTAATGTAGCAGTTGCTGCTGTTGTAGTCGTTGCTAGGAGTGTTGTTGCTGCAGCAACTGCTGCTGTTGTTGTTGTATTTGTTGCTGCTAAGGTTGTTGGTTGCTGTTGTTGCAGTCGCTGCCTTGTAGCCCCGCCCATTCGCAAGTGTTATCATCATCATCATTACCGTCTGTTTTATCTCCTGCTGAAATATGCCCACATCCGTTGTTGGACGCCGCTTTTTCCGGCCGCGACTCCGTGTTGCAAGCTCCCTTGGCCTGCTGCAGCATAAAAGCCGCTGAGGCATGCAACATAAAACCGGCAACAAGCAGCGTTACGTGGCTTGAGGGAGGAAGTTCGAATCAGCAGATATCCTGTACTCCACTGCAGAAACCCCAGCACCAACCATTAAGAATCATTCATACGCTCACAACGGAAATGAAGAGCAAAAGTATTTTTGGATGTATAGGTTGCTAGGATGGAACTACTTTGCTTAGACTTTCAGCATGTAGAGCTCATATTACTGCAGAGGCCCTCTCATATATCTATACAGCCATCTGCAGAGCTGTGCTTCAATCTGTCTATCGCACTTGCTTCCCTCTGAAAATAGTCCTTTGCTGCCTTCAGCCTCCACTCCAATATACCCCATTTGCCACTTGACGCCTACAGGTCATGTTTAAGGTAAATGAATATTCTTCTTCTTCTTCATCTGCTTCCAGTTGCATATTGCTGCGTCCTTTTTACAAGTGCTTTTGGCGCAGAGGAGCACGCAAAACCAGATGTTTTATTAAATCAGCGAACAGATATAAAAGACAATGGCCAGATAAGGCGCCTAAGCTAAGGCGAATGTAAAACGAAAACTAGAAGTTATTGTGAGACCTGAGTATGCACAGGTGTCATAACTTTTGGCTTAACGTGAGCAAAAGAGTTGCTTGCATAAATGAAGAGGCCACAGAGGTTGGAGCTGTGTTGCCCTTAGATATCTTCCTCATGTTGAATGCGAATTTTCTGTTCCATATGAAATTAATTCATTATTTTTTTTGAGACTTAAGACAAATATTCGTTGGCATTTTTTGCTCTTTAAGCAGACGTCATCAAGCCTCTCTGCCCTCTATGAAACAGTTTATCTTACTTTATAGTGTGGGAAATGTTTTCTTCTGAAATAACACACATTTTTTTCTAAATGGAATTCAGACTTTTAAAAGAGTCTACTCTGCTTGAGATATGTTAAGAGATATTATTTTTCTACTCAAGTGAGATCATCCCTTGCCCCTCTATGATATTCGGATTCATCTTCTTTATCATAATCTATATTGTATTGAGACATGCTTCAGACATGGTTTCTGCATCTCTTGAATTTCGTTAATTTTTCTTGCAATATGATTGTGCTTCAAATTGTTTCCTTTTACAAATGTAGCGCAGATTCAATTACTCCATGCGTACACTAATCTTCCATAGGTTTTAGCATCAGCTTTTTTATTCTAGGAAAATAAATCATGTTTGATTATTCATATGATTGACGCAGACTGCGACAGTGATTTGGCATAGGTTATAATACCACATGTTTATAGGAGTATTTACAGAAAGTACATCTTTTATTATGCATGTATGTATGTGCGTATGTAAGTTGTTGGGGTATTATATCAGGCAAATGCCTCATTGACTCTACCCCTTTCCATGCTCAGGCAGTCATCGGCTGCATATCAGAGCAGGCTCTGCAGAAGGCGTCTCAATCACTTTTTGTTACGCTACGCAAATATTTGCAGAATTTCTGTATAAATATATGTGATGTATATATGTGTTTATTTTCTCGTTAAATATGAAGAAAAGCCGATTATGCCGCACGATGTGGCAGCCAGAAAGAAGCCTGCCACAATTTCAGGTCGACTGCTTCATCGGCCCCGCAGCGAACAGCAGCAGCAGCAGCAGCAGCAACAGCAGCCACACAGACCTGATTAATGAGCTGCAAATGATGTTGTGCGCTCGACTTTGCTGTCAGTGTGCGTAAATCACAAACAAATGGGGCTGAGAGGGGGCGTGGTTGTGTGCGTGTGTCGCATGCAACATGCGAGAGGCAACAACATTGCAAACATGTTGCTAATGTAGCCGCTGCTGTTGCTGCCTCTGCTCTTGTTGTTGCTATTTATGTAGCATTGGCATTGCTCAAGTGCGCAGACAACTTGGCATTCGATGCGTTTCACTTGTTGCATGGCAGCTGTTGCACTTAACTTCTAACACTCTATAAATGGAAAGTGTCAGAGGGGTGTATAGGATTCTGTCGTGTAGACAATTTGACTTATGATTAACTGATGATCAGATGGACCAAGCCAGAGTCTAGTTGAAGTTCCCTACTACTACTACTACTTCTCTATACCTTAAATAAATTACATTAAATTAAATTAAGATTTTAATGTCTGAGATATGTGAGAAAGGCCACAGCTTAAGAGTCACTGCTCACATATCTGAGACATCTTTATCTTGAAGAAAGAGTCAGTGGATGAGAGATTAAGAAAAACTTTCGCACGTCTCACAAAGCTCACATTCCTGAAGTGAATTCTTGAGACGTAAGCTGAGGTACGTATAATATATTCTCACAGTTTGACAATCACTGCCTTGTTATACCATGTAGGCTGAGAGTCAACAGACAGAGTATCTTTCGAGTCGCTTGCACTTCAGCTGCAACGCTTTTATTAGCTGTTATTTTAACAACCGAAAGCGACACAACAGCCGCATCTCGGGCTGACACTTTGCGTACGCCCAGCACTTGCCACGCCCACTTGCGGAAGGAGGTTTGCTTTTGAAAGTTTGAAATGCCTTGCACAATTGGCAGAGACGCAAAACATTGGCTTAAAGCAGTTTTGCGTAACAAAAGCCGAACGCCTCGCAAGGCTGCCGGGCAAAAGTTTTCACAGCAGCAGTTAACAGCTATTCGGAAACTTGTAAAAAAGGGGGCCACTTGTGGGCGTGGCTGCCGCCCAACAATGACATCTATATAGAATACGCTGCTTGGCTCTAGACCCAGTTAAAAAAACACTGAGAACTGCAGTTAGTGCTGTCTGTCTGCCCGTCTGTCTGTCTGTCTCTGGAAAGCGGCTTATGGCTTAATAAGTACTTGCAGCTGCAACAAAGCCAAATGTTAGCTTTTAAGTAGCCAAATATAAGAATAAAAACTGCTAACAAGCAAAAAAACTCGCTCGTATGACTAAAGGAAAATAAGGGTTAAGCAGAAGGCAGGCATTCGCCTTACCTTTGTTACCTTTTGACATGGATTCGGTTTTCGCTCTGCAATCAGGAATATTAATATTTTTGTTTGCCAAGCAAATAAACGAAAGTAGACTGCGGTCTCTTTGCCATTTCACATTTGAGAGCTCTTCAATGATAGCCAAATATGTCCCGTATGTAGCAAGTGGAAGACACTGATTGCAACATCGATCCAATTTCATGTTGCAATCCTCTTCTGCTTATGATTATTCAAGTGTGAGCTGAAAGAAGGTCAAGAAAGCATGACTGACGAGTAAGCTGTTCTAAGATCAATCTTTATTTAACAGCTAAAAGTTACTAAAAGTAATTCTATAAAATTTCTTAAAAATAAATTAACAAATTTAGATTTAAAGCATTTGAATTTCAAGTTGAGCCAAGCAAACCTTAAGGGGTTCTATGTCAATTGAAAGTCCTAATTCAGACAAGTCAAAAATAATATATCATTCGTTGATTGATCTCAGATCAGCCAAGTTATAGCCATGCAAAGTGCCAGAAATCTGTATTCGAACTCGAATCATGTCAATATAAAAGTTGTTCGCTGGGAACTTCTAAGCTTTGAAGTTGACCCAAACGTGAAAGTTATAAGAAATGCCGTCGAGAGGGGAATTTCGTTAATTGTAAACATAAGAGCAGAGCTCCTCATTATGATTAATAGACTTGCAAATGACTTTTGCGAATCAAATTGGCTTGACTATAAAATATTGTTTTCAGTGCCAAGAAGCAGCGACTAATGAACAGCTTCAATAGATAAATGTGAAATGTTGCTGAAAACTCAGGAGCCAATATTTTGTAATCAATTCATGGGCAAAAGCTGCAGCGCAGATTCACGAGTTGCTAAGGCAGCGCTAAATTATTCTAAATTATATTTTTGTTGCATTCTTCGCACAGTTGTTGGGGAAGATGTTATAACAGTAGCTGGGAGCGAAAGTGAAACGAGTTATAATTCTGACTTGATACAGATACAGATACAGATACAGATACAGATACAGATACAGATACAGATACAGATACAGATACAGATACAGATACAGATACAGATACAGATACAGATACAGATACAGATACAGATACAGATACAGATACAGATACAGATACAGATACAGATACAGATACAGATACAGATACAGATACAGATACAGATACAGATACAGATACAGATACAGATACAGATACAGATACAGATACAGATACAGATACAGATACAGATACAGATACAGATACAGATACAGATACAGATACAGATACAGATACAGATACAGATACAGATACAGATACAGATACAGATACAGATACAGATACAGATACAGATACAGATACAAATCAGATTCGTATATTTCCATCTATTTATCAATATTGATAATCTAAACAAATTGTTGTGTGTAGCAGGCACGCAGCCAAAATTTATTGATTGGCTAAAACCGGTTCGATTGGTCGTTGGCCTATTTCCATTCATGCCTCAGTCAAGGGTCAAGCGAGTATTAGACTTTGTTTTTTGTGTTTTGCATATGCAAAACGCGCTGGCGTTGGCTGATGTCAACTTTCTTTTGAGTTCTTCGACATAAAAGTTGAGCGCTAGCTGGCGATTGGTTTCAGTTAAGACGCGCCCGGTTTGTGGTCAAGAAGGCATTAGTCGATAGCCATGAAAACGCCAAATGCTCTGTGGGCCATTGCCCTGATTGGACTAAGCTGTCTGCTGACAACAGTGGCAGGTGAGTGGACTCCAGATTGCTTTTTACCTGCCCTTTGAACTGGCTTAAAAGGTGAATTTTATTTTGGACTTTAATTGACTTTTCACCTGACCTCTAAGCTGAAAATTATTTGAGTGCAATCTAAAATTTGCTCAGATTTAAAGTGATTATAAAATATTGTGCTTAACACAGATCTTCACTTAGTCTTTGACTTAATTCTTAAGCAGAATTAAAATTTGAGCGAATTAAGCTTGTGCCTTGGTGCGACTATGAGTAAATCTAAATGCCTTAACTTGGCTTTCAACATGACTTTGCTTTCGTCTAACTTCCATTCTATTCCATTCTGTATTTCAATCTCTTTTCAGCTGGTCGCCTTGCTCTTCGTTCTTTGTCGCCGCAGGAGCTGCGGTCCGCGCTCGTCGAGGCGGGCGTCGATGAAGCTCAGCTGGCGCCCATGGGCCGTGTCACACCCTCAGCCGTAGCAGGACTGGGCGGCTATGCGCTGGGCCTGTCAAATGGTTTGGGCGGCGCCCTGATCTTTGACCTGATCACCTCCAATGAGACTGCGGCCTATGTCAACAACCTGATCAACTCGCTGAACACAACAACAACCGGCACCAGCAGCGGAGGAGGCGGCTCCACGCAGGAAGTTTGCTTCCAAAGTCGCAGCTTGAATGGCGATCAGCTGAAGGCACGCGACAATGAAGACTACGCGGATGCGACTGATGATCACGAGCTGTACGACTATGAAGACGATGACGATGATTCGAGCTTGGGTCGCCAGGCCACAGACTACTACTACTCGGACTACCAGGACCCGATTGGCGGCGCTGGCGGAGTCACATGCATTGTGGTCAATAGAGGACGAGCCATACTGCGACATCGACGAAACGCCGAACTAACAGTGGAGCAACTGAACAAAAGCCAACCAGAAAAGGAGACGCCACCAGCATCAAAGTCAGAATCAGAGTCAGAGTCAGACTCAGAGTCGAAGTCAGCGTCTGCTTCGGGCCAGACAGCATAAATTTTAATCTGTATATGTTTATTAATTAGTTTAGTGCTTAAGTCTATTAAAGTTTAATTGATACCACAAGAGAAGTGGGCGTGGCAGAGGCCATGACATGGCAATTGAAGGTGTGTGCGTGTGTGTGTGGGGGTCCTTATGCATGTATAGTAAAAGGATGTTAGGAGTTGGGGTAGTTGGACCTAAAAGCTATTATAGAGCAAGCAGCTACACTGAGCGAAATTGAAGTGGAAAGAGAAGGTTTTCCAAAAATTAAATAATACTAAAATAGTTAGTTTTTATATATATAAAAGCAAGCTCATACACTCAGCGAAATATGCATATAAATCAAGCTGTTCCACTGAGAGAAAATAATAGGAATTCTATTGATTATGCAAAAAGATGAGCAATATTAATTACATATCGTCAAGGCAGTCAGTTTGAGCTATTGAGAGTTAACAATTGTTTAAAACGTGGGCTACACTGAGCGAAATTAAGCATGCAGACAGTCTATAAACGCTTCTTCTTGATAAGTAAATTATAAGAAATAAGAAATAGGTAAGTTATCCGACATAAAAGTGAGTTAAGGCTAAAAGATACACAGAGAATATTTATAGAGGCAGCTTGTAGAAAAGTAAGTAAATAGCAGTGCATAGCGATGTGTGTTGCTTTTAACTTTAATTAAATACACTGAGAGAAATTAAGCCAAAGAAGAAATGTGAATATTCAAAACCTAAAGCTGGAGTTTTTTTTAAGTTAAATTACAAATAAATTATATTAGCTATCAAAGCAGCACAAGCTTGAGAATACACTACTAAAAATACAAGTCTGTTCGATACACTGAAAGATTTTAAGATTTATTATGCACAAAATATTTAATAAATAAGTAAATACAAAACATAAGTAAATATTCGTTGAAATTGCCATAGCCAAATATATGCACTGAGAGAAAAATAGGTAAGTGTTGTGCAGAAAAGTTATAAGAGCAAAGTTGTTATAGAAAAGTTGCTGAAATGTGAGCGATATTGCTATTTCTGTTGGCCCAGGCAAAAAGTATCTGCCACAAAATCAGAAAATCAAGTCGAAGTGAAACTTTGCGAAGACAAAGTCGAACTTGAGCGTTGTCTTTTCGCTCAGTATGCTTAGTCGAAGCTTGATTGAATTTCTCGCTTGGCTGATTTCATCAAAACGAGCCCAAATTGGGGCAGGAGCAATAGGTGTGGATGCGTGTGTGTGTGTGTGTGTGTGTGGGTGGCAAATGGAAAAGGTTTTTAGCCAATGCATATGTCACCATTTGCAATGTCATGCCTAGACACACGCACACGCTCACGCACATAAATAGAAATTAATGCAAACTGCCACGCAGCTACCCCTTGCCTATTCCATGGAGAGACAGGCAAGCGGGTGGAGGCTGAGGGGCAGGGAGGAAAGGGAAATAAACACACGGCTTATGTAAACATTGAAATGTCATTGCCGGCACAGTTCAACGGCCGCGCCCATAAATCCTGGCCACAATTTATTAACTTTAACACTGGCCAATGTCAACGCAGTTCCTGGACAGCCACACACACGCACATCCTGGCCGCATCCTGTGGCATGCCAGCCGACCCCACTCCCAGCAGATTTCCTATTGATTTTGATGAGAAATTTATGTGGCCGCAAGACCTTTAAGACTTGCCTTATCCCCAGCATTATAATAACTATTAGGCATATTTCAGCCTGAGTTTTCGTTTCCTATCCGGATACATGCAGGTGGTTCTTGGTGGTGCCCAGTGGTTCATATCGGCGGTTGGGCCTTGGCCAAATGGCCATTGCATTAGCTGATATCAATTATTTATGCTAATGCGTTAAAAGCGAATTGGCATTGGGCATGGGTTGAAATGATTTAATTGTTGAGCTGAATTAAAGGAGATGGAGTTAAGGAGAAAGAGAGAGAGAGAGAGAGAGAGAGAGAGAGAGAGAGACAGAGAGAGTGTGAGATAGGGAGGGCGGGAGATAGAGAGAGGAAAGTGAAAGAAGGTGGGCGCAAGGCAAAGTTATATTCATACAATGACGGATCGATAAAGACAATAAAATTATAGTGTTTGCTCATATCAGATCAAGAATTATGGACAGAAGGAAGAAGGTGAATACAGAGAGAGTAATAGAGAGAGAGATATGGTGACAGAAAGTGGAAAGAAAGTGTTGAAAATAGAGAAGGAGGTTGGGACTTAGAGTTAGAAAAAGAGATGGAGACATAGAGAAACATCGACAGCAAATTAGAGACAGAAAGAGGGAGAGAGAGAGAGAAAGAGAGAGCGAGAGAGAGAGAGAGAGAGAGATCGAGAAAGAGAGTTAGAGATAGAGAGAGAGAGAGAGAGAGAGAGAGAGAGAGAGAGAGAGAGAGAGAGAGAGAGAGAGAGAGAGAGAGAGAGAGAGAGAATGAGAGAGTAAGATACGATATAGGAGAGATTACAATGAGGAATTGACAGAGATGAACAGACCATAAAGATGCAGAGGGAGAGACGGAGAGAATTCATTAACTCTAGCCCTCCCTCTAGAACGACCTATAGAGAATCACACATATAGAATACTATATAATAACATATAACTTGTAATATATACATAACATATGATGGACATAGAGTGAAAGCGAGAAAGAGGTAAAAAGATAAAGTCGACTGTAATAATAATAAAAGTGAGAGCAAAGACATTTATCTGTAATGTTTCTGAAAGTATATATATATATAAGATGTTATCATATATATTATATATAAGATATTATAAGATATTATCAATCTGCCAGATATCATGAAAGCGTTAACCAAATACTGTAAGGAGTTAACACAGCAAAGCAAACTGGCAATGCTTTAAGCCCAAGAACCAAATCAAAAAGCAATTAAAGCTTAGCAAAACTTTCAGCACACACTCAAATACAATCACCCTTTCTCCCTCTCCCTCTCCCCCTCCCTCTGTCTCCCGCTCCCTCTCTCTCGTGCACACCCTCACATGCATACAAATTAGCTGCTAAGCACTTCACATAGCATATTCATGTGTTCGAAGCAGAGCAAAAGAACATTTGTAGAATCAGAGCCAAAGCTGCAATTGCGACATTTGGAGTCGAAGGAGCGACACTTTGAATTCAGTTGACAACACACATTCTCCGCTGCCCCCTGCTCCGCTCACTATCTCTGTCTCGCTCTCTTTTACTCCCTGAAAATGTGGCACTAAATGCGCTAAATTACAAACTAAATGCCGCAAGTGCCGCCCTTTGGGCAGGGCCCGGATTACACAAATGAGCGTCTATGGGGCGGGCTAGAGCGGAGCGGGGCAGGCAGAGGTTGCCGAAAATTTGTGGCAAGTGGCAAAGTGGCAAAGCCCAAAAATTGTCGACAGCCGATGACATTTGAGCGATAAGAAAAACTGTTTTCTGTGGCTTTAGTTCAAAGCTAGTCGAGGCGAGGCACATTGCCCGAGGGCAGGGGCAGCTAGGGGGCGTGGCTGTTGAGCAAATGTTGCTGTTTGTATTAAGTATGCAGGCGTGTTGAAGTGTCACACGCACACACACACACACAGAGGGAGAGAGAGAGAGAGAGAGGGGGGAAATGCTGTTGTTTGCGCCTTTTGTCGCTTTGTTTGTGGCACTGAAAATTTTTACAGTTATTTTTACAGCATTGAAAATTGTTTTAAATGTTAATGCCAGTTGTTGTTGCTGTCGTTTTGTTGCTGCTGCCACTTGGCACAATAAAAAGAGGCGTGTGCCGCCGCCCACTTCTGCCACACGCACTTGCAACGGCAGCTGAAGTCCTCCGTGTGCTGCAAATCCCAGGACAAACAAATAATTGAGACGCGTGTGCACACCCACATACACAGCCACACACACACACGCACACCTCTACACACTTGTAGCACTTGTGTTAAATTATGCGGGTTTTGGTTTTTATTGCATTTGCCGCTCATTTCTTTTGCTTTGCTTTTCCTTTTGTTTTGTGGCTTTTGCTGCAAGGGTCGCTCCGCTGTGCCAGGTGGCAGCAGGTGGGCTTAGGCGCTGGCAGGAGGCATGTAGCAGTTGGTGCTACGCGAATCATCTGCCAACTCGCCAAGTCCAAAATGTTTTCTTCGTTTTTATTTTCACATATCTCATGCATCGTTGCCCCCTTGACGAGCCGCTGTCGGGGGCGGGCGCACCATAAGGGGGTTAACAGCCCCTGCTTGGCATTTCAATTAATGCCACTTGCGAATGTCAAAAACAAAGAAAAAGTCATAGCCTGTGCCCAACTGGGAGCTATCCTCTAAACGTGCGAAATTCAACAAAATTACTTTAAGTATCTGCCCAGCTGTTGTGCCTCTTTCCCTCTAATCAACCTCGCATATTTCCGTGGATATTAATCGAGGAGACATGGAAAGCTGTTCAGATAGAAAAAAATCAAGCTGTAGCTTAGTAAAATATCAAAGTTGAATAAGAATATCATAGACATGATATACTTGTGCTCTTTGTATCACAGTAGACTTTATATACTCGAAATACGTAATTATCGATATTTATCGATTTATTAAAAATTAAAAATTTTTAAAAATTGACGATCTTTGGTGTACAAGTTCATTTATATGGAATGTATGAATGGACACATCTGCATTGCAAGCACATCTCTTATATATACTATATTCGATATTTATCGATCGTCACAAATTGATAATTACGAGCCTTGCTTTGTTGCATGTGTATTAGGTAGTATTAAGTAGCTTACATATTAAATTAAGAAGCTTTAATCTGAAAATCTTTTTTGGTGTGCTTAAGACAAGCAGAACCGATATTTATCGATTGCGCAGAACTTACTAATAGCTCACAATTCGTAATAAAAATACTATAATTCTGAAGATCTCAGTCAGTCCTCTAAAATGCCAATCGATACATATCGATTTCGATGTCTTTAAGAAAATTCTGAATTGTTTAAAGTTAAACTGGAAAGTGAAGACTAAAGCCAAGACTAAATACTAATGCTATAATAGAGTTCTAACAATGTAACGGCCACAAACATATCAATATACTTAACATGTGGGGCTTACAGGGTATTCAAAGAGTGCTCAAACAACCCTCTAAAGCCCTACATAGGCATAAGGGTCATCACTTTCGCTTTCGACTGACGATTTGCAGGATTGGGGGTTGGGAGCTGGCCTCGCTGCACTCTAATGAAGGCATCGCTGGCGCAAACCCCAAAGCAACCCTTAGCCACAGCCACCCCACTACCTCTCACGCCCCCCTACTCTATGCTGTGGACAGTGTCAACAAGGAAGCGCGATATCAGTGCAATTCGTGTGACACGTGACCACAAGAAATCCGCCGGAGTGTTTGAGGAGGGGTGCGCCATAAAGAGGACGGGAAAGCTGAGCTGTGCAAACTGAGCAGGGGCCTATTGAGGGGTGTTAAGGGGGCACTTAATAGATTTTTGATTTGTTTTGCGCGCGACGCCGAGCCAAATCCAATTGTGCGACGCGGCGCGTGCGACGCTGATTCGAATAATGATTTGCCAAATACCGCAAATTTATGCGACTTCCTTGTCTCCATATACTATATATATATATAAATTAAAATATGTGTGTGTGTGCTCTATCAATACGTTAACGGTACACGCCATCGATATCGTGTTAAAGCAGCCGAATAATTCAATAAAGGAATCACGCAAACCGACCAAAAAAACAAACAGACTGAAGACGGGCACCAAGTGCACTGAGAGAAACTGTCTGGTGGTGCTTTTAAGTAGCAGATAATGGTTTGAATTCATGTAAAATATTTTAATAATTTTATTATTTGATTTTATTATATTTTATTTATTTATAATTCACATATATTTAATTGTCTAATGAATTTAATTCTGATATCAAAATTTTCCTTCGTAAGTTTCAATTTGTTTTCCTTCAGGCATATTTGGATTATCTAATATATATATATACTATAAAAGAAATATCAAAATATTTATTGGCTTATAAAAATATAAATGAAAATAAATATAAAATAATTATTCATTTTTTTATATTTAATTTAAAACATTTTTATCGTAGAAAACATTCCAAGCGCTCTCAAAGAAAATCAATTTAAAATATAAATTTTCATTTTCAGCTAGACAAATTTTCAGTTTATTTATATTTCTCTCTCTATTTTTTGCTTTTGTTGCCTTCTCTCGCTGTAGGGCTAATGCCATGTTTTCGCTCAGTGTAGACAGACATAGCTTATTCTTAGGCAGTTTTCTAGCCGCTGGCCATGATTAAAAGCAGCTCAAACTTTGTTACGCTGTCTGCTGCTCTTATTGTTGTTGCCTCTCCCATTGTTGCTATTGTTGTTGTTGTAGTCTTTTGGTTGCTTTTTACAAATTGTTTCAATTAAAAAGTTTACTTGCCTCCGCTTTGGTTTACTTGGCGAATGTAATATTAGCAGCGGCAGTGGCAGAGCTGCATTTAAGCGGCTTTGGGCAAAAAGCTTTGGCATACGATTGACACGTGCCCGACGACGAGAATTGGGCGCTAATTGCGGCCATAATAAGTGTACACTAGTCAGCAGGAGTTCGCTTTCTGCCAGCAAGTCAAAACTTGTTACTTCTCTCCTGTGGCCTTGATTGCGTCTTAGCTGCTGGCCTTGGCCAGCTTAGCTAAAACTTGAAAATGGATCAAAGTTCGGGAGGGAGAGCGAGAGCATGACTGACTGACAGATGCTCTGTGTGGCGACTGTGGCTGCCAATGAGTCGGGCATGAGCTGTGTAGTAACTACTTTCAGTAGCTTTATTTATAATTTCATTTCTTCTTTGATTACTGGAAGACTTACTAAGTAGTCTTCAGCTCTTAAGTTTGCTTATGCCTAAAATTAAGTCTATATTTATACTTCTAGATTTATGATTTAGCATCTACAATTTTTATTCATTATTATTTTTTAAATATTTGTTAAGCCTTTCTTTAAGTTAAATGGTTAGAGTCTTTTACTTATTTTATTGCCTTAAATTAATTTAAATTCTTAATATATACTTTATAAATTTGTCGTTATATATTTTCTATTTCTTTTTTGGCTAATTAATTTTTTAAAATATTTTTTAATCATTCCTTTTTTTCTAAATTTTCAGACAATTGTTTATTATTTATTCTTGTTAACTTTAGATTTATTTCTTTTAATTTTATTTTTATTTTTTATATTTATTTTTATATTTATTTTTAAATTAATTTGTATTAATTTTTTTGTCATTTTATTATTTTGTTAACTTTATTATTTGTTAACTGTCTTTAAACACTTTCTTGGTTTATTTGAATTTTTTATTTATTAAGCTCATAAAATGCTCAGACTATTTACTCAAATCATAAAATATAACAAAATGTAATAAATATTCATTTTCCTGTAGACTTCTTTCCCGAGCCCAAGCGTCGCTTTTTCTCACACCAAGCACAGGGTATAGCGATTGCATAAGACTCAACACAGGCAGACGCATACATGCTCACATGGACCCAATTATCGCTAGCTAATTGAGAATTGAAATTGTTTGGGCAAATTAATTAAATATTGTTAAAAATAAAAAGAGAACAAAAACAACATAAATAAAATAGAGAATGAGCTAAATAAAGTTGCAGCCTTATCGTCGCATCGTTCAAATATTTCATGGTGCTAATTAATTTAATTGATTTAAGCACATACGTATGTGTGTGCCTGCGTGTGAGTGTGTTGTCCACTATATCAGCTGTGCATTTGGTTTATCTGTTTGTTTTCTTTTTCCGTTTTTTTTGCTGCCTAAATGTAATTGACTTGTAATTAAAAAGTTCTCCGTAAATTGATTAAAAACTCTGCTAACGCAAAATAATTACAATTAAAATAAAAAAGCACAAATAAAATAATAAATAATTGCAACTGTTTGATTTAATTATACGCATTAATTTCAAATTGCATTTGTTTTTCTTGCTTTTGATTTGCCTAAAGAGATTGTCTTGTTGCTCTGGGCTATTTTCTCTTAGCTTTGCCTTTTGCTTGGGCTGTATAAGAGTCGTAGCAACAGCTTCGTCTTATACAGCTAAGCGCTGTTGCTCTCGCTCTTATACACTGCTAACTGACCTAGGACAGCGCTTAGCAGATTAGTTAACATTTCCAGCGCTTGTCAATTGAAGTGGTCAGTTTTGTAGGAACTTGAGCTGATGTTAGTTAAAAATTTAAAAAAATTAATTCAAATATTTATTTATATATACAAACATATAACTAATAAAAAATGAAAGTGAATCATTGTATGATTTACTTTTAATATTATATAATTAATATAAATTACAACTTATTTACTTGTTGAGCTATAATTAATGATAATTAAAATTTAACAAACAATTTTTTTTTTTAATTTACGAATCTTAAACAAAAGTTTAAAATTTATTTTCAAATTGGTTTTATTTAAATGCATTTAAAAACATTTACAAAAATATGACACAATTTTTTGTAAAATTAATTTATTTTTGAAATTTTAAATAAAATGTATTGCATTTATTTAATTTTTACTATATTTATATGTATGCATATCTTCCACTTAGCTCATTCACATGCTTTAATATGCTGTTAATAGCTCGAAGTTGTCTTAATAGACCTTTCTAATGCATTTTTAACAGCGCTAATCTGCAGGATTTGTACAGTTTCTTATTTTTTTACTTGCTTTAATAGCTCTTAAGTGCTTGGCTTCTGCACTTCCTGGAAATTTGCTTTAAATAAATATTTATAAATTATTTAAAAACGCAATTGCAGGCCAAATAACAGCAAAGTCAGCAGCAGCAGCAACAACAACAAACAAGAGCAGCAAAGTCAAACAAAGCCATAACAACAACAAGCTAAAAATAACTATCGCAAACAAAATGTAAGAGCACAAGTACAAGGCACTCAGGCCAAGAGAGTGCTACTCGAAACTTCGCATCGGCTACAAATTTCGTGCACCAATAATTTTGCCAGCAACAACATGTCATTAAAGAGAAACTTTGTGTGCGCTCTCTTGCGTTCGGCTCAGTCCGTTTTAGCTAGCACAGCCGAAGCGCTGTCGCAGCTTCGTCGTTTCGATGGGCGCTTCGTGTGCAGCGCCACGATTGGCGAGCTAGCTGACGCCAGCAGCGCAGTCAGCAGTCAGTTAAATCCTGTTAGTCGAAAGCGAAGCACGCGTTGCTTTTTTGTTCGTCCCTCTCACTGTGCTAGTGTGCGTGTACGTGTGTGCGTGCGTGTGAGACGTGTGCGTGTGCGACTTGAGCAAGCCAAGGCAAATCCACGCCAGGCAAATCCACGCAAGTGTTGGCAAGTGCGCGATGCAATACTAACTGTGAACAGTGTTGTCAAATGACATGTGATTAAAAGGCAATAAAGACAAGTGCCAGTGAAACTAGTTAAGAACCAACAACACGCACAGCAAAGCGGAGCGCGTTGGCCTGCAGAGGGAGCCGAGCGCAGTGAAAGTGCTAAGCCGCCAGCAACAAGATAAATAACTTGGCGCCTACTCTTGTTATCTAAAACCAAAAGCAAGTTACAACAAATAAAAAGTAGAAACACAAACAATTGTCAGAGTGTGTCTAGGTGTGTAGGTGTTTCAGTGTGTGTGTGTGTGTGTGAGTGTAAGTGTTGGTAAGCGCCGCACATGGCGTATGATTTATGCGGCTGTTGTTGCGACGCCAAAGCCAACGACAAACAGCAACGAAAACAAAAATTACATTAAAAGCAAAACAAGCAAATTCAATTTACAACAATTTGGCTAAAACCAAAAAGTTTTACTGTGCAGTGCGCGTCAAGGAAGAGGAAGAACAGCGAAAGCTTCCATCGAGATACAATTGTCACAGAGATAGCGCTTGATTTTCTAATAGCTCCCAGGCGAGCGCTTAGCCAAGACCCCTAAAAGATTGCAACAGAAGCTAACAGCAAGATATATATATATATATATATACAGTATATATATATATATATTTATATACAGTAATTAAAGCTATGCGGTTAACAGGGCCAAGCACAATGTTGGCCAATTTTGGATTATTCAACTGTTGGCTGTTGCTGCTGCCGCTGCTGGCGTTGCTGCAAGGTAAGTGCTCGACCCCCTTCTTCGGGTCTACGTTTAATTAAATAATCCAATTTATTCTCATTTAATTTCGTATTAAATTTAATTTGTCGCACCCCCACCCCCCAGGCCACCCTCCCTGTCACCCTCTCGCTCCCTCTAATTGCTTTTGTCGCTTTGAATTTGTGCGCTAATTTCCGTTGGGCGTTTCGTCGTTCGTTTGTTTCACAATTGAAATTCTTTAAATTCGCGCGCGCGGAATTTTCAATTTTCCTAACAGAAAAGTTCTTATTGTCCCCGACACGTCCTCCTTCCTGTGGTCGCCCCCCTTTCTAATGCCCGCTCAGCTAGTGGCAAGAGCGAGTATATTGTTGAGCGTAAGTATGAAGTGAAGACTTGAGTTCTTTTCGATCGCCTTTCGGTCAGCGACGAAGCGGGTATATGGGCTTTGTGCTTTGCTCGTCTATTTGTCTGAATGCAAAGCATTTTAGGTAGACTCTTGAAATTTGCCATTTATATGGAGACTATGCGTATCCTTCCTCTATGCAGTTGCTTCGCTGCTCGACGTATTAAAATTTAATTTTTATAAATTTCAACTTGGTTCGTAGCATGAGCGGGTATTCGACAGTCGCCTACAGCCTGCTCAGTTGATGTTTTTTTCTCTGATTTAATGACTGTGTCAATCTATGCGCGAGCTAATTGCGCTTGAATTGCAGCATTTGTTTTTTTCTGGCCTAACGACGCCCAAAAAATGTTGTTGCTGAAGCCTTTAGGGTTCAGCGCGCTGTTTGCTCATTTCTTGTGCAAGACAAGGTCGCAGCCACCCAGCACTCACCCTTTCAAGTGTTTTTTTTCCTTTTTTTATTTGTGTTTTTGGTCCAGCCAAATGGCAGCTAAACACTTGTAGCCCCAAGCTCTAAGCCCAAAACATCTGCATATGCTCGTGTGTGTGAGTGTGTGTGTGTGTGTTCGTTGTTTGTTGTCTGGCTCGCCAACTTTCCACACACACACACGGATACACACACTGGCTGTGTACTAACTGTAAACTCGTACTTTCCGCAACACTGACACAAAATTTCATTTTCAATTCATGCTGCATGCAGGCGTCTAGCACATATATGTGTTGGCATATATAGATATATACATCTATGAAAAGTGAGTGTTAGAAAAAAATAACAAACACACACACACATAGAGATTCTGACGCGTTCATATGCGCTGACAAACTAACGAGCTGCTGCTGGCAGGCACTTGTAAAAGCAGCCGCTGCCTTGAAAACTGCAGCAGTTGTTGCTGTTGCTGCTGTTGTTGTTGTTTGTATACCACTGCCTTAAATTGTTAACAAAAATGGGCATACTACGGCATCAAATGCTCTAGAAACTAGCAAATTCCAGATAGATTCAAGCCTTACAGTAATGCCCTAAAAAGTATGCTATGATAAATATTAAAGAAGTTTATTATTTATTTAAAGAAATTTGTAATTTATGAATATTATCTGTTGAATGAATTATTTCTATATATATATAGTAGGTATACACTAAGTATAAATATATTAAATATTTTTTAAAATAAATTCATAGAACTAAGATTGATTTTACTTATAATTTTCTGTGCATATTTATATAAATAATGTTTTAAAATATATTTAAATTTCATATTATAACTAAAACTAATTAAATAAATTAGTTTATTGTGAGTAGTAAATTTTAGAGATTTTATTTAAGAAAAAGTAATGGATTAATAAGTTAAAATAAGTTAGTAGATATATAAATAAGTTATATATAAGGATTTACTATTATATTGGAACTTTTACTATCTTGTTTAGGTAATTGTGATGAAATTCAAAACACAAAATTTTAATTTTATCATTTATTTTTTTATTATATATTTTTTATATATATATTTTATCTTGATAAAAAAATGTATGTGAATTAATAAAAAATGTTTAGGTAAAAGATATTGTGTTTTTTATTTTATATTTATTTGTTAAGATTTTTACTCAGCATATGGAATCCGTGTCTTCTGTGCTGATCCAAGAATTGGCTCAATTTGTGGACAGACTTCAGAAGAACTAAAATATTATGAAACATTAACACGAAGAAATAAATTGTTTTTAGAATATAACCAAATTTGCAGTAAATATTTTAAAATATATTTCATTTTTGCTTCCTCTTTACACTATAATTTCCTCAGATTTCTCTTTCTATTCCCCCCTATATCGCTTTATTTATGAAAATAAAATTAAATTTATAATTCATACAGCATTTAAACAAGCTTATTTTATATATATTTTAATATGAACTGCACATATCTAAACTTTAGGCAAATCGAATCAATAAACAAAGCTGAGCAAAAATGTTTATTTTTCTTTTCTATTTCTTTAGCTAAAAACACTAAAAACATATTTTTTATATTAATACTATGCGAATAACCTACCATGTCTATGCAACTATCTGTATCTGGGTCTCTAATCGCATTGGCATATATACAAAAAATATTGTTGAACTATTATTATTGTGGCTAGAGAAAAGCGAAGAGCTGCAGTTGCAGCTGCAGTTGCATTTTCTATAGCATACTTTTAAGCTGGTTCTGTTTACTTGATTTTTTTGAGCGCTACGCTTTGAGGGGATTATGTTAGGGCATAGAAAAAACACGCATACATACATGTGTGTGTGTGTATTTATATATACTTCCAGATATATATTTGTACTAGAAACATGTTTTTTATGGCATTGTTTGTTGCTGTTCAGGGTCGAGTTGCGAGTTGCTGTTGTGGTTGCAGTTGACACATGAATTTGCTGCTGTCAGTTATGTGTGTGTGGGTGTGTGTGTAGCCACAGATGGGCTCATTCATTCGGCTGGCAATGCAAACCACTTCAGTAAAAGATACAGGGAAAGAGAGTAAAGGGAGAGCGCGTGGGTTCTGCTGTCAATGCCTAAACGCATTTCATCAGTTTTTCTTTTTGTTATAATTTTCCATTTTCTCGCATTTTCATTTCGATTGCACGTTCTGCCTTTTCAGTTGTGTCTTCGACGGCGCAATTGTTTCTGTGTTTCGCTTTGCTTTGTAATTTCCAAATGAAATGCTTTCCAAATGCAATTTACCGTTGCAAATTGTTGCAGCATCTGCCACGCCCGCCGCCGCTGCCTTTATTGCCAACTACACTCACATCTGGCCATCTATCATAGCCTTCACTGTGTGTCCGCATTTCATTTTGCTAAAAGCTACTTGTCGTTGCGAAATAAAACGCAAATAGAAATTACTTTGAAGCTTAAGTCGTTCGTAATTGAAAAATTACTTGAAAAACCAAAAGCGAATCAGAAGGTGAACGGAAATTTGTGACAGCAGCAGCACACCTGACGGGCATAATAATACATTCACAAAGGGAAGCGTTTCTCTTAGAGAAGCGCAAAAATTTGCCAATTCATTTAATTCGTACATCATTTTTATAAATTTAAAAATCATTTTTTATTTTTAGTAAATTGTTTTTATTTTTAATTTATTTCTTTTAAATTATAACTAAATTTAATTTTAATAATTTTTTTTAGAAATTTGGTTTTGCTGAGCAAATTTTTAAAAAGATTTTTTGTTTTGCGCACTTTGCTAATTTGTTGTATTATAATACAAAATAATTAAATACAATCAAACCCAGAAATCGGCATCAGTTGAATAAATTGCAGCTACAAAAATGATTGCTGCAGGCAAATGTTACGCATGATTTGAGCTCTGCTTTAACTAAATAGGACTAAATTGCATATTGCCACATCGATTAGATGTTTCCAGCACTCTTGCTAAGTAGATATTTGAGATCTGATATGGCTAGCATTTTGCAGTGGCCTCTGCTAAATAACGAACTCATTTTCTATGACTGAGTTATGTGACATGGCTAGCTGACTATATGTACGCTGTATATATGCCATATATACTATATATACACTATTTATATATGGGCAGGCAGAGAGCTCTCTGCGTCTGTTAATTTGCAGCAGCTGCAGGTAAACAGGAAATGCTTCTGGTTGCCATCAAAGTTTCTATTGCAGTTGCACATTTTCATTTGCTGTTGACATTGATGCATGCTGAATAAGTCAAAATGGCGAAATTGCAAGTGTGTGTGTGTGTGTGAGTGTGTGTCCAGCGACTTGTGTTGGAATTGAAAATGGTAAAGGCAAAGGCGGCCACAGCATGTCAGCTGTCTGGCTGGCTATACAAATAGAAACAGCGTGGCCACACACACACACACACACACACACTCTCACAGCTACAAATTTGGTGGCACGAAATTGGAAAAAAGTGTGTGTGTGACCATGAAAAGTGAGCAAACAGCTTTGCCCGCGAATCAAAGAGCAGTTGACATTTAACATTTACAGCTCCTACACTGAGCGAAAAAAATGAGTGTGTAGTGTGTATCTTTTAATCAATGTTTTTTAATAATGAATCCATAAAATTTGCGCAATGCTTTTATTGTTTAAGCTCACACAAATGAGTGTGTGTAGGTGTAGTTGTGCGTGTGCGTGTGCGTGTGTGTTTGCACTTGCGGTTATTCCTTCGCATTTTTATGTGTTTATTTAGTGCGCAAAATATGCGACGGATGCGGTAAATGTAAATTGCAGTTATTTGCGCAGCTGTTCGCCATTTAACGCAAACACAAATTGTTTACACTCTTCTTCTTCTGCTGCTGCTGCCCCTATGTTGTTGTTGTTGTTGCAGTCAGCATAGTTATTGTTGCTGTTGCTGTTATTGTTATTGGCATTGCATATTTTATGGCACACAACGTGTTCGCCTTTAAATATTTTTGCAAAAAAAAAAGGAAAATAAAACACAATTGCTGAATGTTGCAGGCGGGCATAGTCGACGAGCTGATGCCCTGATTTCCACTGGCATATATAACATATATGCGCTAGGCTTAGCTGTGACTTCATATCATTCATGACTTCAAGTTCTTAAGTGTGCTTGATGAAAGTCCATATGGAAGGCAGTTCAGGGAACTTCTTCTCTGCAGTTATACGAGCTGAAGGCTGTTATGATTATAGGTATATACATCATATTGCATATATATACATATCAGATAAAAGCTATACATACATGTATTTTAAAGTCTCTAGTCACACAACTTCACAGCTTTACTCTGACTGCCCTCTCCCCCTGCGCCACTATCTGTTACATACCTTACCCCAAAGCCCATATACCCTGCTCAATCACTTCACTGCTCGCTTGTCATATATATATATATTTATAAAAAGAGTTCACTTATCGTGATTTACAGTCAAAGTCCATTTTAATGCACACGAAATTCACTTTTGATTTCTGAATTAATAAAAATATCAAAAATGCAAAAATAAAAATTGCAAAAAAAAATCACAGGTGAAAGCAGGTGTCGGGTGCAACTGACTGCATAATGCGCGCGCATGGCTTAAGACTTAATAAGTTGAATACATAAGTATTGAAGCTAATTGTCAACTGACCATCGCTCTTTATCATGAAGGCAAGTAATCAAGTGGGCATGGCCAAAGCTTAAGTGAGCCAAGTCAGTTCAACTAAGTCAGATGAGTTTATACTTGAGTATATATACCCAATGTCTATTATCTAGCTGGGCGAATATACTCTGCTAATCACTTCCTGAGCGAGTGCAAAAGACGTACAGTGAGAGGGAGGGAGTGGGAGAGTGAAGAGGCAAATGTGAGCTGAATGCAAAAATTTGTAAATAAATATTATTAATTTTGTTGAAATATCATATTATAAATAAGAGATATATATTAATATTTATATATATATGCATATGGTCAAGCTAATTAGTTGCATTTCCCTAATTAAATAAATTATGATTGACATTTAAATTGTTAATTGAGCTGGCGATGCGGAATATAAATTTTATTAATTTATTTTTAAAAAAAATGTAAAAAAAAATAAATTAAATATATTCTATAATGCAGCTCCAAAAGCATAAAAAGCAAAGAAAATATTTTTAAAAAATTGCATTTTCTCTCTCTCTAATATATGCATGCATATTTAAAGCTTTTTGCATGCGTTAATATCTTTCTGCATATTCATCAGATATCGATTTGAGACAAATAGAAAAAGAATTATTTTTGTATTATTCAGAGAAGTTTCCATGATAAAGTGAAAATAAAAATACGATAAATTAAATTTTAAATTTGATATTGTTTAAGCATAAGAATTATGCTAAAATAAATTCTGAAATGAGGAAACTGTATCTATAACTAGACAGAGCTTCTGCATTCAGTGTTCGAACTCAAGACCTTTTCGGACTTTTAACAAACTTTTTAAGATATATTAAATATTATTAAGATATAAATAAATAATATATAGATGACATAAAAAACTCTATATATACAAAAATCTGTGATGTGAGCCTGAGATTTTCTTGCAGTGGCCAAGCAAGAAGTAAAGCTCTTGATCATATGTTAGTAGAGCATATATAGAGATATTGCATTTATATTCAAATTTGAACTTCTGATATAAATTTACCTATATCATATATCTATAAGGTACAGTTATTAATATTCCATAAAGTGCATAAATTTATTTACAGCTCAAGCTTTTTTTTGTCACCTTCTCAACAAAAACTCTTAACTATGATTCGTTTTCCCTTCAAATGTATGCAATAATTGTATGCAAAAATTTGTCGTTGTCCACTAAAAAAGTCACCTTAACCTAACACTATAAAAAGCCTATAAATTTGTATTTAAATTTAATACTGATAGCAGCTAGAGTGAGAACCAATCAAGTTCTATGCAGCAGCTGCCTGTAGCATGACACAGCACAAAGCTTCGACACTCAGCCAGCAGAAGAAGAAGAAGAAGCAGAGGCAGCAGATGAGAGCAACAATAAAGCACTAGTCGAAGCAGATGTCTGACAAGTCGCTGGCGGCCTTCAACGTTTTTGTATGGGATGCAAGGCGCGGATTTGATGAAACGGCAAAGCAAACTTATGCTCCTAGGCAGGGGCAATCAGAGAAAGGGAGAAAGAGGGCGAAGCGGTAGGGGGTGGTCCAGAGGCGTGTCAGACTGATGAATGGAGCGCGACGGACGCTTAGACATGGACGTGAACGGGAACGTGGACATGGACATGAACATGAACATGGACACGGACACGCATGCCAAGGCACGCACCGCAAAAAAGAAGAGGAAGAAGCAGGAGAAGGAGAAGAAAAATATCAGCGCACAAATCGATGAATTTTCCGTTTGGCCGCAAAGTATGCAAAGGCAAACCAAGCTGCGTGTGTGCGTGGGCGATGCAAAATTATGGCCAAGAGGCGCAGGTTCATTCACATCCATCGACTGCCTTGAGACCTGCCACGAGAGGTCGAGCATCTTTAAAGACGTCTTCTCCGGCCGTTTTCCACGACACATGCTGAAAAATGTATGCGACGTGCTCATGCAGACAGAGCAACAGAAAAATCTCTTGATGTACCGCAGACATCATGATGTATTATAAAAATATGCAAACTAAATAAATCCCATTTTCTTCTTCTTCATCTTTTGGCTTGGCAAGCGCTGACAACTCGGCGACAGTTCATGAATGGCTTTTCTATTTGAGCAAGTCGTGAAGTGGGGTTTGCTTTATATCTGTATCATGTTTTGTGGCTGAGATTTCTATAGCCAATCAGTGGAAGAACTTCATATGGCCAACTACTAGAGAGTGCTTTTGTTAGCTGTGTAACGTGATTGAATGTTTAGCTCAAGCGGACCGGGCTTAGCAGACTGTTAGTTTCAACTGTTTTAGAAAACATTATATCAATAAATGCTTATTAGCTAAGGGAAATATGAGTCCTTAGAGCGGATATTTGTTATGTAGGTTTTATATATATATGTCTATTTCTGATAAGGCCTTTTGCATAAATATGAACAGATTAAGGTATACTCTCTAGGTCTACCAATACTTTGTTGCTAGTCAAACTAGAAGCTTAAGCATATTCAAGTTTTTTGTAGTTAATGAGCTTCATATGATTACTATAGATATGTGATTGGAATTGCAGCCAAGATGCGCCTGAATAAACTGCGTGTTCTTCAGGCAAAAACGCCAATGAAGATCACTGAGGCCTCTTGGTATAGGAGCCAAAATGTAGCCACCCAAAATGTAGCTGAAGATAGCTACTCAGACAGCCTTTCTAGTCATCTGGTACCCCACTGGAAAATAAATAAATAAAGAAAGTTTTTGTTAGAAATCTTTAATATTTTTAATATAGTTCACAGATATACATTTATAAATTTATATATATATATATATATATATATATATATATATATATATATATATATATATATATATATATATATATATATTGTCTACAGTCAAAAATTGAATTCATCTATGAAAGCATCTCAGCTTCTTTTAAAGACATAAGTTATAGCATGAACATCGCATACGTCATTCGGGTAGGTCTCCTAATCTAGTTGACGCCGCTAGCATCAAGTGGACTGTGGGCGAGCATTGGGTCATTTATGACCATCCTAAATATACACAACGAGCGATTGCCCCTGTGCTCCAATTGCACGTCGTGGCCATAGACCGCAGCAATGTAGATAATTTATTTTTAGAGCCAAAGAGAGGTTTGTTTGCAAGAAGAATATTCCCGGTTAATGAGATATTATTTTAAGAAGAAAGTTGTATGAAAAAATAAGTTACCTACATTCGAGTACTAAAAAATGTAGCTGAATTAACAGATGGTAAATTTTTTTAGAGTTACCTAAGTTTAAATGATAATGCAGCAAAAACTATATTTTAACAATGAATGAAATTCATTTTGTTGCATAGAATTTTGTACTGCATAATGACTAACAATGAATTTGTTCATGTCTCCGCCAATATGGACAGCAATTTTTGCAATCATTCCAATCATGTCCAACGTCGTTTCTGCAGACATATGGAGCAATGACTTCGGCTGCCCGTAAGGCGCAGCAAACTATAATTTTCTGCGAATGTAATTGTGTTTCGACAAAAGCTTGTGGATTGCACTCACTCCGATTGCTTATGCACGCCATAAATTTGATTTATTTTATTTATTTAAATTTTAGCAATTGCAAGCATTGCTCTAGTATGAGTCTATGCCTCATAAAATGTCGAACTAAATTAATTCAAAAGCAATAAACAGTCGTTAAATGAGCTATCAAATGAATCAGTGTGGCCAACTCAAAGTTGTGAAACTTTAAGAGAAACAGCCTTTAGAGGGAAAGTTTAGATTTTTAATAAGTTTTAATATCAATAACCGTTATTATGTGTGTAAATAATTGCAAATCCATTTCAAATCAAATCAGCTTATAGTTTATATATATTATTTATTGTATAACTTTTGTTTAAGCAGAGTGCCATCTATAAAATGGCAAGAGCAGACATCTTCTACTACTAAACTCAACTTCGAGCTGCCTCGTTTCTTCTGTTTAAAGCCAAGTACTTCATAGATATCTGCAGTTTACCTACAGCATTTTTTGTATTTACAAATATACTTGTTTCTCATAAAATACTTCTGAGCTAAGCTTATCTCAACTAAAATCAATTTCCTCTAACTGAGTGGAGGAAATCTTTTTGCCGCACTTTGCTTGAATTCTATTTGCTGCTCGAGTATTTTTGTACGCCGCTTAATGACTCAACCGGCGCTCGTTCATAACTTTGCCTTATAATAAATATATATGGAAACTTTTGTATTGAGCTGTCATTGTTTGGCTGAGAAAAAGAGCCAAGTGTTTAAAGTTCTTTTTTCTTCTGCAGTTTTTCCCCTTCTTCGCTTTCTTTTTATTCTCGCCGCAACATTTTGTGTGCTTTTTGCGTAACACTTATGGATTTGACATTTATATGACAGTTGGATTTTTGTACAAGACGCAATATGCTGCGACACACACACACACACACACACAGGGAGGGTTGTGCGTGTGGGGTTTACCATTTCTTTGCTATTTCTACTGGGAAAAAACGTGCGGGTTTCCGAAAGGCTGAAGAAACTGAAATTGTTTTTTCTTCAGCTTTATTTATTTCCCCACACACACACACAGCATATAAAGAGCTATGTGTGTGAGTGTGTGTGTGTGCTGGTTTTTAAGGCATTTGGCACAATTTTTCGTTGTGCTCATCGCATTTCAGTCACGTAACGGCTTTCTTCTCGTTTTTGTTGTTGTTTTTTGTGGCGCGACAAGAGAATTTATGCATTTGATTTCAACTAATTTTCAACGGCATAAATATAATTAAATTCACGCACGTCGCAGCAAATTAGATGCCATCATAAATTGGGCTCATTGCTTGGCTCTCTCAAGAGAAACGAACCAAGAGAAAGAGAAAGGAAGAGAGAGAGAGAGAGAGGGCGGAGAGTTGGAGAGAGAAGAGGAAAAACGTGAGATAAGGTAACAGAGAGGGAGTGGAGAGAAAAGCAAGAAGTGATGTATTTTTACTCAGACCTATGGACATAAAAAAGAGAGTTTGTAAGAGAAAAATGAGTGAAAAATAGAGGAAGAGAAGAAAGCAGAAAGGAAGAGATAGCAAATGAAGTCGCGAGGCAGAGAAAAGCAAGAGGAATATTGTGGATGAGAGCAAGGGAGATGGAGAGAGAAAAGATAGATGAAGACAGAGAGAAGGAAAGATAGAGACACACACAGAGAGAAAAACATAGAAAGAGAGAGAGAGAGCGATGGAGACAGATAAAACTATGAAGAGCGATAGACAAAGACCCAGACAGATTCAGACTACATAGTTCGAGAGAGACTGAGAAAGAAACCTTCACAGAGAGTGACAGACAGTAGAAAACTCTTCTTCCACAAATCTGGCCTTCAAATTGATAAAATTACAGCGAAAGAGGCAGACAGAAGCTGATGAGGGTGAGGATGGCAAAGGCATTGGAGAAAGAGCGCAAGATTACATAAGGGAAGACACCTTCGCATAATACAATCTAGGCCCCAGGCGAACCACAAAACATAAAGCTGAGCAACATATGGGAGGAAAGGAAGACAAGGCCGAAGGAGAGGCAGAGGACAGAGGGAGAGCATAAGAGTCAAAGCAAAGAGCAGCCGCTTCCCTTCTCTAATCTAGGCCCCAGGCAACGTTGAAAAACATGAAGCAGACTATTAAAAGCCACTAAAAATATTAAAAGAAACACCTATTCGACTGCCTAATGCTCGTTCAGTCAGAAAGTCTATGGGCATATCTGATTTGCCATGACTTCCAGCCAGATATCAGTCAAGGTCACGCACAAGCGAATATTTATTTCGCATTTAAAGTCTAAGGCATATACCCTTTTGGCCTCTCAGTAAAGGGGCATATAAATCAGGCAGCTGTCGTCGCTCTCAGTGCTGAATGTTTAAGCCTTTCGCCTCAAGTGTCAAACACACAAGTCGTAAAAAGATGCTTGCTGTCTTTTAAAGTCTGATAGGTTAAGTTGGGGGCGGCGGGGGAGTGGCCTAAGTAGTTTTGAATTGAGGCGGCAGGCGATGGGAGTGCTCGATAAACCAGTTGCGCGGCTGCAAATCGCGTGGGCTTCGAATGATTTGACAGCGATACAAGCTCATTTTGGATTTTATTAACACACGCACACACACACAACAATAACAAAACGTGTCAACAGCTTCCGCTGCATACCTTGAGGCGTGCCAGTAACCTACTTATACACACACACACACGCACACACACATTCGCCTGTTAGATGTGCAGCTTTTGAGCCAGTTGCTTGTCTTTTGCCTGAGCCGTTTTATTAAAAATTCCACACACACACACACGCACACACACAGGGCATGTTTTAAGGCAGGCAACTACCAGACAACAACAGCAACAACAAACAAACAACAACAGCTACAGCAGCAGCTTGGCAATTGTTGCTGCTGCTTTTGCCGTTTTATTGCTTTGTCATTCCTACATATTTCACAGCAACACACACCACACACTCACACACACACACGCGCATACACTCTGATACGTGCGCAACAGCAAAGGATTTGGCTAAGGCCTTCTCGTTTCAAGCCTCAGCTACAACCAAAAAAAGACCAAAAAAATTACAGCCGCATTGTCGTTTTGTATCCTGTAATCAAGTGCCTAAGAGAGGGTATGTTGCGGTCGGTCTGCACACAAATTGAATTAGCATTCAGGTGTAATAAAGCGAATCAATAAGCAGCTGCTTAGAATATATAAATGCATATATATATTTAGAGAGAGCGAGAGCAAACATCAGATATAAATAGCTTGTATATTGCTCGAAGTAGAAGACATCATGCAGGGCTCAATGTGAGGCGTGAGTGTGAAGATTGAGCGCCTAATGCTTAAATATTTCATTAAGAAGAGAAAGAATTTTAATAATTTCGTTGAGTAAGTAAATAAAGTTAAGAAAATAATAATAATAATAGTAATAATAATAATAATAATAAAAAATTCTTATATAAAAAGAATAATAATAAGAATAATAACAATAATAATAATAATAATAATATTAATATTAATAATAATAATAATAATAATAATAATAATAATAATAATAATAATAATAATAATAATAATATAATAATACAAAAAAAACCTAAATATGGCATAAAAATAAACAAAAAAAAGTTTAGTAAATTTCTTAGAATTAAATCTGTCCTAGAAATAGTTATATTTATATTCAAAACTAGTTTTTTTATTCTTATAATTTTTTTAAACATTTTATTTGTAATAAGAGTTTAGCAAAATACTAAAAAAGCTTCTCAGATAAAACTAAGACTACATCTCATATTTTTATATTATAAATATAACCCATTCAAAACATACATCTCTAATATACCAATAATATTTCTAACATATGTCATCATCATATCATCATATATCACATATCATATATCATATATACATGAAATTTGTTATTAGAACTTATCTTTTAAATGGGTTAAGTTACATTTCTACTCTAATAATAATATTTTAAATATATATATAAACATATTCTTTTTGCAAATTACAAAAATCACTCTTAAATAAAAGTAATATTTTTAAATAATAAATTATAAATTATATATAATATTATGAATAAAATTAATATATCAATATTTTCATAAAATTGCACACAAAACTTAATGCTGATTTGCAGTAATTGCCAACATTTTATATATTTAAAGGTAGACATCATGAGCACTCCATCGACTGCTGTTAAAAGCACTTTAAATTCTTTCACACTATATATTTCAATTAAATCTTTAATTAAAGTTTATTTAACATACCCAGAAATATTTTTAATTAAATACCATTTGGCTCTCAAGTCTCATTTGTTTGCTGATACTTTGTATGGCACTTCAAGTTTCAAGTTTTCACTTTGTTAAAGCCTTAATCAATTCATTTTGCTGTTATTTGTGTGCTGCTCAGTCACACCTTCAAACAACACTGCCCTACAGGGTATTATTTCTGCAGTTTGTTGTTGTTGTTGCTGCTGCTGGAGGAATTGTCAACACATTTGTGCGGCCCAAAGGGCTGGCGCATTTCTCATGCGCTCGCGCGTGTCATATTTATTTATTTCGTCTTGGGAATGTTGAAGTCCCCCTGGCACAAACACCTATACACACGCACGTGCATACACACACCACCGCACACTCACATTGCTTTCTTTGATATGCAAAAATCTGCTGCTGTTTGCATAAGTAAACGCGCTTTGATCAAAGCCAGCGCCGACGCCAACGCCGACGCCAGCTGCTTTGCATTTAAGTCCTTCGATTTGGCCTGCAATTAACAATTTTATTTAGACTCATTTATCAGGTGCACGTGAAATTAACATTTATGGCCACGCCAGCGACACTTTTATGGCCACGTTTAACAATTATGGACAGATAGCGTTGAGAATGGCAACCAATAAACGTGCGCTGGGGCACACATTTGGTTCAATGAACTTGCAGTGCCTTAATTTTGTCTGCCGTGTTAAAAAACGAAGCAGGAGACACACACAGAGACACCTAGCACTGGCGGCGGCGGCGGCGGCAATCGCTGTGCCTGGCATGTGGCCAACAGCTACAACAACGGCACTCGCTGCACAAAAACAGCAGAAAGCAATTAAACTTTGGCATTTTGTTTGCACAAAAGCGATTAAAGTTGTTGCAGCAGACAAAAGATGCTGCGAGCGCCGCCCCCTCTCACTCCTCCCGCTGCCACTCGCTCTGCGTGTAATGCGCTTCGCTTAAATGTCGGCAGCACAATTTTTTTGTTTGCTTGCCGTCGGCACTCCGCATTGCCCTTGCTGTCCACGAGTTGCAGCCTTTGACAAATGAATAGGCTTTTGATTTAAGTCTATCTGGCGCATGCTTAAACAAATTATCAAGTTTATCAATATTATTCCAAATGAATAAATATTAAATTTAAATATATATATATGTATATAATATAATAATACAATTATTAATATGAAATTAATATTAAACGAGAAAGAGAATGCATAATGTAATAATACGTATATATATATATTTAATGTTCCACAAAATATCTACACATACAACTATAACAAATAGGGAATACATTTTTGTATATCATTTAATACATTTCAAACATTAAACTCAGCTCGCTTGCTCACCGGCCAGTGTCATTTGAGCCTGCGCTGTGTATAATCATATAGAGTATAGGCAAATACACACACACGCATTTCTCTACAGTTGACGTGTACTTAATGTGAATGGCGCTCGAAAGTAGGCAACAAAAACGAGGCTTGGCCAATTTTTGGTTGCGCTTGAAAGTAGGCAACACTTTTTTCTGCTGGCACAAAGTGCTGGCAACTCAATACAGGGCAAAAATTTGATATCTCTGCTATGCGTATGAGTGTATGCGCGTCCGTGTGTGTGTGTGTTTGTGTCTGTGTTACGTGCTCCAATTGAATGGCCTGTAGCTGGTTGGGCAGGTCATCGTCAGCGCCCATTGACATTCATATTCATGGCTAAAGCCGCTGGCAGCGACGTTTATTGAACTTTTTATGCGCTCACAAATTTACTTTTATGTTTTGTCGCCTGTGCACTGTGTTGCTATTGTTGTTGTATTTCGTTGTAGCCTGTGGTTGAAGCTGCTCTTTTTTTTAGGGCTATATCCTTGCCTCGTCGGAGTAATTAAGCCGCCTCAATGGCTGATCAAAATGGACAGAAATTTTGCGCACTTTAGCGCCGGCTTGGCTCCTGCTCGCTCTGTGTGTGTGTGTGTGTTTGTGGCAAATGTTTGTTTTGGACACAAACTTGTCGAGTTTTCCCCATGAATATTAAGCGGCACGGCCCAATTCTTTCTCTCTTCGTTGTTTTTTTTCCTTTTGCGGGCAGTTTTTGTTATCCGGTTTTGACAGCGTTTTGAATTATCAAAAAACCAGTCGAGAGCAGCGTCTGCTGTTTAATTAAGCCAAAATGTTTGTATTTTATTACTGTATATTGCGCGTAATTAAAATCAACGCTCGCTAACAGCAACAGTATTAAGAACGCCGAGATGAGGGAGGCGTGGTCTGTGCTGCCGCAGCACAGACACAAATATCGGTCAACTTATTGAAAGTGTCTGCGGTTTCGCCTCGAGTCCTGCTGCTTGGCTCGTTTTCAGTTACAGTTTACTTTTTATGGCCCCCGCAGCAACAGCTGTGCGTTGTTATGCTTACTTATACATATATATGTATTTATATCTTCTTTGTGCAGATATTGAGCAGTTGGGCGCAGCTGCTGGGCGCGCGTTAATTGCTTGAAAGCTAATGCCTAAACTACTCGGCTACGATCTTAAAGACTTCGCCTCGCAATTTGCCAACGGCGTTTCAATTTGATTGGCGCACAAATTGTTTTTATTTTTTATTTGCTTCCTTTTTCTGTGTTTAGCTTCAAACAGCGCACAAAACAGGCCCAGCAGCAATTCCCAGACTCGAGTCGATCATTTATATTGGCTTGCAGCGGTAGGCGGGGGTCCTCGACACAGAATAGAGCATATTGTAGGGCATAAAGAGGCTAAACGTTCTGTTAAGAGTATTTGAGTTCCATTTTAAAAAATACCTTTTCATTAAATAATATTTATATATTTCTGAACTATAAGACTCTTGTACCACATTACGTATACGCCAGGTTGGGCCAGGTGATACAGATTGAAAACACTTGCAGTGCACAGTATTTAAAAGTCTATCATATTGAAACTTTCTCTATCTTTCTGTGGCTCGTCTACAAACAGAGAATTCAATTTAAATTGTGGACGATTCGAGAGCGCGTCAAATAGAATTATGCGTAGGTCCATGGTCGGCAAACGTCTTGGGCCAAATAAATTACAGCATTAAATAAAGTTTGTCATTTAAATTGAAAAATAGTAGTCGGACCTCAACAGCGAGCGACACAGCCTCCCTCCCATCGCAAAGTGACCCTGCGCTAACCTCCATGGACCGTCTAGTTAGCCCTTCGGGGCTTCGGGACGTGTCGCTGAAAAATTACGCAATTTTCAAAATACAACACACACTTACAAATTGTGCACATATGTTAAGTTTCACAGGCAGAGAAATGAACTATGCGTGTGCGTGTTCTATTTTTTATCAGCTTCAGCGGGAGGGTCTCTGAGTCGAGGGCAACGCCTACGTGTGGACATTAGGCCCAACGAATGGTCACCCGGGCCCTGCCAGTGCGGGCAACAGCAGCGCAATAAGCAGAGCTTAGCCAAAGCCCAACCCCGGACAGAACTTTGAGCGACAATCTAAAATAATTTTAGCAATGTTCTGTGTCCTCTGGCCTGTGTGTGTGTGTGTGTGGGCGATTGTGTCTTACATCTGGCTTACACGTAATACTTAAGCAGAGTTCAGTGACGGGCCGGACCAGCATGTGTCTCTAGCCGAAGCGAAGTCCCACTGGGCAACAGTTGTATGAATCGCCAGACGTAATTAAAAATTCCTCATTTATGCAGAGAAACTAAGCCAAACATCATCCAGCAAAATTCATGACTCTAATTGGCTAATTTGCCAAAGAGTTGAAGCCGTTGCTAAAAAATCTCGGCTTAGCTCCTCGACAACTGCCGTTAAAAGGATTTAACTATAAAGTTAACAGCAAAAATTTACAACTTCAGAATTGAGGATTTTGTTAAATAAGCGCTTAAAAAGTCTTTGCTATCAAATTTGGTTTTCTGTGACCCATATTTCAATTACTCTTCCTAGAGTATAAGTATAAGTATAAGTATAAGTATAAGTATAAGTATAAGTATAAGTATAAGTATAAGTATAAGTATAAGTATAAGTATAAGTATAAGTATAAGTATAAGTATAAGTATAAGTATAAGTATAAGTATAAGTATAAGTATAAGTATAAGTATAAGTATAAGTATAAGTATAAGTATAAGTATAAGTATAAGTATAAGTATAAGTATAAGTATAAGTATAAGTATAAGTATAAGTATAAGTATAAGTATAAGTATAAGTATAAGTATAAGTATAAGTATAAGTATAAGTATAAGTATAAGTATAAGTATAAGTATAAGTATAAGTATAAATATAAGTATAAGTATAAATATAAGTATAAGTATAAGTATAAGTATAAGTATAAGTATAAGTATAAGTATAAGTATAAGTATAAGTATAAGTATAAGTATAAGTATAAGTATAAGTATAAGTATAAGTATAAGTATAAGTATAAGTATAAGTATAAGTATAAGTATAAGTATAAGTATAAGTATAAGTATAAGTATAAGTATAAGTATAAGTATAAGTATAAGTATAAGTATAAGTATAAGTATAAGTATAAGTATAAGTATAAGTATAAGTATAAGTATAAGTATAAGTATAAGTATAAGTATAAGTATAAGTATAAGTATAAGTATAAGTATAAGTATAAGTATAAGTATAAGTATAAGTATAAGTATAAGTATAAGTATAAGTATAAGTATAAGCATCTACACGAACTTAGATTTTTTTCAGTGTTTCTTTGCCAATGTGTTTTGTTGCATGCTGCGTATACGTAATATGCGTTGAGCTTCGACAAAAGTTGGCTCTAAAATGTTACAATTGCTGTAATTACACGCTTGCTTGGCTGCACTTTACACACGCAACTGAACAAGTGACTGTATGTGGGTGGGAGTTTAAACTAGCTGCAATGTGTGAGCATTTGTTTAAACACACACACACTCGCAGACCCCTTTAGCTAGGCCAAGTAATGAGTCGCAGTGCATGCATTTATTTTTGGCTAGAAAGGATATGAATGCTGCTCAAGGATGTGGCTGCCACGCCCACAGCTGCAGCCGGCCCTTTTGCTGCTCCTTTATCTGGCTATTAATTTCATGTGTAGCAGCGCATGTCAGAGTTGTGGCAAAAATGTTGCAGTCACTGCAGCAGCAGTTGCAGTTGCAGCAGCAACGTCATGTCGTGTGTTGTGGTTGTAATTATTTTTAATTATTTTTGCTGGTTGCCGCAGGTTTGTTGCAGTTGCACTTTTCAGTTGCTGCAGTTAATAAGCTGCCTCTTGACTGCACGTGGCAGGTGGCATATTGCCTGTGGCCTGCCTCAATGGCTGATACCAGCCGCAAGCTGTTTGGCTTTAAACTCATATTCTTTTGGCCACTCAAAAGTTATGTCAATGTTGACAGCTTCATTTGTTACACCTTGTGTGTAAATAACAAAGAGTGAGAAAGAGAGAGAGAGAGTGAGATCGAGAGTGAGAGGGAGATAACAGTATTTAATAATTCAAAAGCCTTTCATATTAAAACAGTTGCTTTGGCTGCCGTAGACCACAGACAAAAACAATCTGAAAAGCTCTTTTGCTGCTGCTGCTTCTTTGTCACATTTTGATGACATCTGTGAATACTCAAAAGCGAAATGTGACTCAATGCAACAAAATATGAATTAAATGGAATTTATTTATAATATTATATTCATTTTATGAATTTTTCATATTTTGTTTTTTGATTAATTTTGCATACAAATGGATCAAATTTTAAGTGCAATACCATAAAAAACTTGTTCTTTAGTAATAATTTAATAGTAATAATAAAAATATATTTTTTATATAAATTATATATACAAAAAAAACCTTTTCATAGGCAGATAAGTAAAATGTTGTTTTTTGATTAATTTTGCATACAAATGGATCAAATTTTAAGTGCAATACCATAAAAATCTTGTTCTTTAGTAATAATTTAATAGTAATAATAAAAATATATTTTTTATATAAATTATATATACAAACAAACCTTTTAATAGGCAGATAAGTAAAATTTGTTATGCAATTTTCTACAGCAGATACAAACGAGGCAGCTGAACTAGCGTCGACTTCTGCATGCCCTAAGCTTTCCATAAATTTTCTGTTTTTAAATATTTCAATAATGAGATATTTGGTTTCATTGTGTGTTTTAAGAAGTCCCATCTACGTCGCTACCCCATAAAGCATATCTATTACGAAGCTTTAAAGTCAATTTCGATCGATACTAATTATATTAGAATTGTGTCATATATTTTATAATTTAATATATAAAGATGAATGAATTACTAACGAAACTCGCTTTGATCTGCATTTTAGCTGATGTTAGCAGAAATCTCAAGTATCTACCTCTTCAAGTTTGAGAGTTTAATACGTAGCTAGCAAACGCTGGGCTTCCAAAAAGTTTTCGAAATAAGTTTTAAAAACCAAGTGAAATCGAAGCTATGTCTACTGGGCCACATGTATTGTCACAGCAGCTGAAAACTTGGACTGATCGTTTAAAAAATATACACCTCATTGGGTCTGGCAAGCTTTCAGCTGCCTGTGGTATACATTCTAACTAAACACATATACCCTGAATGGCCATTTTTAATGGAAAAAATAAGCCATAATTCCACTTTCAGTACACTTTAAATTATCATTAAATTTTTTACACAATTTCCATTGATATTGGATTACAGATTACCTACTTAATGCTTCTATTATTTACTGATTGTATATATAATATATTAAATATATATTCATATTTGATCTACTTTAACGGCTAATAGCTGTTAAGTGTCATCTATCTAAATTCAGTCTGGCGCTGTCTCCTGGCTTTATTAAGCTAAGCTCTCATAAATTTGATATTGAAGCAGTTCTCGATTAAATAATTTATCATATGCTGACATAATTTAATTTCAATTTCATGCGAAAACTTTGACTGAGCCAAGCATAAAAAAAGCAACAACAACGAAATACAAGAGAGATACGAACCCAATATGAAAATGTTACCTAATCCCAGGATGGCTTTTAGCCATCAACAACAACAACAAAAACAGCTCGCTTAATATTTGGGGTCTGGATGCTTGCTGTTGACAGCCAGCCCAAAAGTGAGGCGAAAAAAATGGCGAAAAAAAAGTTTTGCATACTTTTTGCCACACATAGATCCGTGTGTGTGTGTGTGTGTGTGTCGCATTATATATTAATGATATATTTGCCAAGAGTTTTGTCTGCTAGCGCTGGCTCCACACAGCTCCAGCTCCGTTTGCAATTGTCCATTTTGCTGTGCTTTTGGCTTTGCTGCTGCGGCTGCAGTGGCACATTTTATAATCCGCAATGATTGATATATGCGCTGGCTACAAAGAACTCGAGCTGGCGTTGCTATTCGCTCTCTCTTCCTCTCTCTTTTATTTCTGTATTATGTGCACTCACTTGACGCTCAACAAAAGGCTGCGCCTAAAAGCATGCAATGCAAAATATCGCCCACAGTTAAAATGTCAGAGTAAATTCATATTCATTCATTATGTTAAAATCCCCGTAGGCTTTACGGCCCCAAAAACAAAGCAGCCGAGGTGACATAAAAAAAAGTGCACACATAGATAACACACACACACACACACACAGAGGGAGAGTGAGCGCCACATGTGCATAACGTTGATTGTCTGTGGCAGCGAGTCGAGTTGTGGCAAGTCGTGCTGCGAGTGCCGCATTCATTTTCATTAACCCGTTTTTAGGCACACTTGCCACCTGCCACGCCCACTTTTCAGTGCTCTCTCTCTCTCGCTCTGACGGCTGTCTCTGATGTATCACTTGCCCAAATCTCTGACGCTGTGGCAGCATTTTGTTGCTTTACGTTTGTTTTATTTGCCACACGCTGCAAATTGCGCACACACTTATATATAAAGTATATATAATATATACATATATATATATATATATATCTACTGCTCTATTGCTTTTGTTCCTGCCTGGAATTTTACGGCAAGTGTGTCATGTGAAAATTAATTGTTTTGTGTTAAGTTTTGTCAGTGCTGCGAGGGCAGCTTGTTTATGGCTTTCGTCACTAATTAACAAAATCAAAATAGACTATATATACACAAATATATATATATATATATATATATACTTGAGCATACTCAGTTATGCGTTGCTTCATTTGGTTTGCCTGCCTGTAGTTTGCTCAGCTCTTCAATAATGCAAATGCAATGAAGCGTCAAGCAGCTTATTTATGCGACAGCTCAATCAACTCTGCACCTTCCCCTCTCTCTCTCTGTCTTTCTCTCTGAGTGTGTGGGCTTGTATGTGTGTGTGTAAGCCCGTCAAACAAATGGGCAAAATTACAGCCAATCAGGCGCAAAATTCCAAATCAAGCGTTTCGCAAAATTGAAATTATTAAATGAATCAAGCCAGACTGAGTCGCAGCTGAGCGTCTGCGCCGCCTCAGTGCAAGTTCGCTTTAAGCCAGCTGCAAGCTTAAACAGTCACTCATGAAAGTTGAGCGCCAGCTAATTAACTGACTTTTTATTCGTCGCAGCAGCAACAAATAAACATGCGATGTCAATTGCCATATTTTTTGTTGTGGGCAAACATGCCGTAGGCGTGTTCCGGCAAAAGCAGCGCAACATTTTTATGATATGCTAATAAACATATGGCATTTCATTAAATACATTAACATAAAAAGCAAACCACAGTCAGCTGGCTTACGCCCTCGCCCTCCTCCTCGCCCACACTGTTGCATAATTTCATTAGCACTTTCGAGTTTTTAAGAAGCAGCAAATTATTTCCCTTTGGATAGCAGGCAAAAACGTCGAAAGCAACTGCCACTGCGCTCAGAATTGTGCGGGAATTTTAATGCTGTTAACAGTCAAAAGAAAGCAAAGACGAGCAAGAGGCAGAAGCAGCAGCAGATGAACAAAAAGAACCAGCAGCTGAAGCAACAGCCGAGCGGGTATTATGACAATAATATTAAGCTCGCACAGTGCCTGCCAGCTGTCTGCGTATATGTTTGTTTGGAATATATAGCTGAGGTAGCGCTGAACGTGCAACGAATTTAAGATGCATTTTCCTCATTCTCATTCACTGGGCTACTTATATATGGATATTCATTTTCTTCTTGTGATCAGCTTAACGTTGAGGCGAAGACGAGAGAAACTATAAGAAACTCTCAGCAGTCTCTCTGTGCGCTCTCTCATTTGTCTCTTTTCTCTTCTTTCTCTATCTCTCTTTCTTCTCTCATTTATTTTCTCCCTCCTTGCCCTCTCTCTTCTCTCTCTCTTTTCTTTCTTCCTTCTCTCTCTCTCCTCTCGCTCTGTTTTTCCTCTCCTTATTCAAATTTCCTTAGCCTTCTAAATATTTTCGTGACACGTGCGACTCACGCTTAACTCTCATATCTAAGGCTTAAAGCAGAATTCTGTTGTTATACCTCAAACTCTTGGACATCTGCATATGTTCAGCTACTTATATTTCTAGAAGGGTTTTTGAAGCCGCTTTACCTCCTTCTCCGTTTCACCTCCTGCCGCTCCGGAGTTTTCTTTTGTAGTGTATCAACTATTTCTGGCTATTGAACATGATTCTGTTGCTTTTCCTTTTTCATTTTTTTCTTTTGCATTTTTTGTCGCCTTCGCCAAGGCATTATGCAAATAATAAGCTCAACACCAAGGCGAACCTTCAGCAACAACAGTTGAAGAGCCTTTGTAACAAAAGGAAAAACCTTCTTTTGGCAACAAATAATAAAGAGCTACATGTGTGTGTGTGTGCGTGTGCGTGTGTCGGAATGAACGTGAGGGTAAAGCTTCCTTTTGCGGGCTTTACAATTGTCACAGTCGTTGCTTTTTTATAGCACGCACACACACATACACACACACCCACGCATATGCTGCAAGCTATGGAAGATGAAGAAGAAGCAGAAGGATTTATTCGGCTGCTTAACTTGGGCTTAGCTGACGGTTTTAAATGTAATTAGTATGCATGTTTGCATTTCGTTAGCGGGCGGCCAGCGACTGTGAACTTTTCATTATAAATCACGTGTCGCACCCTCCCCCTCTGCCACGCCCACGTCGAGACAGAAGCAGCAGTTGAATTCCTGTGAAAAAAAATATATATTCATTTAAATATATTTTTAATTAAAGCTTGTTAGCACAGCAACAGCAGCAACAACAAAATCTGCAACAAACTGCTCACGCAGTGGGCGTAGCTGTGGGCGTAACATGTGCGTGGCTGGCTGCTGCTGCTGCTGCTCCTCCCACCCCCTGCCCTACCTTGTCTGATGAAGACTTATGCTCGTCGCGGTTATTGCTGCGGTTGCCAAGGTGCTCGAAGCAGCCGCGTCAAAGACTCTTGCGGCAAATTTATTTCAAGTGCCAAGCCACCGAAATATACCCTTGCCCCATGCCATATGGCACCGGCTGGTTTGGTTGTCACTGGCAGCACACACACACACAGGCAGACTCTTAGCAAATTTCAAATAATTTAATTTTGTCTTTATTTGCACTCGATTATTTATGGCAAGTGGGCAATAAAATAGAAAAAAGCGCGGGCTTTAATTAAATATTCGTATACTCTTTTTTCCAATTAAAAATTTTGAAAATAACATACAGTGAAGCGTAGCGGAACGAGACACGCAGAATTAGCTGGAATTAGAAATGTTAACTAAATCAAATTGAGAAAGTTAATTGGCTCCTGCACGGATGGATATGAAGTGCTTGAGTGAGGTGATGACAGTAACAAGGGAGATAGACTTAGAGAGAGAAATTAAAACAGGGAGGGAAAGAGAGGAGACTGTGGAAAACAGTGGAAGTGTTGTAGTGTAGAAAAGTGTAAAAAAGAAAAATAAAAGGAGAAATATATATATAAAAGAAAGAGAGACGAGTAAACATATGGGAAACTAAGAGAAGATGATTCGGATGAGAAGAAAGAAGCGTTGAAATACTCTGCAAGAAAACTGTTCAGATAGTAAAGCTGAAGGCAAGTCACAGTGGGAACGATAAACTGAAGAACTTAGGAAGGTATAATAAATGTTATATGGAGCAAAAGGATAGCTAAAAGAGAAAAGAAATACGAAAAACAAGCCAAGAGTTCGATACACATTAAATGGAAGTCGAAAGGGTTTTTAAATTGACTCACAGAAGCAAGCTTATTAAGAGAATGTTGGGCATATGAAGTAGCTATGAAATACCCTCTCAGATAATACTGACCGAAATAAAGCCCAAGCTCAGCTATTGCACATAAGAAAACCTCAAAGCTTCACCAAATTGCGAAGCAACTTTTTGTCTGCGTAAACAGCGGCTCTCTTGCTGCTAATCGCTGGCTTACAGAGTATCCATAAACACACACACATATATATATATTAATTTATATATATATATATATATATATATATATATATATATATATATATATATATATATATATATATATATATATATTTACTTGTTGTCTACGGAAAGCGTAAAAAAGCGCATTTCACAGCTGACGGCACTGGGCGACAAGGTGAGAGTTCTTCGGAGAGTTCGCCCGCAGAAGTTCACAGTTTTTGCTTGTGTTTTTTTTTCTCTTTGCTTCTTCTCATTTTCTGCTGTTTGCTGCAATTTGTGAGTATTTTGTTTGGCTTTGCCTTGTTTTTGTTTTTTGTGCTGCTTTTGCTATTTACTTTAGCCTCGCATTAATGAATCCGGTTTATTAATGTGCGCTCGTATTTCTTCACTTGATTATACATGTAATTTGCACCCTGTCAGGCGCCTCCGTTCCCCATCAACCATGGCCATTCGCGGCTCTACCTTCGTCTTATATTTCTTATTGTGGTTTCTGCTGCTGTTGTTCTTTGGGTTACATTTCATGATTTCGCATTGTGGCTTGTTTGTCGAGTCCTCTTGCCGTGTCCTGCCATGTCCTTTCTTAGCCAGCACTCGCTGTAAACACATAGCAACAACAAAAAAAAACTCATTTACTTCGCCACAACTGAGCGCCAAGTGGTGGACAACGCACCATCAGCAACGTCATTATCATTGTCATTTTCATCATCAGCTCCAGCTACGTCATTATGAACATCATCATAAATTAACGACTGCCTCAATTAATGAATGGAGCACATTAATGAAATGCCAACAAGCAGTGGAAATGTCTCGCAACTTTCCGCATGACGTAGCCAAACAAATTAAATATATTTAATAAATATTTATATATATATTTCAGCCTATAATTTAAGACAAAACACAATTTAAAGCATTTAGATTTCAATTTTATATAAAGATTGAACTCTTTATGCTCGATTAACTTTCAGATGTGTTGCCTCAAGTAACTGATTGGAATTTGGTTGGGGTATCTCCTAGTCGGACACTGCCGACTAGAACATACTTTTGTGTTGGATTGAATGGACAATTATAAATTTTCAATATCTAAAAAGAATTAGTTGAGTCAGTTTGGTTTACTAGGTAACTCACTTGAAGGAGTGTGTGGAGGCTCAACTTTAGGCAGATCTCAACAGCCTGCCAAGAGCAATGGCAGCATCCTCTGCTTTCTACACTCTTCAAGCGAGTTCAACAAGCCAAGACTTGCACAAGAAACTGAATGAGGTAAGAAAACCAAGCGAATATTCTTAATCAGCTCTCAACTCACTTCAAGCTGTTACTAATTTAAATTAAAATAGAGACTTAAAGGCGAGTGACTTTTTTAATTGCATTTTAATTCTTCTTTAGCTTTAAGCTGGCTCAACTATCAAAGTAAAAGCAGGGAAAAAGTGAACAAAAGACAGGGCGAAGGTCTCAAATGTCGCTCTACTCTCTGCAAGCTACAAGCTAAGTGAGCATAGCAAAAATATTTGTATTTGTAATCAGAATATTCTATGGTTGTTAGCATATATGTAAAAGGCAGAAGCAGGCGTGGTTGAGCTTATAAAATATTTTGTTTGAGGCTGTAGATCAATAGCTGCATCATCTCTCTGCTCACAAGTCTCTCATCACAAGTTTCTGCATTCGCTCATATTATTTCGCTTGGAGCTCTCAACTCTAGATTGAATTTAAAAAGATTAAGCTGAGATTTGCTTAAGAAGTTAAGAGATTTGTCGCCAGCTCTAACTGATGCCATTTGTGTCTGGTCAACTGACAAATATTTATGCAAAAAACAGAAGTTAAAGTGCTTAGACTTTCATATCGAGAGGCACTTTGTGCACACTTAATCACTTGAATTGCATCAGAGTGGCCACAATGTGAATGGAAAAGGCAGCTGGCCGAAAATGTATTTAGCCACAGCAACTATGCCACAGAAATTCCGTCCGTTTGCCATAAAAAACTGCAATTTAAATGGCCAAAAGCAAAGGCCACAGAGACAGACAGAGGGCAAGAGAGAGACGAGTGCACGGGTCATAAGCAAAGAATAGAAATGCAAGAAAGATAAGTAAATCAAGCCACAAAGGAAATGTGTTTATATAAAAAAACATATATATAGATAGATAGAGAGGGAGAGAGAGAGAGAGAGAGAGAGCTAGTGAAATATAAATATGAAACAGGATAAGAGCGACATTCAAGTGCGATAAAGGACCCCAGCTGCGATTATATTATGCAATCGTAATATTGCATTAGTTTGGCAAGAAAGAAACCGCGCGACGCCTTGAAGTATGCCATGCAGTAGTGGGCTGCCAGGCGGCTGAGGCGTGGCAGCTGCTGCTGCTGCATACAAATGCCTAAATGCATTTGCCTTCGGTCGCACAGCTCCGCAGCTACCACGAATTTTATTTTATGCTAAAAAACAAAGTAATTAGTTTTGATGTTCTGCCTGCCTCTCTCTCGCCCTCTCCCCCACTCTCTCTCTCCTACACTCTTCAGTGTCTCGCATTACGTTTCTCTGCTTCTATCGTGTAATTGCATGCTACATTTTATACGCTCAAGCATTTTTAGGGCTGCCCAAAAAAAAGTGGAAGAAAAAAGGTTTTTAATGATTTCTTCTTCTGCTTTTGCTGTGTTATTTTTTGTCTGCTAAATGTTTATTTGCATGCAAAATGCGATACTTTAGGCAAAGCGTGGGAAACAAAATACTAAAGAAAAGCAGCAAAGTAACGTAAAATACGCAAAAGCGAGAGATAACTAAGCAAGCTTTGCAAGCGGGCATATCCGACTGCCAAATACTTGCACCAAAGACATTTTAGCTAAAGCAAACACCGATCAGTCTTAGAGGTATATACATAGAGCATGCCAAGGCAGAGTCAACTCAAGACTTGCTGGTGGAAGACATTTATCATATTTAATGCAGCTACAGAGGAGTTGAAAGGTAGAGTAGCTAAGTGCTTGGTAGACTTTTGACGTTCCATTCTGCAGTCACATGGGTCTTTATAAATATTATTTTAAGACGCCAGCTCCAATGCAGATATAAATACAATATTAACCAATTACCAGACCAGAGCTACACCCATATACTCTCCTCTTCACTTAGTGAGCGAGCATCATTAGCAATGGAAAGTGGAAGCACAAAAGTTTTGTCCTTAATCGCCAGGACCTGGACTGTTTCTGGCTATCGCGCTTCGACTGCTGCTTAATTTGCATAAATGCGCACATAAAATTGACAAATGGCATTAGGAATACGGAACGAACGCAGGACATATGCAGGATATGCGCAGCACATTTCGCTCGGACTAATGAGTAATTCGATAGCAGAGCAAATCATCATCAAATGGAAATATGCGAGCATCAAATGCGACTCAGCGACTCAGCGACTCAGCGACTGGGCGACTGTGATTATTTGATTGGAAGCCAATAAAAGGCAGCCCACACGCTGCAATCTGTGAGATGCTCTCAATAAACATTAGAAATGCCAAAAGGCAGAAGCTCAATAAATGTATACCCTGTAAGGCGTGCTTGAAGTGGGGTATATACATGTGCTGGGTTAAGGACCTCTTTCTGCATGCCCTTGTTCGTTTTTTGCTTGCTTGCTTCATTTCGGCTAGGCTAAATGGAATGACTGACTTGGCAGTTACTGTGACTTTTGACTTTCAGCAGTTTGCTTCTATAAGATTTAGCATCACATATCAGAAATGAGTTTGGCATAGGATTAGTTGTGGATGTTAACCTTCCCTTGGCTTTATTCTCCATTTGTTTATTTCTTTTTCTCTGATTTCTTCTTCAGTTTTTCTGTCTTCCCTCAGCCTCTTTTTTCGATATGGCTTCACATCTCTACTCTTATTTTTCCTTACCTACTATTCCCTTCTTCCTTTTTCTGTTCTCCTATAAATGGTTTAAGGAAACCTAAGGCTAGATGAAGTTGACTAGAGTCGATAAGGTAAGCCTATCCGCAGTTGGAATCTGTCCAAATAACTGCTCGCTATCAGCTTAGATTTGTAGATAAGGTTTCCTTAGCTTAGGTAAGGAAGGCTTCAGCTGCAAGTGACAAAGGATAGACGTGCAAACATTATTAGTTTAACTTAGTTATGTTCAAGACTCTTAAGATAAATTAAGTTATCTAAGGCTGCATTGGGTCAGCTTAGGTAAGCTAAGGTAATTTGGAAGTTAGTGCAGATTAGGTTATCTAAGACGTCTTAAATACAATTTGAGCATAAAACAAAACTGTAAAGCCAGGGTCACAGATCACGATAAGGCCAACTGTGCTTCACACCCTTTTGCGTATCTAATGCACTGGGTATAAAAACAAACATTGGCACTTCACATATCCGTTGGTCTATATTTGGGTGGGTGTAACTCTGTGTGTGTGTGTGTGTTTCGCATAGATAAAGCGAATGCCGTGGCTGCAGGCGCTGGTCCTTGTGATGCGAATATTTTACACATCCATTAACGGCAAAACGGCCGCAAATGCGACACGACGAAAACGAGAGAAAGAGAGAGAGAGAGAGAGTGGGAGTGGGAGTGGGAGTGGGAGAGGGAGTGGCAGAGAGCTGGAGAGTGTGCAGAGCTGTTAGTCATTGTCTTTGGGGCATTTAACGGCGCTTTTATGGCGCGTCCTTTGTGACAAGGATGCGAATGGCAAACGCATGGGTTGACGGCGATGTCGCCTTTTGGCGACTGCTGCGACAGTCATTAAAATGCGGCCAAAAATCCACGAATGCGGCGAGCGCGCGCGTGTGTCCTAATTGACAGCACACACAACAGGAGCAGCCAGCTGGAGCAGTAGCAGCAGCAGCAGCAGCTGCTGCTGGGGCGTGGCAGCGCAATGCGCGAACGCCTTAATTAGGTTATAAAAGTTTAATTATGTCGCCGTCGCAATCAGCGCAAATCATTCGGAATTTATGCCCAAATACAAAGCTCAACGATGTGGGCACACACACACACACACAAGCACACGCACACACACACACATGTAAATGGTCAGTCGGCTAATACGCTGTGTGCCCACTCTAGAGACTGGACTTGACTCTCAACTCCCTTGTTCCTCTCTTTGACTCTGTTTGCTGCGCATTAATGAAATATTTAATGCGTGCAACATTCATGCTGAGCACTTGTAATGCCACCAATGTGGCTTGAGGCTCTGCCCCCTTCCCCCTGTGCTCACATAATAGGCCATGTCAACGCTGCAGTTCAGTCCATCTGTCTGCCTCTGCCTCTGCCTCTCGCTCGTCTCTTACTGCATATTAAAGCATATTTTGTGCCGCACTTTGGGGTATTTGTGCCTGAGCGCATTTGAGTGATGCTAAATTACCAAGTCGCTGGAGTTTTATTAAAGTTTACTCAGTCACACACACACGGACTCAAGCCTGGGCAGCAGCTTCATCAAAGCGTAAAATCGATTTCGACTACCTCTCAGCTTTTTGGCACTAAATTGAAGTCTAGGCGAATGGAACTTGTACTATGTGTATGCATGTGTGTGTGTGTGTGTGTGTGTGTGTGTATTTGTATTTGCTGTGCCTGGCATATTTGTTAGTCTGACTAAAGCCGTGGGCATAAATTGGATGTGCGCCAAAACTCATCAAAATGCAAAACAAAATGCGCAAAAGTAATTTGTATCTACATATAGTTATTTATTTTCTATTATTGGCGCAAGATGCTGCCCGTTGCTAGACAATCGAGAATAACAACTACAATCAATCCATATAGAAGTATATACAGATGTGTGTGCCTAGCTACATAAACAAGCACTAAAAGTTTCAGCTACTTGTGAATCATTGCAAGCAGCGCGCTGTAATCAAAGTTGCCAATTGTTGCAATTGTTAAGCAAGTGGAGCGACAGCAGCAGCCAACAACAATAAGTTGTGCGCAATAGCCGCCGCAGCACTTGGCATACATAATTAAGTAAACTATTCAAATAATGCGCATACGCCATGTGGTTCGCACATCAATTAGCGCTACAACCAAGCGCTCTCTGTCTGTTTTCGTTGTCTCTGTCAGTCTCTTTATATGTGAGCAGGCAACTCTTGCTGCTGCTGCTGCTGCTGCTGCTGTTGTTATGGCTGCCTGGCTCATTTGATATCAAATCTGTCATTGCGCATACGCCACGTTGTCACATTTGATTTCAGTTGTTGCGCACATTGGCATTGCGCTGCTGTTTCGCGGTTTTGACAAGCCAGTTTGTTACTGAGACAGAGTCAGACAGCTGGACAGACACACACACACACACACACACAAACACAATCATGCATGCAGCTGCTAAAATCAATTTAAGCTCATTCGCATTTGATTAATTTCAGCTGTCAGTGAATGCTGCATATAAAAGCAGATAAATATATATATTATGTATACATATATATATTTATACACTCAGCGAAAAGTGCTATATAATAGCTTACGTAAAGCAAAAGAGCCTCGCCTTTATTTCATTGAAATAAAAATTAGTTTGCTGCTTGCAATGAATGCTTTGTGGCAGAGCAGCTTGATATGTGCATACACTTAGAGAAAAAAAAAATCATTAAAATTGAAAAGAAAATTAATAATAAATGAAATTCCTTAGGGTACTCATCTAACATCATCTAATCAAAGGAAATAAAGTACGAAATTCAAAGAAACGAAAATTGAAGTTTTCAGCTTAAGAAATTTTGCAGACTTTGGCCAAGTTTTTGACCAAACTGTCTGCAAAGTAGCATGAATTTTTTTGAGTCTACTCTTCACATATATATAGATGCATATACATATATATTTAATTAAATACATTGTCGGAGCGGCCTTTGGCTATTTGGTGCACGCTTTAAGCCGTCAAAGCGACTAATTACATTATATATGAAATGCGTCGCTCTGGCTCGTTGCTGGCCAACAAAGCGCGGCGTTCGACCCTCAACTAATTAGCGAACGAGTTAATGCTGGCAAAAGTCAATTTAGCAAATGAAAAGTGCTTTGGCCAAGTCTTCGCTAAATTCTCTTTAAGCTGCAGATAAGACTTCTCTCTCTCTCTCTCTCTCTCTCTCTCTCTCTCTATCTGTTTGTGTCGCTGCAGTTCAAATTTAAAATGCATCTGCACTCAATTTGAGTTGCTTATAAAATATGCAAATGCAAATGCAAATCCAAATAATTGCATGCTCATTTCAATTTTTGCATTATTTATATTGCCTGCAATCGTTCGAATTGATTAGCTCGCCAATTAGTGGCATATAAATATAGATGGCTGGACATTGCGTTCAATTACTATATAGATATATATATCGATATATCAGCATTTCGCTGGCAAATGAAGGTTTCATAATTTAATATTTTACAAATTTGTAGCTGCATTTAATTAAACGCATTTATTATTTAATATAAAATTAATAACAAGACATGAAGCTAATGCTCAATTTGTACATTTGTTGTGCCTAATGCATTAATTAAACAAGTTAAATGATTTGGAAACATGTGCAAAAAAAGGCTGCTTTGTGTGCATTGGCTTCAATAGCAAATTTAAAGCTGAAAACTGTGTGGCAATGTTGACATAGTGGAAACAGTTTATATAGTCTGGCAACTCTGCTAAGCAGCGAGCAGGCAATGGCTTAAGATCTGACCTGAGCTTTAATAGTGAACAGGAGAAGAAATGAAAAGTTGTTCGGCTTGCCCTTAAGCCTTGTTCAAATATATTATGTGTAATCTGGCTTTATATAAATAGAAGATGTTCTTGAGCATCAACTAACTCAGCCATAAACTCTGCTCTGACATCTAAAGTATAATATCTGTACATAGACGTATTTATATTCTGTGCTCAGAGCACAAATAAAGACATTAAATTATTGAGCAGCTTGAGGAAGCCGTTTAAAATGTATTTTATTTGCCTGTTAAGTGTTGCACATGTGCTGCATATGTGTGTGTGTGTGTGTGTTTTGACCAGTAAACACTTTCGAGTACTTCAAAAAGTTGCACAGTCAACAAGCAAATTCAAGTGCGGTTCGACGCAAGATGTCCTGCAGCTGTCTCCAGCAACTGTTAGACATGTGCTCCAAACAGTTTGCTGCAGAGCGCTGTGAAGCTGTGAAGACGTGTCTGAAAGTCACGCAGCGCGTGTTTGACAGCTACTTGAAAGTTTGCCCCGCCCACCCGTAAATGGGCAAACAAAGAACTGAAGCAAGTACATAGTCAGGTATTGTCAAGCAACAGAGTTAAACGAGGCGTGTGTTATCCAAGTTGCGCTCACCCTGCACTCAGCGCCGTCAGTGGGGTAGTTAAATTGCTAAGCCTTCTCTGGCTTCGGATTCTGTTTTTTGTTGGGCCTCAAAATGTCAGCTAATTTCCAGTTAGTGCCTGATGCGTGGTAATGATGTGGAAAATTATGCAGCCACGGCCGAGTCCTGGGCAAAAATTATGATTTTCGTGTTGATTATGACGCATTAAAGCTAAACGATGTCCTGTCCGCTATGTTTGTCGCCTAGGCGAATTAACTTCGAAGACTTCTTTTGTTTTTGCGCTGCCAAGCAAAGGGAAATTTGCATATTTCTATTGGAGACACGTCATCAGCCAGAACTTAAAGCCCGCTGCCAAGGGCGCCCAACGGAGTGGGCGAGAGCGAGCTGAGGCGTTGGCTGTGGCATAAAATTACAAAGCAGTCTGAATGGCATACTTTTAGCCAGTTTTATGAGATGCTAACAACAACAACAAGAGAGGGCAAAAAGTAAAAATTTGCTACGAAAAATGCCCAACTTCTGGGCCAGGCCAAAGTGAAGACATTAGTGCGAGCTCCCAGAGAAGCCCACACAAAAAAAAACAAAAATATATATATGGGAGAGAGATGGAAAGCAACAACAACAATAAGAATTGAGACCAAAAAAAAAAAGAACAAAATGATATCTAATATGACCTAAACCAAATACTCTTTCCTATAATACTAGGCCTTAATTCACCAAGGAACACCTTATAGCTAGTCTGAGAGCTGTACCTACTATTTGGGACGTGAGTGTACAGGTAGAAAGTAGAAGTAACATACGTACAACACTATAAAGAGACTCGTCTCACTTACACTCTATATTCACGCCATGGACTTCACTCCCAACCAAATTCATAACAAAATAATATAGCTCAAGCGCTAGAGCATCAAAATGTAGCCGCAGCAGGAGGAGCAGCAGTAGAGGACTTGAGCTGCTCAGCTGGACAAATGAAAAACCTACGTCGTTTTGGCCTACAACAAATGCCATCATTTGCATGCATTGTCACACGCAGGTCGAGGAGACGGCAGACAGGGCAACGGGCAACGGGCAATGGGCCATGGGCAAAAAGGTCAACTATGTAACATCAAATTGGCACAATAGCGCCGTGCAGTAGTTGCTTGCTTAGGTGTTGGGCTCTGTGACTGGACTATGAATAAGCTGGACATATACCTAGACACCTATTTATTTTGTTTTTCTTTTTCCTGATGCTCTGGTAACATATTTATTTGCCAACTGGCTGGCTGTGGTGCGTGTGACAGCGTACGACAAAGCCACTCAATGCAAATTGATGCTGTGTGAAGTTTGGGCAAAGGAACAGAAAAACCAGGGAACACCCAGGGTGAACTGTTGCGCGTCTTGTTGACTTTGAAGCTGTGGCCATTAATTCAAGAGTATTTCGCCTTTCAAGTAGATCCGTTTAAAGTGCTCGCTCATGCTGTGTTATTAAAGCCACAACATGACGCAGCATACAGTAGACAGAGAGAGAGAGAGAGAGGAAGAGAGAGAGAGAGAGAAATCAATTTCGAGACGCTATCATTAAAAATAAAAATTATGACCAGTATCTGGATATCAGCATTAAAATGTTGCCCAACAAGCAATCAAATTCATAATCATAATAAAAAATGAAAACGTTAATCTCATTTTCCCTGCAATTTATTTCATTTTACGGCAGTCATGCAGCAGCAGCAGCAGCAGCAAACGAGCAGCAGACTGAAGTCTTCTTGTCGCTGCGAAAATTTCAATAAATGCCTTTGCCATTCATCATAATTTCGTATTGAGGGCGAGCCTGTCGTGGGCGTGGCACTGCCACAGACTTAACACAAGCTGTTTGCTTCGCGCGCTTCAAGCTTCAATGGAGCAATGTGTGAATTAAGTAGGCAGAAGCTGTTAAGCTGAGCAGTGGACAGACCCCACGGAAGCTGTGTGAATAGGCTGGAGTTGGAATTGGAATTGTAAAGCAAATTATTTCTAAGTTTTGCAGCTTGAGCATTACAATACCAAGTGAAGACTTCGAGAATAGCTATTCCAGAGTTATTGAATTCAAGTCATCAAAAAGCCTTCTTGAGGGACCCATCCTTTAGGCGTATAACGGATTTTGAATAAAACTTCAATTGTTTGTATAGCTTATGAATTTTTTTTTTAGTTCGAAGTTAAAATCTGAATCTTGAAAGATTTTTGCGAAAAAACTATATGAAAAGCTGCAGTCACTATTTTTCCATTTAATATAATGTGAAAAGCCAATTCAAGACATACAATTTTAACTAAAAGAATCTGAAAACCAATGGGAGTGAGAACAATTTAATAAATATTTCATATTTTTTAAAAATCTACATAAATTTATATAAATTTAAAGCATTCAACCAAATATGCTTGCTGGGAATATTAAAAATATGCAAATTTCTGGCCTTAATGATAAATCATGTGCGTATATATATATATATATATATATATATATATATATATATATATATATATATATATATATATATATATATATATATATATATATATATATATATTTCTGTCACAACCCACTTCAGCCTTATCACACACACACATAGACACTCACTTAACCCATATAAAATCGCCTTGATATGGAGCAAACAAATATTGTAGCATACTTTTGAGCGCAGCAAATGACCGCAAAATCGAAAGCGTAGTAGAAGCAGAGCGGGACTGAGAGAGAGAAAGTGAGAGCGGGCGGCATATAAAATGTGAATGGGTGTGGGAGCGCGCCTGCATGTTACCCTTTTCATATGAAAATAAAGTTGTTGAGCCATGATTGGGTTTACATTTTGTTGTTATTTGCACGCCAACTCGCAGTCAAAGTCAATTTGCAGTCACTCGACTGCAATTGCATGTCCATGGGTGCCGCCTCGCGTGCTCCGCCCGCATGTCTTACCAATCCAGCTGTCACGCATATGTTGTGCAAGCGTAAATTCTTTCTAGTACACACGCACACACACACACACGCACACACGCACACACACTCCAGCAGACACAAAACGCTGCGTGGTAAACGGATCTACTTGAGTTGGCTACGTGCCCACAATTCGCGCAAATCTATTGCGGTCGCAGCCACGCCCACACACGCGCAACGCCTTAATCGTCTTACTCGTGCATATGGCTTTGGCTGTAGCTCTGCCAGTTGCAGCACCAGCAACAAATCCATTTTAAGGCGCATGTAAGGCAACCTCCAGCATGACATTAAGTCAGGGGAGAGTCTTGTGAGGGGCAGCGCTGCGAGGAGTGCTTCAAAAGGGACTTTGGTTAAAAAGAACAACAGCCAGCCAGAGAACACACGAAGCAGCATCGAAGAAAACTCATGAAAAGACAAAGCAAAACTCTGCCAGTTGCAGTTGAATATTTTACGCACTGATTAAAGCAAACGAAACTTTTCGCCTTGCATTTGCATTCGAAAATCTCTCTTCTGGGCGCACTTTTCTGCTGTTTCTTCTACTTTATATATATATATATAAACAATAAAGCTGATGGCCATGTATAAGTTGGGGGTATCTTGGTTTTTGGGGCAATGTATGAAACGGGCAGTGGGAGTTGCTGGAAAAAGAAGCAGCTCGATCTGAGAAAGAGGTATTAGAGACTTAGGAAATATAGACTTCAAGCTATTCACATTTTTAGATGCTTCTCAAATATAATTCAAATCATTTTTGATTTTGATATCAATAACTGTAAGCTTCAAGCCTAATATATATATTATAATTTTTTCTGATATTAATGTCATTCATAGAATAGAGATGCATACAAAAATACTTTATAATAGCCATAAAAATCGTTCATAGTTGATGAGCTGAGCTTTCAAAATTTTATGTTTTCATTCTCTGAAATTACATTACGATATCTCGTAAAAGTCATACAATTATTTTTTAAAAATTCGTTTTATATGAGCTTTATGTACACGAAGTACAAGTCTCATGCTTTCTCCCTCTCACTCTATGCCTTTATCGATCAATGCTAAGCTGCTTTTTATCTTTAGCTAGCTAACTTTGTAGTCAGCTGGGCATACAGAGTATTCCCCAGTCAGTCACATCCAGCAACTTTCCGTATATTACGCAAGCAGCCTTCACTTTTTTCCATTGCATATTTGATAAGTTATTGCATTGGGCTGTTGCAAGTTGTTTACTTTGGGAGCTGCTCACAATTCTTGGCAAGTTTTGTGCGTTAATGTGCTTAACAAGTTGGCCAAATCCGGCGCTGCCTTGCGAATGGTGCGTAATGGGACTAGTCAAGGCGTCTAGACTTGGCTTAGGTTCAATAAAAATAAAGAAAGAAGAAAAATGAAATGCAGCCCAGCAGCCCATACAATGTGCTTAAATCTCAGCGCAAATAAAAATGCCATAAAAATCACTCATACGCATTGTTGCCGAACCTCCAACGCCGCCTAACCTAATTTGATGTGGCTCTGACTGGCAGCATCTATGACATGCGAATGGCATTTGCTGTATGCTTATCGAACAGGCGAAGCTAATAAAATGCGCTGAATTATGACAGCCGCGCCAGATAGTGCCCACAGCCAGCAGCAGCAGCCGCAGCAACAGCCACAGCCGCAGACAATCAGAGCGTCGCAAGGAATTGACCAGAAACTCAACCAATAAACGTTGCCCACGCTGAATGAGGCCAACTTGTGCTGGCGGCATTTTGTTAAATTAAATCAGAGCTCTGCGCAAAAGCAGCATGAAAAAAATGAGAATAAACACTGCCCTCAAATGAGGCACATAATCATGAAAACAAAAACAACGACAGTAAAAGCTGTAACTGGATGGAGCAGAACTAGTCTAGAGAGTAGCCGTTGTAGCGGGGTCTACACGACTGCGAGTTGGCTGAAATGGAGAAGGTAAGGAAATCAGTAAAAAATCAGAAACTTAAAGGATTTGAGCTGCGAGTTAGATTCTGTCAAGGTGCAATCACAACTTGATATCGATTGGGATCAAAGTTTAGTACAATTAGGTAAAACGAAAGCTTAAATATTTCGATGGCAATTGAAAGTTTTCTTTCATTCGCATTTGCAGCAAGATTTAAACGATTTAGAGTCAGGCAAAGTCAACATTGTTTTTCCAAAAAACAAAGATTATCAAATGCATATGAAAGATCTGAATTGAGTTGAGTCTCAAATCAAAGTCTAAAAAAATTTCGAAGTATATATCAAATCAATACTGAAAAATATTTGAAAAAAACCTGAAGCAGAGGAGATTAGAACAAGATGAAATCTAAAATATAAAGCAACATGCGCTATTGAGTTATAATAAGCAGCATTAAATAAGGAATACTTACTGCAAAAAAAACCAATCATAATCAATTTCTATAAGTTTTTATATGCTTATCGAGTTGATACGATCATTTGCAAGTCACAAGAAAAAAACCGAATCAGAGTCATTCAAAGTGAATAAAATATGTCCGCTCTGCGTATGCCTTAAGAGAAGTTGAAGATCAAATGAAATGAGTCAGGTTTCTAGTTGAGTCTTCAAATTAAAAAGTTACTCTAAAGTTTACGAGAGTATGTAGCATATGCGTGACTTTATGAATGCGTGACTTTATGATTGTTATTAGCTAATTTAAAAACATCCAAGAATATCTGGCTGAGTAAGTATTGACAGAGAACAATGAAGGAAGTGAGCAAGTTGTCTGTGCAGAATTCTTAAGCTTCTATCATCAGCAGACTTGGCTACGCCTTTTCAAACTATAAAGTTCAGAGTTTACTTTAAGCCTTGATTGGTTCCCCAAGGTTAGGTTCTAGGGACACAGCGCGTTCACAGAGACTCAGAGGCATGGCTACATGCAGTGACTTCCGTCTGCAAGTTACATTTATTTGCACAATACAAATATACCCTTTGTAACCCATTTTCAATGGCTGTAGGGTATATCAGAGAGAGAGACAGGGAAAAAAATGAACAGAAGCTGGCAAGCTTGGCCATAAAAGCGACGCCCGAAAGTCTGCATCAGTTTTTGTTTTGCGCGCCTTGTCGCAAGCTTTAACTTTTTGGCTTGTCATATGTGTGTGTGTGTGTGTGTGTGGGTAAGTGGTAACTGTAACTGTGACCCAGCGACTCTGCTTTGTTTTCGCTCTTACGCCCTGCATGTGTCTGTGTGAGCGAACAAAGTTCAATGTCTGTTTGGCAATTTGAGCCGCTCTGCTTAGAGTGTTGCCAGCAGAACAATAGAAATGCCGGAAACAATACAAAAAGAAAGGGGCACAGGCGCACAACCCACACACAGCAACACGCCCACACACTATAAGCCACAGTTTTTCGGACATTTTTCAGTCAAAAAGCCAGAAATGAAATACGACAAATGTTGTTAGTTGAACAACGCCCCAGCCATGGACTAGATCGACTTTTGACAACTTGTTCTTTTGTGCATGTCAATTTTCTTGGACAGATGCCTTAGCCTTTGAACTCGCCGTTGAGCACTGCTCGAGCAGCTCAAAAGGTCGTCGAGTGTGCAGTTGCCTTGACTATGTTATGCATATTGAGTTGAAAATTTCCAGTGGGGCTGCTGCCAGCTGCGAGGCTGCCGATTGCCAAAGCCAATTGCTGATTGCCCAATTGCAGCAGCAGCTGAAATTCAATTAGCGCACAATTAGCCACAGTGTAACAAGCCACAACAACAACAGCTACAACAACAACAAGTTCTACGTAGGTGTGGCTATGTGGTTCAGTGGTGCGGCTGCTGCGGCTAGTCCTCCCACGCACACATACATCCACTCATTGATGCCACTACATTTCAACCAAATTAGGCTGTCCAACTCAAGTTGTGTGCATACACTGAGCGAATTATTTGAGTCAAAGAAACTGATATGTATATATATATATCATATATAAATATACTTCCGTAGATCTATACATTATTTGTAATAACTGCTTGGTTGCTCTCATTTCTTTTTCCGTTCTCCGCCTACACGAGTTGCTGTGATTTTGTCTGAGTGTAGCGCAAAATTAATCATCGGCACAACTAGCATACATTGGCATTTTAACATGATGTCGCTGTCAGACGCACAAAGCATCAATAATCAAGCATACATGATTTTTAAGGGCAGTTCGAAGAGTTGTTGAAGGAAGGGAAAACTTAAGAGTATTATATAAAAATGCACATATGAAATATAAAATACAAAATGTAAAAATTAAAAAGTATATTTAAAGTATAAGATATAAAAGGCAAAAAAATACAATACCTAAAATAAAATATATAAAATATTTTATATTAAATTGTAATTATAAAAAATAAAATATATAAAATATTTTATATTTAATTATAATTATAGAAAATAAAATATAAATGATAAATAAAAAAAAAATATATGAAAAAAGTGAAACCTATAAAAATAAAATAAAAAAATATTAAAAATAAAATATAATAAAAACAAATATAATAAAATCATATAAAATAGAGTTATAAAAATAAAAAATAAATGTCAAATATTTATTATAAATTTCACTCGTTCAAATCATATTTGAGCTCTCCAAACAGAATCTGAAGGCAATGCATTTGCACATGATATATGCACTAACTTCATTAATATACTCAAAATTCAACTTCATTTTGCTAGCAAAACGCTTCTTGGCCTAGTTAAATAAATGAAATTTAATTTCAATTTGCAGTTTGTTTAAAACATATTCAGATTTAATTGCTCACTGCTTAGTTAGCTAATAAATTAAAGCAAATTTATGCTAAGCAAATTGTGAGAAACTGTCAAAAGAATATGCTGTCCGGAATTCAAACACACACACATATACATACATACATATATTAAATATATTTTGCTGCTCTCTTTGAGATTTTGATTACATTTATTTGGGCAACTCTCGCTCTTGGTTGCCGCACATTATGCATACGCCATGTGGCACGGGCTTGTAGTCCAGGCATAATTTATGGCTTGGCAAACGTCTGCGCCGTAAATTAATTGTCGCGCCTAAGTGCGTCGCTAGAACTTGTCGTCACAACGGGGCGAAACGCACAAAAGTATCGACAAAATGGAGTCAATTCAAATAGAAAATTGCCAGAGGCACAGATTGTGCGAAAAGGGGCGATGAAAAATTGATAAATATGCGAGCAAAGCAATTGGCAACAATTTGTCTATAATTGACTGCATACACACGCATGCGGCACACATGGCGTATGCGTAATATGCACATTACGCATACGCAGTGGATGCGCATCACAAAAATTAAATGCAATTATATTTAAGTGCTTTCTGCGTGCAGTCGGGTTAACCAATAAAACTGCATAATAAATACACTCAACGCAGCGCTCACAATTAAAGCAGCTCAGCTTTAAAGAAGTCCAAAAAATAAACCCAGAAGAGATTTCTCGTGTGGACGTGTGTGTGTGAACTTCTTTGTGGCCAAACAGCAAATGTAAACTGCAAACGATTCATGTCTGTATTTAACTGTAGCACTTTTGTATGTCAAATCATTTAGGGCATGAGTGTGAGTGTGTGTGTGTGTGTGTGTGTGGGGTTAGTTGTGCAAATGCTGTGCTCAGCAGAAAATGCCTGCCTGAAATGTTCGGTAAAGCTGCAAACGCCAGCACTTTGACTCAATGTATTACGCTGCCAAAGCCGAGTGTGTCGTTGCATGTATATGAGTGTGTGTGTGTGTGCGTGTGTGTGTTTGGCATTGTCAACACACTCAGCTCGGCGCGCGGCGACAACAATTTATTGTTAAAAAAACACCTTTTGGGTATTTAGTATATTGAAAAATGCGGAATTGGTTTGTCAAACGTAATCTGCTTAAATATTAAATCAATGTTGAGGGTATTCCCTTTAAGTTAAAGCATTTGCCGTTTTGATATCCGTACTTTATGATTTCATAGAGTTTCATCTTGCTTGGGCTCTTAACGATCTTACAAATCTTGTCAAGAATTTACGAGGCATATCCGTCAGTCAGTTGTCGCCATGGGCGCCATTCAGCAAACGTTTATCTGATTTTCGTTTCCGCTCGCAATTTCTGCTTTTTCTTCTGTTTTTTCTGGCTATATTTCGAGCATCGTCATCGCTGACATGTGATGTGCATGCAAATGTGGCAGCTCGCCGCGCGTATGTGGCACATATATTATGCGTCTGTCAGCCAAAAAGAGACTACAGCCTGAGATTTAAATGAGAAGTGCGCCCTGCTGCTGCTTCATCTTTTTTTTAATGCTCATTGAAATGCGACAACGTCGCGACAAAAAAAAAACAGCCTGCGGAAGGCGGCTCTACAGTGTCAACAGTCAGAACGCTTCGATTGCCTAACAAACTCAAAGCGTGAGTCATGCCTTTAATCTGAGTCAAGAGTATTTAAGCATTCATACGAGCCAGCTACAATTGGTTAGCAGCGAAAATAAAAAAACATAAAAAAGCAACACCAAACAGCTATAATAAATTCCGAGCGCGACACTAATAACATTAGCTACCCCCGAAAAACTATCTAGTCAATTCAAGACAGAGCGCTGGAGCCAGACTTTGCGCCTCGGGTTGGGCTATAAAAATGGCGACGCATCAAAAAAAAACTTTGACATGGCAGAGAGGGAGGCCGAGAGGGAGGGAAGGAGGCAGAGGAAAGTATTCAAGCTGAGACAACTTGAGCTGCAGCTGAAACTAGTGCTGACTCTCGCTCTCTCTCACACGCCCCTCTCTTACCTACACCTTACCACTCTCGCCCTAAGCCTAATGCACATTTGGTGTAAATTAAAAGCAGCTCAGCTATAATTTGAATTCGAAAGAAACACATACAACGCTCGCTCAGTCTAAGTGCTTACGTATTCAGGGCAGAGCTCGATTGAGCCCTGCGCTCTACTTACCTTTTCCATATCAGTTTATATACCCCGGCCTAATAGCCATGCAGCTGTAATTAACTTCAATTATAGTTGGACAAAGCTTTTGTCTAGCTCTGGGCCATTAGATTTAGTTGATTTGATTACGTGCTTAAACTAAATGGTCACAATAGAAAGTCCATTGTGAATGATATTTGTAAGTGAATAATTTAGATTTGTAGTTGAGTTGGCTTCATTCAGCTCTGGCCAAATGCACTCGCGGTTGAGCTTAGTTAACTTCAGTCAAATATATTCTGGCTGCTTCAGCTTTTTTCTGTTTTTTAGCTGTGACTAGCAAAGCGGAAACACTTTGCCAACATTATCGATACTTCAACATATTTAAAAGCGCGTCTCTGTCTCTCTCGCGCTCTGCTCTTGGCTCCCTCTCTGTTTATCTGCAGTCTAGACAATTTGTGGCAAGTCAACAGGAGCCGCGTCGAGTGCAGCAGCAGCAGCAGTGGCAGTGGCAGCCACTCAATGCGTCAAAATGTGTTGTCAGTTGCAACTTAACCTTAAGTGCCGGGATCATGGCTATATATTCTACAACGTCTTGGCCCGACCCTGACGCTTTGTGTCTGCACAAAGTGCCTAGAAAGGGTACTGGTTAAGCTGGCTAGATACCCTGTTAGATGTGTGCCAACTTGCGGCAAGCTAGCTTGATTGGCACTCAAAGAGCTAGGGCTATAACTGATGCGCTTTAGCATACCCTGTAAATGTTGTGATGTATGCAAGTCTCTTATAATTGAAGTGCAACTGGACTGAAGGAAGTTAATCCTCAGAGGAGCTGAGAAAGAGATGAACATGTATGTGATGAGTCTGCAGATACCCTGTACAGTTGGCATGGCTATATATATCTTGGACTAACTGTGATGATTTAGAAATAGACAGACGCTGCACTGATAGACTAGCAAATACCCTGCATACTTAGCTTTGCAACAATCTCCTCTCCAATGCCTTGACATCTTGTTCAGGTGTTAACTGGGATGAGAACAAACGCCTAGTGGCATAAACATAATGTAGTCTTGTTTGATTGAATCTGATTGATTGAATACTCGACGAAGCTGCAAAATCTTGAATCTTGAACCACCTTTGAGCCACGCTCGCTTGATTGATATTTAAGCCTGTTTGGTTACGCGCTGATTGATGGCAGCTTATGAGTCGCTAAGCCATCTGCCCTGGCTGAATATTTACTTTGCCATGCGCATACTATTTACCGTTAGTTTACGCATGTCACATCCCGCACGCGTCCCACTAATCGCACGCAGTTTGCTTGTTTGGCCTGCGCAAATGTTTGCCTACGATTTGCATAAAGCAAAACCAATCCATTTAACGCTCAATTAATGTGCCCATAAAGGGTATATCTGTTGTGTACAAGCAGAGAGGGTAGAGCTGCCGTCTGGCTTTCAATTTGCTTTGGTCTTCCACGCGATCTATTAAAATATGCATTCTGAGCAAACGACGCACATAAATTTTGGCAATATTTTGCGTTATGTAAACTCGGTAAAATTTTCCACCACATTTACTAATTTGTAAGCGGCCGAAAAGCCGTTGGCATAGCCCGCATATTCAAGCTATGCGGCCGTCATGCATCATGTGAGTTTCTCGCTTGTTTTTGATTAAACGCGCTTAAAGCCAAAAATCTGACAACAGCAGCTGTTGTGCTTGTTCTCGGCCTGTATCTGCCGCTCTGATCGATAGCTAAGTGGCTCAAACAACAACAGCGACAAGTGGTGCGCGTGTGTGTGTGTGTGAGTGTGGCTCGTTTTTCCAGCCAGCCGCATCGTTAATTTGCTCAACATGAGCACGCAGCAAAATTTTCGATGCATAAACTTAAAATTAGCAAACACACACATATACACAGGCACACAGACAGAGACGCTCTGGTCATAAATTTCATGCCCGCTGATAAACAATAAATTAAGTTCAGCTTCAGCGTCAGCCTCAGCTACAGCCCAAAAAGCAGGACACGTATCGTCGCTGTTGCCATGTATTTCCCACGCATTTCCATGCCGCACGCACGCATACGTGCAAAATTCCAAAGCTAATTTTCGTTAGGTTTGCGCCTGGCCAGAGCTCAGTCCTTGGGTGAGTAGTGTAGAGGCCATGGGAGCCAAACGTTGGCCAAGGGAGCCAGGTTACAGCTAGCTTTGCGTCTGCTTTTAATACCCTGCACACATTAGCAATTGAGGTATATAGCTTCCACTGTAATTAGCACACGAATCAGTCCATCAATAGGTTTAGCCCTGATAAGAGAATCTGCAGCTGGTTAGAGTCAACTATTAAGCAATTTCCTTACTCGTGGCAGGCCAATCTCAATTTAATCAAGAGAGCATTATAACAGTTTCAACTTTTACAGGGTATCTCATAGTTAGGCTTATCCTTGGCATTAATTAGTAGACAACGCATGTTAATTGTATTTCTGCTAGACTTGGACACACAGCGATGCTAACAATGGCACTTTAATTATAAGTTGCCTCGACTGCAGCCATCAATCAATCAATCATACAGCAAGACTCTTGTCAGCAGACTTATGTATATTATTACACTAGGGACTGCACATAAAATTTCGATCTTAAACACAGAAATATAATCAATCAAGAGCCTTATAATAGGGTAGATGACATTCATCAATCAATCAATCAATCAGTCTGTCAATTCCAGTAGAGCCCTAGCTTCAGCTCTTCAACGTTAACCTTATTTTAATTGCTGATTAGAACTACGGTATCTATGGCAAAGACACAGCTCATCAATCAAAAACACACTTCATCAATCAATCAATCAGCCACATGGACTTTTTAACTCATTTCATATTTCACTTAAGATCTCATTTTTAATAACCAAGAGCAATAAGCTTATAAAGAGGCTCAACTACAACAATCAATCAATCAATCCATCAATCAGCCAATCAATCATTTTATCAATCTAGCTGCAGCTTCTTATATTTAACTGAAACTGTCAGTGCTGCTTCAAGAGAAAGCTTAGATCTTTTCTTTGATCAACACAACAACTATCTAGACTACCCTATAGCTTCACCTGCTGTCTACAGGGTATCTACTACTCTATGCTCCGTGTTAATTTGCGTGTTCTTTGCATGTGTTTTTGACACGTTTCCATTTACAGCAACTATTTCATAATCACGTCCATGGCCTTTCTTCTCTCTTTTCTTTTGGCTCTCCCAACGGATGTAGCTGTACTCAAGTTCTCTTATCGCATATCTCCGCCGTGGATATACTTAGTTTAACCTCCGGATATCAAACAGCAAATTAAATATGCAAATTTCTCTCTCGCGCTCTCTCTCTCTCTCTCTCTGGCTGTCTGCTAGTTGCCAAGCTCTCAAGTCGTGCTGCATATCTATAGAAATTGCTTTTCTTTTCCACACTTTACACGCGTTTCTTCCTCTTTATCTCTTTTGGGTTTTTCGTGTTGTTTTCTGAATTATCTACACTTTCTCGTTTTTTTTTCTGAATACTTTACGTATTGGCTAAGCTGGTTGGTGGGGCACGTACTTGAAATGTTGCGGGCGCACATTAAATTTAACTTTGTGTTCGAATTTTCAACAGTAAATCGTAAAATTTGTCATGCCAGCTACCAGCTACCAGCTACCAGCATCTCCCCTCCCGATAGCCACGCCCAAGCCCTCGATTCATACGCATGTGGTAAAAAGTTTTGCGTATGTTTTGCAGCTGCCTTTTTGCGCGTGTTGCCAAAAAGTTTTGCTTCTGTCTCCCTCAAATTTTGTTGCGTGCTTTTTGGCGGCGCGTGCGGAAAAGGAAATGTGCAACAGCAGTTGAAGAGCCAGCGGAGGGCGAAAAACAAAACAGAAAGACATAGCATACTTTTATGCGCTATACATTTCGACTCTGGCAACACGTTAGGCACATCGCTCCACAGCCGCTCCGATACTTTCGCCATTCGAGTTCAAAGTTCGATAAACTGGTTGGCTTCCTGTCTGCCCGCTGCCCGCTGCCTGCTGCCTGCTGCTTCTCATTCAATTATTCCTATTCCAGTTGGCTGCTTGCGCTCTGCACGCTGATTTCGAAACGAAAACGCTTTGATGTGCTACAACTTTTCTGAGACACTGTCTCTCAAACTGAAATCTCGCATTGATGAACTGATTTCAGCTTTACTTTCGTCCAGCCTATCTGGAGTCCAAGTTTGACTGCCAAAAAAAAGATATAGTTAAAGTGAAGCCGCAATAAAAAATGCTCTAAATTTGCTTTTGATATTGCTCACGAGGCATTTCGCATTCTTTTCCTTCTCTGTCTCCCTCACTCTCTCTATCTTTCTCTCTTCTCTATGAATTCGACGGGCAGCCATATTAATTTTCAATTAAATTTCGTTTCATATTGCTTCCGTGCTGCGGTTTGTTTGTTAATGCCACATTAAATACTAGCCTTGAGCTCAAAATGCCTTCGTATACACACGCACACACACACGCGCACACACACACACACACAACAATCGAATGGGCGCCTGTGTAAACAGCTAAAGAGTGAGGGAGAGAGACAAACCTGAGCTGTTATAAATAAATCCGCATTTACAACGAATCGTTAATAATCCATACTCAAATCTATATAAAGCAAAGGCATATACATATACTATATATATATACATATATATTCATATATCTACAATATGCTAAAGCTGTAGCCAATGTATATATAAAAAAGGGGACTATAATTGTTTGCTAAAGATTTTTGCGTTTTTCTGTTGTATTTTTATGAGCATTTTATTACTTTTCAGTTTTTTGTGCGTTGTGCACAACTCTCTTACACACACACACATGTCATCACACACACACACACACACTCACACATATGCTTGATTGTGTCGGCTTGTTTTTGCTTGCACACAATACGTCTGCACAATGAAAATGAAAATGAAAATAAATTTCCATTTGGCACAAGTTTTTTTTTATTTTATGCTACAACAATTTCACACTCTCTCTTTCTCTTTCCCCCTCTCTCTCTCTTTTTATAGGCTACAGCGCAGCTTTGGCTCCAACGCCACCAACAACAACAACAACCACAATTTCACCCACAAATCTTTTGCCCTATTTTGACTTTGATGTGCCACGTAACTTGACCGTCACAGTGGGCCAAACGGGCTTCCTGCATTGCCGTGTGGAGCGATTGGGCGATAAGGATGTAAGTATATATAATATATATGTATATAAATATATATGTGAAAATTTGAACTAATCTGATTTAACAAAAAGTTGGGAATGGCAGCTTAAGTTTAAGCTGAACAAGCTGATCTATAAGTTAAGTGATAATGATTCAGAGCAGCAGAGGAGAGAAGATAAGATAAGAGAAAAAAGAAGCGAAAAAATAGATAACAGATAACAGATAATAAGCCATAGATAATAGATGATACATGATAAATAATAGATAATAAATAGTTGATAAGATTTAATAGCTGACAGAGAATAGATAATCTATAATAGATAATATGTACTAAATAATAGATAATAGATACTAGATACTAGTAATAAGTGAAAGATAATATATAATATATGATAAATATTAGATAAGAGATACTTAATAATAACTAATAATTGATAATAAATAAAAGCTGATAGATAACAGATAATACAAAACATATAAGAGATAACAGACAATAGATGAAACATAATAGATAGAAGATAAGAAATACAAGACCATAGATGCTAGATAATGGATAACGAAAAATAAATGATATTTATTTGACAATACATGTTATATAATAGATATTAGATAACAGATAAATAGTGTAATAGATAATAGATAAGTTGAGCTACTCAAGTACAAAATCCCTCTTCGCACCGTAGTAAGCAGAGCTCGTGTTATATTTAGCTGCTCTTTCGAAGTGCGTCAAATTGAAGTTTAAGCTGAGCTGCTCTTGACAAGAAAAGTTGTTATTGTTTTTGTTATGCCATTAAAGTATTTCCGCCGTGCAAAGCAAATAGCTGAATGCCTAGTCAAGTGCCAGGCATAAAGTAATTCACGGAAATAGAAATGGAAATATGAACTACTTTGGCTACATAACAATTCCTTGGAGATTAGTGCTTATAAAAGCTTTGCCGCTTGATAACTTTTCTTTCTTTGTTTTTTTTTTTTTGGCTGTTCGGCTTTTGGCAGCTAAGACCTTCAAGAATATTCCAAGCAAACTACTTGACTTGACTTTGCCTTCAATTTTTCGACTTACAAAATAAATACACAAAAAGAAAAAAAAGCGTAAAGAAAAGAAATGAAATTGAAAGCAATGGGGATTTGAAGGAACGTTCAATCATTGGGCTTGATGTGGCGCAGTGATTGCCCAACAGCAACATTGATTGAAGGTCGCCGTGCTGTTAACCCTTTGCAAAATGTGTGCTGGACACGGCTGCCCAGGGCCAGTCTATGCCTAATATGTCAACATCAGCAGAGGCCCAGGCCCACGCAGCGAGACAGCTTTAGGCGGTCACGAAAAACGCAAATATGCCCAATGGTGGGCGGGACGGGGCGGGGCGTGTGCTGTTCGAACTGAAGTGGAAGGATTTATGCTAGCAACGCTGGCAACTGGAGCTGTATATTAAATGCCCAGGACTAGGCCAAATTACGGCTTGATTACTGAAGCTGCACTCGATGCGAAAAATGTTTCAGGCGACAGCCGGGCTAACGACTGCCTGCCAGGGCGTGAGTGAGGGAGACAGGTCGTGAGGTACTGTGCGTTAGCTAAGACGAAATGACTAATTTATGAGCCATCAATCACGTGACTGGCTATGCCATCACGCTGGCTGCCTGCCTGCCTGCCTGGCGCATGCAGGCCTCATGTCCTTCAGGACACGCCAACGCTATCAGCTTTAATTTGCACCAGCTCATGGCGGAACCGGAAGTTGTGCGCTGCGTGTAGGAAGCCAGCCAAGTGCAGACACACGGCTTAATCCAGAGACGCAGCGCCCTGCGGACAGTGAAACGAAGCACATAAAGCGGGTACTGCGACTCAGAGATACTCTCGAAGCATTGGTTGAAGTGACTGTTATTATATTTAAGCTAAGAGGGCTAAGGGATCCCGCCAATATAAATCTCCCAAATTCGTATGCCTGTTCTTTTATTGCTATTATCGTGCCATTATATATGTCCGGCGTATTCTTCAAGGCCAATCTCCTAACTTTTCTACATCTAAGTCTTATAGTTCTCGAGTTATGATCTTCATGAATGTTCAATTAAACCACTCAATATATAAAAAAACGTAGAATGCTTTTTGAAAAAGTCCACATCTCAAATTTAAGAATTTTACATTTTATAGTTCTCGAGTTATCTATGAAAGTATCAAATATATAAGATAAGCATAAGTATTTTGAAGTATGCAACATATACCCTCCCCATATATCTAATAAAAGTGAGATAATCTATACAAGTCTAAGCTTTAAATGGAGCTGCACAGCAAAATTTGAGTTCCTAACTCAAATAGTTCTCGAGCTATTTTTAAAAAACCAAAACACAATTTGATCAAAATTTTTTATTTTTAAAGATTTTAACTATATTATATAGGTAAACTTTTGGATGTCACATGCGTATCCGAAGAACCAATATACCCTCAAGCCATGCTTGATGTATCATCTCTGCGCATAGACAAGACGAAAAATAAAAGCTTAGCTCGTTTAAGACAAGTTGGGTTCTGTTCAGTTCATTAAAAGCATTGAAAGTACATTAAATAAATGGCAGGCAAACATTCGAGAGCCAGCCCGAAGCCTTGCCCTTGAAGCCTTAATTACAAACTGTCCACTGGGCATTACAGACTACTTAGTTGCTTGCCTTCTCCTCTATCAACGGTTGCTGTAGTTGCTGCTGCTGTGGCTGTGGCTGCGGCTGTGGCTGTTGTTGTTGTGGTTGCTCCTTGTCATTTGGTGTGCCGGCGCTTGCGTCAGCATCAGCGCCATAGCTGCACTTGGGATTGAGATTTGAACTGGGGCTTGGATTTGAGTTTGAGCCAGCGCTGATCATGGCCAAGCCGATGGCCCCTTCAGTGCACGTTGTTGGCTGCTCTAGCTTGGCCGTAGCTATGCCTGCCCCTGGCGGAGGCTCCACAGTGATGATGGGCAAGACTCTTGGCAGTGAGGAGGCACTCGATGAGGGCGTGCCAAATCGCGGCTGAGAGGAACGTTGCTGCACATCCAGTTGATCGTGATGCGTGAACATTGAAGCTGTCGTCGAAGCTGTGTCTATGGTCTGCTGTTGGGATTGTGCGCGATTCGGATTCGGAAAGGGTCGTCGATTCTCCAAGATGAGCTTAATATCACGCGCCGACTGCCACCAGCTGAGGGCCAGAGTTCAATTAAGTGCAAAAGACTACTCAAAGCACAGCCTTTGCTTACCGATACCAAGGCGTCAGCTGGGACTTGATTAACATATAGATATTTGCAAAATAAACTGTAATCTGTGAGGCGTTGAGTTAAGGAGTGCACGAGATAGATAAGCCTTATACACACCGTCATAAACAAGAAGAACAACATCCAGGACTTGGTCCACAGCTTGCTCAGGCCCCAGGATTGTGTGTGCATTGCATAATACTGTATGCCCACCAGCAAGGTGCCAATAATGCCGAATGCAACCAACGTCAGCAGCGAGAACATTTGGCAATCCTCCTGCAAGGCGCGCCGGCTCATAGCACGCGAGTACCACAAGCGCAGCGATTGGAGGCACGTGTAACTACAACGGAAATGGCAATTGGATGAGGTCGGCAAGGGCACCAAACAGGATGCAACAAGCGTGAAACTAGTCGGATGAGCTAGACTTCCGAGTTGACTTAAAGCTTCAAGTTTCTGCTAAGACTAAAAGCTACAAACTCTATGGAGCATCAAAGTTGATGTTCAAGAGTTATCTAGAAACTAAAATGCGGGCTTATGTTTAGTTTACCAAGACCTTTCCTCAAAATTATAATTCGAAGCCTAGCACAGTTGTTGGGCTATGAGTTATGATTAAAATATACTGTTTCAGGGTTAGGACATCTAAAAAATGAAATTATGCTTAGTTGTGTCTAACTTAAAAGCATTTATATACCAATTTTAATAGCTCTAACTTTTATAGTTCTCGACTTAGAATCAATCCCTTTTCCTATATCGACTCTGCTGCACCACAATGTTGCAGTTCGATAATTAATATATGAAAAGTAAGAGGAAACTATTTAAGATTTTTCTGGATAAAGTGACCAGCAACGAGTAACGACTCTATCGACTTTTCGCTAGGCAAAATCTTCTTCCTACTACCAGACATACTAACTCCAACAATATGCCCTCTGTTGCTATACATTCTCAACTGGTTCTCGGTATCATACAAAGGCGTCTCAACTGTGGACCAATTAGCCAGCCCAAAGCATTCACTGATTAAAAAGTGCCAAAGCCAAAGACCCGAGCCCGGCCTGGCCCAAGCCCGAGAGCTGCAGCAAGCGCCGCAACCTCTAACCAAGTGGCTGGCTGCTGATGAAGTTGAGTGTCAAGTGGCTGCAGCCGGTGGAGTTTCTGCCAACGCTTTTGAGTTGCTGCCACTTGGCTGGGGCAACCTGGATCAGGCCTTTATTGCACTTACCGTAGCGTCTGTTCCGTGTTGTAATGAAACTGGCACAGTTCGCAGATTGTGCAGCGCGAAGTGCTAATCCAACGCTCCAGGCAATGCACGTGCACATATGTCAACGAGCCCTTGCACAAACAGGGCGACACCAGCCTGCAAAGAGACAGAGATGGGAAACAGTTAACAATAGCAAAAGGCGTGGGATTAACTATGCGGACAGATGAGCAAACAGCATCCGGCGTAAACAGCATACATATGTCGCGACTCGCGCTACCCGCTGCGACTGCGACTGCGACTGCTTTTTAATAACTTGAATAAATAATAATATTTGCGCGCAAATACACAGATCAACTATGAATATATAAATAAATTTATATATATATATATTTATATAGACACATATCTGTGTAAGTGTTATGGCCATTACGCTAATTTTATTAAAATGTCATGCAATTAATTTTACGCATTTTGCGGTTGCACGCGCAATTCACAAAATACCCTGTAATGCCATGTAAGTTGGCAAGGGGTATATAGCACTGTAAAGCATTTAATTTGTAGTTGGAATTGTGAAAACTTTTTTTATGTGTTTTGTAGCAGAATTGTTATTAAAGAACTTTCATTTCGTTAGGCCTAAGCCTAAACTTGAGGAAAATTATTTGTACAAAAATTAAGTCTAGCCACGTTTTAAATTCTTAAAAATATAAAAATAAATTAAATAATAAAAAATATAAAAATTAATGAAACTATAAAAGGAGCTAGAGTTTGAATTTTTTATGCCAGCCAGATTTATAAATCTCATAAGAAATTCTAGTTTTATATCTTCTGATTATATAAGGTTTGGATTATAGAATGTATAACATCAATTTATGAGTAGTTTTGAAATAAATTGTTTAGTTATATTGACTTCTATATATAGAACTCAAAGACACCTCAAAGCTTCAGGTCTCTCTTTAAGCTTGACTTAGAAAATTAACAAAAGTCTTCTTTTAAGACCTTTCACATATAATTTCTATGCCCATTACAGGTCATAGCTTAGTCGCACACAGCCAGCAGCTGCGCCACTTAGCATAATTCATGGCCATTAGATGTGCTTATAGATGTTAAATAGACAACGATAGATTTATGATGCGACTCACTGTTCGGGATTATCCGCATTGTGGCAAATGCGACAGACGAGCGAACCAATCGATGGCATGGAATCGCTCGAGTTGGATGCCTCGCAGTCCAGATTCAGATTATTGCATTGTGTTCCACTGTCCGCACAGCGTCGCAGCATGGGTATGGCCAGGTCGCTGCCAGCCGCTCTGACCGCGGCGCACGTGGAGGTGTTGGCCGCAGCCAGAGCCGCCTCAGTCTTGGCCAGCGATTGGCTAAAGCTCTCCATGTTCGACGAGAGTATCTGGAATTGCACATTCGGCTTGAGGCCCAGCGTAATGGAGCAGCCAGCTTGTTCACCCGCCGTCTCCTTATCGACTTGTTTTACCTGGCTTGCGGCTGGCTGCCTGGAGCTAATGCAAGTCTCGACAATAATCATTGAAGGTGGCGTCTCATCGGCGCTGCTATTCGACACAAGCTCCTCAATATCCAGCTGCAGTGCTGTCTCCGGCTTCAGCGAATTCTGCTCGACGACACCAGCAGACGCATCTGTAAAGCAAATCCAACGAGAATATATTTCTCTATATGGTTTTTTTTTGGGAGTTTCGCTAACCAAATCTTTCGCTCTCCATTGTTTCTACTTGTGCATTAAATCTTGAGTACGAATAAATGAATTTCATCAAAGTTTAATGTGAACGCCGGGTCCGCTTTAATTGTTACTTGTGGTATAAAATAACCAAAATTTTAACACATTCCGCTTGTAAAAAAAATACTCTGATCGATTGTTGTATTATTATGTGCTGTAAACTCAATTACGTTTCGTATATAATGCAACGACTGCTTGATTCAATAGAAACGTCTAATTTATATAACTTTTCTGATGCCCTCTGGTGTCAGTGAAATTTTATGCTTTTCAGTCGTATTACAACTTTCAGTGTGTTATTTTAAGCTGCTTGTGTTCAATTTTAGTGTTGTAAAATGTTTCAAAGGCGGCTCTAGCTGTGTTGGTATTGGCAAATTTCTTTGAGAGTTGACTCCTAAACGTTTTCTCTTCATATTCCACATTCACAACAGATACTTCCACCTTTGGGTATATCCATTGAGTGCTTTACAGCAACCAGTGTTGTAAAACACCATTTAAATAGCTTAGTGTCCCAGCACATATTCAATTTCAGTGCTGCAAAATGGGTTTTCATATACCTTTTCCACACCTATTCCCTATTTCCAATACAAATTCAAACATTTTGGCCTGAAATCAGTGTTGTAAAACGCCATCTAGAAAGCTTGTCTAGCACAAGTGCTGCGCAGCTCGAAACCCTCACTCCAGCCGCCAAACTACTTTACACTTTTTAGTTTCGCAGCGTTTTTGATCAGCAATTAGTTAGTTTGTGAGTTAGAACAAACAGCACTAAAGCGAGGGAGGCGGGCCGAGGAAAAAAACCAAGGGAGAAAACAAACATTAATTGTAATTGACAGAGTGGAACCGCGCGCTGTCACCCACAGCTACTGCCCATAAACTCAAATTGAAAGTGTAACAGTTACGGCAAATAACTTTGTCGCCGCTTGGCTCGAAAAAACTACCCCAGCCCAGCCCCCAAACTCGATACACAGTGCGCCCAACACCTTCGACTCCTGCTATCGTATCGAGCCCTGTGCTATTTCTGGCCCGGACTATGCACTCGAAAGTCTCGGGTAATTTATGCCCGCGCTGTTAGTTCGTTAGGCTCCTCTGCAGCTGGCTGGCTCCCTGTCTCCCTGCCTCCCTCTCTCTCTCTCTCTCTCTCTCTGTCTGCGTGGGTGTAAGAGTAACTCCTGTCTGCGTGTGTCATTACCATACCAAAACTGCTGCTTCACAATTTTTTACTCCCTTTTTCCCGCCGTGTGCGTCAGTTTGTATATTCATATTTTTTTTGCTCTGTCTCCCTCTGTTTGGGCGCCGGAAGCTGCTTGAATCCGCTTGTTCAAACTTGACTTCACAGGATTCAGTTCGTGGGTTTCGTTGATTTATTACGGCGGACGCAAAGCCAACGCAAAACATTCTCATAAGCGCGTTCCGTTCAACAACATGAGAGGCACCCGCAATTTGGTCATGTAGCATCAACAATAACAACAACAACAAGACTCTAATAAAAAACAAGGCCAAGACCTATCAAGCAGCTAGCGAATATTGAATGCTCTTACAGACAGCGCGAAGTATCTGTAGAAGATGTATCTCTGAGAAGTCAACAGGTGTATGCAGGTTCGAATATTAGCATTGGGTTTGCTTACTGCTATTCGAATTATCAATGCATTCTATCTGCAACAGTCGATAGAAGATGGCTCTAAATATATTCGATATATAAATCAGAACTTAGCTAATCGAATTTATCGATTGGTGCAATAGGAATCTAGCTATGAACTTAATCGCAGTTAAATCTTAATGAATCTAAGGCCAATCGATAATCGATATTTGTTTCATACACGCATTACATCGATGTTTTTTGCGTTAATAAATATAAATATATTGATATATATATAAAATGTAAGACTGGAATATTAAAAACAATTTATAGATATCGATAAGCGATAAACGAAACGTAGCAGCTACATATAAGGAAATATACTCAGAGCTTATCACAAAAACAGTTCAATTGATTTATATAAAATCGATAAGCTTTAAATATTATATGTGGATAATAAGGGTAAGAACACAATAGATTTTAAATTTATATAATGAGTATATAATACACAATATATATCCTGCTGGCAACAAAGAGTCTATCGATGGCAAAAGATTATCGATTTCTCTACAATCGATAAAAGATATATTCAGACAATGGCATGAAATAATGCAATACCTTCTTTTGATAGCAGCCCAATCAATATACCCCGTCGACAGCGCATCCACAAAAAAAGGGCAATTTCTATGTCTATATCAAAGAACAAAAGTTTTTAGTCGGCGAACCCTTTTTAATGCCATCGCCGTTTGGCGCTTGTTTCTGACGCGTTGTCCCAAAAATCGGTTAACAACTTTGTTTACAAAACAATTCGAACCGAAGTCAAAAAGTGGAAAGTGGAAAGCGGAAAGTGAAAAGTTGAGATCTTTTTTATGCGTGTTCATGAACCGAAAAAGCGAGTATATTGGTTTTGTGCAATCTTATCTCCCTCTGTCCGTTCATCTGACTGATATTGAATACGCCTTCGAGTACGTGCCAAGCACTCAACTTCTATATCTTTCACTGTTTCAGAGTTGAAGTCAACAAGTTTTTTAGTTGATTCACTGCTGACCCACTCCACAGTTAGGTCTGTATCTTGCATGGTGCGAGTATAATGCAGTCGTGCACTCCCACCACTTGCGCTCGTATTGCCAATTGCAAATTGCGCAATGCACTTAAATGAATCGATGATGAGCATTTCATTTAGTTGTAGGCAAAAGTTCATTAGTTCATATTTTTTATTTCTCTGGCAATTTGTAAATGGGTTGAAAAGAAAGAAGAAGTCAGCACAAATTTAATGAAATTTTCACACCATTTCCGGCGTGGACAAAGCCAATACAAACACACACACACACACACATAGAGTCGCACACCAACTGCAACTGTGTAGCAGCGCTTGAAGTTATCCCGAGTGCTGGCTAAAATTCCAAAGTCTAAAGTCTGCGCCTTTGGTTAGAGACGCAGAAAATGCGTCAGCAAAGTTTTTAATGTATTTTCGCCAAGTTTGCGCACACACACACACACATAGAGCTATACGGCAGAAAATTCCTTCATTTGGCAATGACAAAAACAAAAACAGAGAGAGAGGGCGAGGCAGCTGTAAGCCCCCTAAAAAAAAAAGAAAAAAAGAAAGACAGAAAGTAGAACAGCAGCAGAGCCGAGGCAAAAGTTTTGCTCTAGCACACAAAGTGTTAAATAATATAAAACTATGCTTGTGGTATTTATTTAAACCTAAAGACATTACGAAAATTATACCCCAAGCACAAAGTTTTCGCCAGTAGAGCTGCCCAGTCTGAACCGCCCTGCCCTGCCCTGCCCTGCCCTGCCGGCTGCCAGTCCCAGAAGACAAGTCGCCGCGTAACACGGCATCCAGTTTTCGTTGTAGCCGCAGCAACCTGTGGCAAGCGTCCCTCAGCGACGGCGAATTGAACCAACAAACAAATATATATATATCTCGCTCTATATATGTATACACCTACATAAATATGTATCTAGTTGAGCTGCTCGCTAAAAAGCTTTGCTGCAAACTTGTTAAACTTTTCACTTTTGCTCGGAAATTAAATATTTACGGATTTGGTTACAACATTTTGTATTCCGTGTTAACAAAACGTGACTACAGCAGACAGCGAAGCTTAAGCACGTTAATATCAGCTGCAAATTAGTTATATTCTAAATGTTCTTTAATATAATTTAAATCAATTTCAATTTGTTTTCCATATGTGAGAAGTTCTCAATAAATATATCAGTTAAATAATAATGGGCTTGATAACAGCTGAATCGTAGATATATCATATATCAGCATTCAATTTTATATTGTTTTGATCTTTTAGCTGTATATCTTGCAAATTACCTATATGCATATATTTTCTATATTTCTTTGCTCTCTCTCTCTCTCATTTACAATATTCAATTTTCTGCCATTTACTGACAGCCTAAGCATGGCCTAAGGCTTCTACACTTTTACCTAATGAATTAAGCTAAGAAATGTTTGAACAAGTGTTGCATACAGCTTAGTTTGGATTACTCACGACAGGCTAATAGCAGCTACAAAGTTCTTGTCTAAATTGTAAAAGCGAATACAGGAGAGAAAGAGAGAGCGAGATGGAATGCTATGGAATATACCACTGCCTCTACATTAGTAACTCAGGCAACTGACAAATAGTTACCTCAAGTTGAGTTACATTTGCGTTTATCTATCTGAATTGCTGCTCAGCTTTTATAGATGACTGCAACTATGCATAACATACTGAGACCAATACAATTATCACGTGTAATTTAACAAATCAAACACATATATTTGTACTTATCTAACACAGTAAGATTAACTGCATGAAAGAAGCACAAGCAGAGGAGGCGGGGCAGAACAGGATGATCAGGATGACAAGCTGAGTCGATCTTGTCATGGTCATCTGCTCATCTGTCCTTCCGTCCGTCTGTCCATCTGATAGATGTCTATAAATATACATATATGTATGTATATATATATGAACATCATGATCAGTAGCTGTTTATATAGTTGCATATATTTCCCTGTAAAATAAGTAAAAAAGTAGTAAATGTGTTCAACAGCAGAAAGAGATTCACATATATATGAAGTATATATATATAAATATGAATTATACATGTATAGCATATATATATATCCGATCAGTATAACAAGTTGTGTGTCCGTGCCTTCGTCTTTCCTGCTGCTTCCAATCGACTTGTGTAAATTCTCACTCAGAAAGTGCTCAAGTGCTCTGCTGGCGTTGCCTTCTGAGTGACTTTTGGGTATAAAAGGGCGCAGCAGCGGCTGTGGCGATCAGTCGAGTTCGGGACCTGGACGAGGTCAGTCGCAGTGCAGTTCAGTGCAAGCGGTGAATAAATTTAAGTTTTTGTTTTTTTTTTTTTGTAAAATTGTTTAAATTTAAGTAATTTGTATTTATTTTATAAATATTGTATTTGTTTAAATAAATATATTTTTGTTTAATAAATATTTTATATATATAAATATTATATATTTAAGTTTTGCTTGTTTTTGATTATTGTTTATTTGTTAAATAAATATTTAATTGTTTAAATGTTAAAAATATATAATTTTTAGTATTGTTGTAATTATTAATAAGCACTAATTGTTATTTTAATAATGAAGTTCGTCGTAATGTTCATTAGCGATAATGATCATTCAGCTTAATAATTATTTATATTCATGATTATTACTGGTAATTATCATTAACGATAATGATCATTAGCAATACGATTTTTTCATGATCTTTTTGTAATGCTAATTAAGTTACGTTGCAGACTGATTTGTTCTCTTTAAAATTGTTAATTACTAAACTTACGATTTTTATATCATAAAATGAATAATATTTAAGAGCATTTTATTTTATTTGCCTCCTTGTTATGTAGTTAAGTTAATATTCCAAATTGTGCTTAGTATTTGAGGCAAGCAGAGAATCTGTTCTCTTAATTTTAGTTTTAAGAACATTACAAAAACATGTATTAATATTTATATTTAAAAAATATTTGATAACTAGAGTGTATAAATACATTATAAATAAATCTATTTTATATATTAAATTACAATATTGATAACATTGACAAGTGTTCGCTAAATACTCTATTTCTGAGTATTTACTTTCTTTAAATGTATAAAAATGTCTAAAATAAATTTAAAAAAAAATACAAAATAATATAAATTTAAGACCATAAATATATTAATATTTATACCTATATTAACTATATACGCATATATAATTCTGATTATAACTATATTTAAGGCCCTTCAAGAATTATTTATATATTTGCTAGAGCTGATGCCAGTTGTGTATTGTGTGGTGTATTAATGTTGGTTGTTATTTCATTTATTTTACGCTATGTAAAATATTAAATACCTCAGCTAGGACTGGGTTCAGGGTTTGTCTAGACTAGAGCTTTCTTACTTGTTATTTTCTGTTTTTATGGAGTAAGTCCAACTTCTACTTGATCTTCTCTTGATAAGGTTCTTCGTGCACTTCCTCGCTGTCATTCAGCTATTCCCGTATATAGAAAATATAAATTTTCCAAATCTCTTTCTAATCTCGTTTTGATGCACTTCCACTTCCACTGCTTTCCACGACTTTATAGTTCGTAATTCTCTAGCAGCTCTATTTCTTTTTATAGATATTGCTCAACTTGGGCAATAACCAGTCGATTCCCTGGTGTTCTCTCTATCTCTCACTAGCTATCTACCTCTTTCTATCTCCATCTCTATTAAAAATCCTAACCTCGCACCGTAAACGGTTGTAAAAGGTTTAGTTTGAAGTCCATTGCGAAGCTTTGGCAAAGCTTTGCTTTTCCGTTTGTTCTTTATCAGCTTTATATTGTGTAGGCGTGTTTTATATATATATATTTGTATATATATAGAAGTAAATATATATAGATTGCGAATGCTCAATGCATTGGCCAGTGGCAATGCAGAATAGAATAGCAATTCGCAGTTGGAGTCGAGTCTATGATGGAAAGCATAAAAATTGGCGCATAAAACTTTTACAAGCAAATGAATTTTATTTTTACGTATTACGTGACCGTTGCCGTTTGGCCAGCTTTTTTCATGGCTTTGCCGTTTGGCTTTGCTTGTGTGCGAATGAATTTATTAGACTCGCAAAAGACCCGGATCAAAAACCAGAGGCCAAAAGGATTTGTGACGCTCGCATTTCGATAGTTTCGCACTCACTTGCAGCCTTTAGCGAATAGCTGACGACATAATATTTATGTAGTAATAACTGAAGAAGTTTTACAGTTATACACATCTATTTATAGACATATATTTAATACTTACTGTTGACAGTCGCAAATATTCAAAACTTTAATTGAGCGCGCAGCTTTCTGAATATACATTCTACTTGGCATTGCAAAACTTTTTGGCCGACGTAATTAAAATTGAGCATCTCGACAAGCACAACAAAAACAACAACAATGGCGCAGAAGAACAAAACTAAGGTCATTAAATAAATTGGAAACAATGTGCCAAAAGGGCACAAAGGTCGAGCACAACAAAGCCAGAAAAAAATAAGAAAACCGAGCAGAAATCTCAGCAGCGAAACACAAAACCAGTTCTAATGGTTACCCCAAAGTGAGGGGCGCGGGCGGTAGCACAGCGGCAAAGGGTCGAGCAAGGCAATCAAATGAAAATGTAATTCAAGCTCTAATAAAAATTGGCCAAATAGAGGCCAGCACAACAATGGACAGGCCACGCCTGCGTCTATATCTCTGCGTTAAAAGGCATTTTGAAACAATTCCGAGACACATTCGGACTGCAAAATGTCGCCAGCTTAAAGACTTTGCAATTGCCTGAGTAATTTATGTAGCTTCAGCTATAAAATTGTAGCTTCTTTGAGCATCGATAAGAGCTGCTATTCATTCTGGAACGCTACTTCCCATCGCTTTTTTAGACTGTCAATGTTGCGTATACGCAACCCTTTTCACATACACATGAATATTACGTATACGTATGGCGGGACTAGTTTGACTTAATACTTGTTTTTTTTTAATACTGCGAAGTGGTTTATATAAAGTAAGAGCCTTTGCAGGACATTGAAGAATATATATGATATTGTTGATTATTAAAAATTTGGTATTTCTGTAGAAGAATTTATTCGTGTATCTTTGGATGCCTAGCCACATCTATGACAACTGAGAAGTTGTCAGTTTATGAAAATATTGTAAAACAAAATTAATTTTAATTAGCTTAACTATACTAGATAGCTCTCTGAATTAGAACAACTATTTTATATGCTTATATTATATAGTATATTATTTATAAGGAATCATAACCAAATGGGTTAGAGTTGATATAATGGTAATTACGACAGTTTTTTCAGGATAATTCATAACATCTTCATCATAGTTTGCAGAATAGTGACATCAACGAAACCTAATTAAAAATTAAATTTCTCAACCTTTGCTACTCAACCTCTTAACTCATCTCCAAAGCCATATCAAGTTGGAGCAGTATATTAAGTGGGTTTTACAGCATAAATGGGTTCAATCGGTTGCCTGAAAACTGACTTCTAAATTCGATTATCCTAAAGACCCATATACTAAGAAGTGTTTCAATAGAAAACACGCATCAAAGCTCTTTAAACAACTTACCTTTGTAGTTTCTTTTTGTAGACATGAGTTTAGGTTTCTCCAATAGAAAACAAATCCCTTTAAGGCTCCACTCGTTGCCAACACATTAGCAATAATAAAAGTAGAGCAAATTCAAATTCAACAAATTTGCTCTTAAGGGGCATTAAGTCTTCTTTCATTTAAAGTCAACTTCACTTGGCTTGTTCTTTGCTGGTATTTGCCGTTGATTAAATGCGGCAAAAACAAAAGCAAAATGCTAAAGATTAACAAACAGCAGCAGCAGCAGCAGCAGCAAACCCCGAAAAGAAGTGCCAAAAGCAGCTTCGCCTTCAACCCGTAAAAAATATAAAACAAAGAATAAAAGCAGCAAAAAAGTAAACTTTGCGCTTTGTTGCTGTGGCAAGTGGCAACTGGCAAGTGTGGAAAGTGTGGCAAGTGTGGAAAGTGTGGCAACTGTGGCAGTGTGGCAGTGTGGCAGTGGATACAAGAGCGCACACAAAGCGCTGTTAAACGCACTTGGGCGAAACTTTTAAGTGCGGAATTTGTAATTTTTAAAACTTGGCAGACGCCAAGTGAACAACAAGTCTTTATCTCTACCTGCTGCCATCTTCTGCTGCCTGCCTGCTGCTGTTTCTCATTTTTGTCGTTTCTCACTTTTCCGCTTCTGATTCTGTTACAGGTCTCGTGGATACGCAAACGTGATCTGCATATACTCACAGCAGGTGGCACTACCTACACCTCCGATCAGCGTTTTCAGGTGAGTCCCTTTGGCCCTAAGACTAGATAATTTCTTCATCGAATTTAATGTTTAGGTACTGCGGCCCGACAACTCAGCCAATTGGACGCTGCAAATCAAGTATCCGCAGCCGCGCGATTCGGGCGTCTACGAGTGCCAAATCAACACCGAGCCCAAAATGTCTCTCTCCTATACCTTCAACGTTGTGGGTGAGTATGAAAAAAGGGGCGTGTTCTGGGCTAAGAGCAACTGAGCAGGCTAATACTCCAGCTGCAATTCGATAGCTTAACCAGGTGACAGCCAGTTGAAGGCAGTTCACAGGCAATTTCAACTTTGAAATACCCCAAACTGAGCAGAAAACTTTAAGCTGAAGGAGGCATAGTTTAAATGTGTTATAGAAGACGTGATTAATGCAGTTAAAAGAAATTTTTGTTATGAAAAGAATAAGAGTGTGGGAGGAGGTTTGAGTTAAATATATAGCAAAGCGTAGATATGTATATTATAAAGTGTTTATTTTAAAGCTAGACAAATTGAAATCGCATTAAAGTAAAGAAATATATTTTTCATATCAATGAAATAGGCTTTGCAGGATAGAAATATTTATGACATTAATGCTTAATGCTTAAAAAGTAATGGTTTAATTTTATAATTCCACAAATATTTCCTGAATCTTAGCTATTTATATTACTGTGCTGGAACAAACATCCGATGGATGCATTTCCTTTATCATGTAAGAACTAGTTTCTTGTGTCTCGTTGGTTGGCTGCTGGTAATATAATATAGAAACAATACAAAATTGTGGAGCCTTGCACAATATTCCATTTGCTCAATTCAACTTTCGACTCCTACAAGAGCACTTAACTAACTAAAACATATATTAGCATCAATAAACCCGCTCTACACCCATTGCAACAACAGGGCAATAGCTAATTAATTTACCAGATTTATAACGCCCATGCGAGCATGCTTAGGCTCTGCTGGAGTACCTTTAGTAAGCCCACAAATTTGTACACTCTGCGCACAGATCGGGCCTTCGGCTAATATTATGTGAACGAGCTGCGCAAATGAGCGAAATTTCGTGTGACCCAAGAGCCACGACCCACGACCCACGACCCAAGACCGGAAATATCGACATGTTGTAAATGCGTAGCTGGCTGCTAATAGCCAATGCATAGAGCATACATGGAACTGTACCCTTTTTGCCTTGGCAATTATCATAACTCTCTGGGCCCAAAGGTCAACCACATTCAAATAGCCAAATTCACTTCAGCTAACAGCATTGGCCGCCCTCTAACCAAAAAATGCAAAAGCCTAGCTCACATTTTACATTTCACATTTCACATTTTGGAAGGCTGTTGCAAAAATTGGTCACAAAACCACTGAAGTGCTTACTTTTATGAGACACTGTATGTGTGTGTGTGTGTTGCTGTGTGTGTGTGACAAGAGTTTCTGAGTTTGTGCTGGCTGCCTAAGTCGCATGTTTGCCAGCTGCATGCAGCTTTCATGAGCTTAAGGAAGTCATACAATATGCATGTTATTTACACATGTGTGTGGCTGCCTATGTGTGTGTGTGTGTGAGGGCGAGCGTTCGTGTGTGTGCGGAAGTATGTGCTGTAGCTCACTGTGCCAGGCAGTCAGCCGAAGTGCCTTGTATGATTATAAAATAGCAAATTCGATTATGCGAAAATTGCCTTGCTGTGTGCCTGTTGGGCTGCGTATACCCTGTAATTTTTGAAACAGGAATTATAATGTGTAAAATTACGTATAGGAAGCTTCAGCTATAAGAGTTTATATGCTATAGTCTATAAAGTCGATATAGTCTTCTATTGTTCCTTATGCATGAAATTTATTGCATGATTCCTTTGTCTGTTTAGAGCTAGAGTTAAAAGAGCCTCTGTACCATAGTCTATTGGAAGACTTGCAGTCTTAGCTTAAGCTACAGGGTACCTCTTAGTCCAACACTCTCGCATATTTGCCCAAAAGATTGCAGCTGAACACGGAGTTAAAATTTAGATGTATATTTGCCGCCTGTGCACGCATGAGTTTGCTTTTGTTTTGCTTGGCAACCAAACGCCTCTAATTAGTTTAACTTAACGCCCGAAAAGGCGTTGGCTATACACACAGATACAGCCACACCCACCCCGCACACACCCACCCCCGTGTTACCTTCAGCTGTAGTCAGCAATTTTTGAAACTAATTGAAAAATGTTCGCTCATATCTCTAGGTACGCAGCAGAAGAACTGCTTACTAATATATATACAACTTTTTATCTGTGGGCTATAACTTAGGAGAGGAGCATTGGCAGGGAGAGGGCTGAGGCGGGTGCAGTTTGTTGGGCTGCTTATGAATTTTTCGTTCAGTGCATTTTTATCGTATATCGCATTAGCAATGCATTTTTGTTAAAACTTTTTGGTGCGGAAGAATGCGTTCAATGAGATTATTTGATTTCTGAACTATGTGTATATATATACACATGTACATGTATATATATATATACATATGCATGCATGTATGCGCGCGTGTGTGTGTGTGTAGGTAGCTGTTGCTGTTAGAGCAAACTCATCTGGGCCTGGCCACATGGCCAAACGACTTTGTTTCAACATAAATGCTTTGGTCAGCTTGAATGTTATGAATGTTTTAGTACGCATACTCACACTCACACTCGCGCACTCACACACACATTCTAGAAAAGCAAGTTAACACGTATATTTGTGGGTGAAGAGGACAACAACTTGACAGACTGACATAGCAACCGTCAAGTCAGACAAACACATCTCAACACAATGGTCATAAATATTACATTTGCGGAAATGCAAATGACTGCCAAACGTCCTGCATAAGCCACGCCCGCACTAGTGCACGCCCACTATTTCCCCAACCACTCCTCAACCAAAAAAAGAATAAAAATAGAAATATAAAAAGCAAAAAAAAGCGAAACCAAAAACAAACTCCACGCATGCCTTAGTAGAACTCATGTTCATACTCATTTGAATGGCCAAAAAGAAAATGTGCATATAAAATATTCGACATGCCACTCACGTGGAAAGCTGGAAGCCAAAATGCTGTCACAGTGGTGCAAGAGTGATTTATTTGTGGCCCAAAAGCCAGCGTGAAGCAGCAAGCAAATAAACCCTGAAAATGAAAACACAAAATTTCAAAATCTTTAAGAAAAATTTAATAAATGATAAAAAATAGAAACATAAATAATATCCGAAAATATACTTAAAATACTAAAAAATAAATAAATTATATTAAATATTTTACATCACATATATTAAATAAAAAGTAATTGAATATTTAATAAAAAAAGAGTTAAAATTGTTAACAACTTAAAAATTTAATAAATGATAGGAAAAAATAAGACTAGCTCTTGGTAAATATTTAAATAAAAATAATTTATATTAATCATTTGCTTTTGGCTTTTAAAGCAATTGACGCATATTTGCCTCACTGTGCAGCAGCTATTGTCGCACAGTGTACGTTTAAGCAACCAGCTTAACGAATTTAAATGATAGTTGTATTGAGAAAGCTCGACAGGTTAAACTAGGTATAATTTCAGTTTCAAATTTAAAAGTTCTCCAAGTGAGTTGGCTAGTTGCAGTGTAAAGAGTCAAAGAAGTTCTGACTTTTTATGATAGGACTAAGGACACTTTATGACTTATGCTTAGAATTTCACTACTGCACAAAAACTTATATTATTTTAATATATTATAAAATAATATTATTTATAATTTATTATAAATTATTTGGATATTTAAATATATTTTTCTACGCTTTGGCAGATGTAGATGCATTGAACTTGCTCAAGACTAGCTAAGTCAAACCAATTTTAAATATTTATTGTTCGCAAAAATAGTAGTTCTATGAAAGCCTTAAGCAGAGCGCTCAGCTTAGTGGTGTTACGTACGCTGATAATGTATCCGTCAGTATGTAAATTATATATTTACGATCATTTTTCTAGCCTGTCTTCCACTGTAGCTGAGCTGCTGCCATTGTCGTTGCATGCATCTGATGTCAGTGGGTTTTATTATGCGCTTATGCAAATAAAAATTTCGCACTAAAAATTCCATAAATTTGTTTTTCATACGCCGCCCCTGGCCCTTGCATAGCCGCGACCGCCGCGCTTTCTTTCTATCTCTAGCGCAAATTCCATTACAGCTAAGAGAAAAGGAAGAAGAAGGAAACTTGGACGCAGCGCCATAAACATCAGTCAAGATACTCGAACCCGCTGCTGTTGCAATACATTAGACATTTTAATGCAGAAGCAGGCGCTTCAATTGCTTAAATTACCAAGTTTATTGCCAAGTCTCGACAAGGTGTCAAACTATGCAGGAAGTAAAGTCGACTCCCTAAAAAAGGCGACGTTGTGTCGCCTTCGTAGATTTTAATTTGGAATTTAAGGCCAAATTACCAAGCTGCCTCCTGATAAAGAAGCCAAATTGTAAATTGTAAATGAAATTATGTACTTTGTGTGTGCGTCAAAACACAACCAGCACAAGCACAACAAAAAAGGCAAAAGGTGTTGTTGATGCCGCTAAAAAATTTGTTTACCAGCGCGCAAGTAATCAAGCGTAACTATACACAGCAGAAAAAAAGAATGAAAGTAGGAAGTGAGTGAGTGAGCGCTGAGCACGAAATACAGACTGAATATCTTAAGCAAGTTAGAATGTTGTAGAACGGCTATGACAGACTGCAGCATGCGCGTCCGAGTGAAAAGTTGATTTGGGCAGAAATAAATAAAGTTAAAAAAATAAATGAAAATAAATTGTCAGAGCGTCTATAGACAAGATCCAAACAAGGCTGCAAGCATGTTGATGTTGATAGATCAAATACTGATTAGCTTACTATATGCCATCATATGTCTAAATGAGTAAAAGAAAGGTCTTAGAGTTCTTAGTCTATACAAGCTGCAAAGCTTGTTGATTGTAGCTCCACTAAGGCGCAAAAAGGAGTTCGATTAAAGGCTTAAATAATATTGTTGGTTGCAGCTCTAAGACTGTGGTAAATAGACTTTTCACACGATTTACTACTTCTTCTATATATAACATATTCAGTCGATCCACTGAAAAGGTCAATAGTAATATAATTGACTTGAGAACTCTTTCTGCCAAGCCGCAGTAGATATAGCTGTGCTTAGGGGAGTTCAACATGAAATCCCTTGCCAAATGCTGGGATTTCAGCTATGAAATAGTAAATGATATATAGATTTATAGCCATTTCCCCAGTTGTCATGCTCGAGTAGCTAAATATATGTATGAAACGAGCTTATATATTTTAGTATATCCCTTATATATATCATGTCTACTCTGCACCTACAATAGAGTTTCCCATGCCTCCACAAAACACATTCTCAAGTTACTAAATCACACAGATAAGCAAACATCTAGGACCACTAGCTACGAAACCAATATACCCACTTTTACGATAACTGAGAGTGTGAAAAAAATAAATTGCTTAAGCAAAGGTAAAGGCAGGCAGCCAGAGACACTCTGAGGGAGCGAGAGATAGGTAGTTCCGTTGGAATTTAAGCAAAATGCTGGCAATTTGAATGCGTGGCCCTTCAAAGTATAAGAAGAAGAAGAAGAAGAAGTAGCAGCAGCAGAAGAAGATGTCTACTTGAGCAAGGTAGCAGCTAGATTGATGCTAGATTGCTCCTACTCAGGCACCATAAAGCAACACTCAAGTGGCAGCTTCACTGTACAGTGTACTCCATCCTTGCCGCTGCCACTGCCACTGCCATTGCTGTTGACATTAGCAGCCAGCAAATTGCATGCAATCAAGCGCAAATAATTTCAGCCAGCCAGAGTTAAACATTCAATTTGAGCGCCTTTTATTGCACAATATTCTTTATTTTGAGGGCGAAATAAAAGAAAGTCAACAGAAAAAGTATCTTCTGTCAAAAAATAAGACACAAAGTGCTATTACTAAGCATTCGCTCATAATTGAAGTTAATTCTGATCATCGAACTTCACTCGCTTTGCCATTCAGAAAATGCAGTAACTAAAATTCTATATTCTATATATGATTTTAATTTTATTTCAACTGAATTTTATTGGTGTTTATAAAATTTCAAATTGATAGTTAAAGTGAACTTTATGTCAACATTCACATTTTAAATAAATTTGCACTGACTTGACGCGATTATTGAACGCTCTAAATGCAGAGTTTAGAAATGTTTTTTTAGATAAAGTTTTTAACTCTTAAGCATGTATACAATATGTTCTTCAAGTTTTACTTGAAGTTCAGTTACTGTCAAGCTTAATATCAAGTTAAAGACTCAGGTGAGTGCTTAAACAAAAGTCAACAAAGTCTGAAGTCTTTTGTGACTTACAAAATAGTTTAAATGCAGTGAGGCATAGATTTCAAGCAGTGATAGAATAAGTTGGATAAGTTTATTATATATTAAAAGAAAGGTCATTGTTGAAAAGAACCGCTTGACACCTAAGACAAATTGAAGTGTTTACTCCAACTCAAGCAAGATCTCTACTCAGAAAAGAAGCAAGAGTGCTCTAGTAGAGAGTGTTTGATTAGGAGATACTCCGAGCAATGCGAAGAGCTGCTATTTCAATCATTCTTCGTTTCGTTTATGCACACATAGCTAGCAAGAAATGCACACACACCCACACACACACAACAACAGCTGGGCTTATGAGTTTCTTGAATAACTTTCGGGCAGTAGGTCAGACGCAGATGGCTAGATCAACTCAGCTTGATGTCTCGATCGAGGATTTATGACTTAGCTAATTTATTTTACTATTAATATTTAAAATACAAAAGTGTTTGCTCTTGCTTTCTGCAGAATTCGAGCTCGAGAATAATTTAAAATAATATTTCAGCTTTTCAAGTTAAAATTTATATAAAGTGCTTACCCAAGTATCAGTTATGGCTTCCTTTCTAATTAAAGCGTATCAAAAGCTAAGCTCAGAAATGTTTTTCTTAATCCTTATCCTAGATCATTTCATATTTGTCCATTTCTCAACAACAATTGACTTTTTTTATTGCTCTAATTATGTATGAGCTTTGGCATTTATACATTATCTTGCTTTAAGCACTTAATCCCCAAATAAAATTCCTTTACATCATTTCAAATGAAAATTTATTTATTTCGCTTTCTGTTTTCAAGCCGCTTCGAGTGGCTTCTGCCATGAATTGCACGACTTTAATTTAATTAGAATTTACTTGTGCATAGTTTTGCTTGACTGGAGTTGATTGAAGTGGCTTTAAATGGAATTTACAACTATTTGAGTAATTAGACATCTAGCCGGAAGACGATTATTAATAAAATGTAATTAGTGAAGGATTTGCGAGCATTTCATGTGCCATTTACAGCTGACTGCAATGCAATGCATTTCTTCGAGCCAAGACCGCAAATTTAAAATAGCCTGTGATTTGTGTGGCTCATAAGGCCAGACAATAAGCTCGCAATTATTTGCATATTAAGAGCTTACTGCCAGCCTCCACTTGGGCATTATTTTTGGCACTGTCTTGGCTGCGAGTCACTCTGTGTGTGTGTGGGACAGCTCGAGCGCGAGCAGCTGACCTAAATTCCTTGGCAAATTGCACGTTTATTTAACTTATTACACAAAGTGAACCACAGCGGCACTTGAGGCAGTCCACAAAGCAAGTGCGAGTCTTGCAGCTGGCAGTGCTTGACTAAGAGATGCCCTCAAAACTCAATTGCGTTGATTTTGAGGAAAGCTAACTGAAAAGTGAAATGTGTTTGACATTTGTCTACTATAGAATCAGAATCGAAAATCCTAAGCAGTAATATTTTCTTTATATTTTAATAAATATATAAATAGAAAAATATATAAAAAAAAAAATAATTAGATAAATAAATAAATATAAAAATATATAAATATAAAAATATAAAAATATATAAATATAAAAATATATAAATATTTAAATATATAAATATAAATATAAATATATAACCTTATGTATAAAGCTTATATCTATATCTTCCCTGAAGCTTCCTTCGGCTTGTCCCACTGCTCTCTTTTATACCCTAACAAAAAACGCATTACAAACTGCATTAAGCTTTATTTATGCAAGTTTAAGCGAATTGTTGCATAAGCCTAGGC